>OZ012694.1:40391972-40474933 GCA_963942565.1 Maea johnstoni | reverse complement strand
GTGTGTTTATTTATAGTAGACAATATTTTAAAAAAGACCCTTACATTTGTATTAAGTTGCACATTCAAAAATAAAAATGCTTTCATATTTCATACAAAAATTTATTACAATTAGTATTTCAAGTAAATAAAATTCCATGTCCTAAGCATTTCTTGTTTTACCTTCCTTTATAAAAGTCATATATATATATATATATATATATATATATATATATATATATATATATATATATATATATATATATATATATATATATATAAAGTTATCACATTCATGCTGTTTACAACTAGAAACTTGCCTCCTGGATTTATGATTATACTTTTAAAAAGTACTAATAGATTTATCAGTTCACAAATGTTTGAAAGATATACTAACAGGCATAAAAGTGTAAAATGCAATGTGCACATATCTGTAAGTAAGTTCATTTTGTCATGTTATTTCAGATTGTGCCACATACTATTTTTTAGTGTAAAATGCAATGTGCACATATCTGGAGGAATCAGGCATTCAAAAGAATACTATGAAACTTTATTAACTTAATGTAAATAAGTTCATTTCGTAATAATGTTATTTCAGATTATGCCACATTCTATTTTGCCAGATCTATGAAGACTTAGTTCAAAATTGTAGTCAGACATAGTTTCAAACTGACAGGGGTGTTTCTGTGAATTCTGATATTACATCTCTTACCTCAAGCAATAAACAACAACATATTCTGAAATATGATATGAATATTCAATGAACAGCATTACGTTTTTTCGGATGTATCTAAATTATCTAGCACATATGCTAAGTGTTCATTGATAAATTCATTCAAGTCCTTGGATATGCTCATCAGAATTCTAAAGTTCTCTCGATTGGTCAGAATACCAGTGGGTGTGGCTAAGACATCCGACAGCGTCTTATGAACCTGGCTAATTTTCTGGAATAACTCCACATCCAATGGCATGGGTACAAGTTTACACAATTCCGTGAAGTTCGACAACCAGTTGTAGTACTCCTGACTATTGAAATTGGGATTAGCTACGAAGTCTGTGGGAGTGGTCTGAGCAGTGGCAGGGACCTGTTGGGCTGGTTGAGAGCTTGATGACTCCACGGCCTGCTCCGCCGGCTGTTCCGGATTCTCCACCTGCTGGTAGTGGATTTCCAGAATTTGTTGTCCCTGTGCGTCCGGGTCCGTATTTTCGATGAGCTGGTACTGAAGCTGCATTCCAGGCTCGCTCGGGATCTGGAGCTCCTGATTGGCTGACTGGATTGCAACTACTTTAGTGGTGGCGCCACCGTCCTGCCCGCCTTCTTTTCCTTCCGTTAAATCTGACTGATACGATGCCGTCATATCTTCTTGGTTCACTGTGGACGTCTCATTGCTAGCAGACACTGAAGCACCCTGTTCAGAAACATCCTCGGGTTCACTCGTATCTGAATCCATTCCGCTATTCTCCCCCGTAATGGGTACTTGCTCCGTTACGATAACAGTGCTTTCACCAGTATCTTTCTTCGACTCTACTGTTTGCACATATAGGGTTTTTCCAGAGCTGTCCAGGATCTCAGCTTGAACGTGCGCCCCGAAGGAACTAACCAGTTGCTGAATACCTTTGAGATTGTACGCAAAATTGTTCTGGCCACTTTGCGGTTTCGCTGCACCTGATTCGTCCTCGGTGCTGAAATCGGTGTGCTTCTTTTTGAGGTGAACTTTCAGCTGTCCGGTGCGTTTAAAAGATTCGCCGCAGAGTTGGCAATGGTAGGGCTTTGTCCCCTCGTGTTCCCTGACGTGGCGCCGTCTACTGGACGGATCACTGAACCGCGCCCCACACACATCACACGGATACGGCTTCTCTCCTGCAATCCAAGTAAAATGAAACAAGAATTAGTAGTGTTGTTCTGATTAATTGATTAATCGATTAATTCACTATTTTTACTTCCAAATTTGATGATCAGTCCTAATTCATATTTAATAAAGGTGTCCCATGTTAACCAGCATTTAGGTACAGAAAGTTTTACACTGCAGAATTTGTTAAAATTGCAAAATAATTGCTGGATCTTTTCAATCTTTAGCAGTATAAATACTGACTGCTCCCAGATATGCCCAATCTCAATCCCCACCATTGAGTTCCTGACTAAGCGGGTCAACAATATAATACAAGTCTGATACAGAAGGGGTCAAAAATTATTAATTCTTTTGGCTAAACATTGTCACTTTCCTTTAGTTTTGTCATAAACCAATGAAATAGATCTACCTCTCTGTTAAAGCAAACCCACCTCACACAGAACTTACTACCCAAACAGAAATCCTGGATCCACCCCTGTTCAGCATGCAACTTTAATTGACTTTTTGCTTTAGTATAGCAATATTGCACAAGAAGAAAAGAATACAGAAAGTGGCAGAGGTAAGAGATACTGTAAGATTTATGATAAGTAAATGCTGCTATCCATAAAGAAGCATATACTATTTCTTTTGTTTTAAGGTGAACTTAAGTTCATCAAAAAACCTGAAAGAAAACAAAATGATGAATGACGAATTGATAATGATAATTGCCAAAGTAATTGAAATTCTTTAGGTACCTTACCTCTATCCATAATGAAAATAAGAAAAGATGTACCTGTATGAATGATCTTGTGTCGGTTGAGATCAGAAAGATGTGCAAAACTTCTGCCACACAGCGTACATTTAAACGGTCTCTCTCCTGAAAAATATGTAAGAATGGCTTCATGTTATGTTATGTCTATATAATGCTGATTTCCTATAAGTACCGTATTTCTCCAAAAAAGCGCATATGTAGGTAAAAAATTAGGAAACTATTCACTAGAAGGGGTACTGGCAATCTACCAATTAACCACACCCCATGCGTGACAACAATCCATGGCTGCTACGAACTTGGATGCTTCACGCTCTTTTGTCTTTTCGAGGTTAGGGAGGTTCAGATGGCCAGAAAATAATGTGTGCTGGCTTACTCCTTCCAACATTTTTCCAAATAAAAAAGTGGAGGGGGGGGGGGGGGGGTAGGGGGTGCTTATTTGGGTCTCAGCACTTTATTGGAGGAATAAGCTATGCCAAAATAATAAGGAGGATGGGTGGGGATTTTCTATTTTTTGCAAAATGTTTTCATTTTAAATTGTTAGATTGTTCATCTTGAAAATTGTTATATATAAATACAGGTTATTATTTTCCAAAACATGCCATGTCATTCAATATGTCTTGGACACTGAATTGACACTAACCCCAATAAACTGGTAGGATGTGTGTGAGTATGTATTCATGCATATTTGCTTATATTTGTATACACAAGAGTACTGTATTTCTGCTTGTGTGTGTGTGCATGTTTGAATATGTGTGTGTTAGTGTGTTTAACTATTTTGTATTCTGCATGTGTGTGTGTGTGTGTGTGTGTGTGTGTGTGTGTGAGTCTGCTGGTTACGAAACCTAAGAGAGGAATGAACTCTTTACAAAATACTAGAAAGGCTTTTATAAGAGAGAAAGAAAATAAAACGCACCTGTATGAACTTTGGAGTGTGAGCGCAGGTACACCATCTGAGAAAATTTCTTCCCACAAAGTTCGCAGCTGAACGGCGTCTCGGAAGAATGAGTTGTAAGATGGCGCCGCAAGCAGCTGAGCTGACGAAACTTTCGGCTGCAGACCTCGCACTCCAGGGGTTTGGTATTGGAGTGGCGTGACATGTGCTCCTGTAAGGCTATGTTGCTGGAGAAACGAGTTTCACAAACTTCACACTGGAAGAGCTTGATGCCTAAATTAAAAAGAACCAAATAACTTATATTAGAAGAGTTAGGTGGAAAGGGTACTATATCAAATATCAATTAATAATAATAATAATAATAATAATAATAATAATAATAATAATAATAATAATGATAATAGTAATACTAATAATAATAATAATAATAATAATAATTTTAATAATAATAATTTTAATAATAATAATTTTAATAATAATAATAATGAATAACTGATGACATTGAAAAGGATTTGGTATTGGAGTGGTGTGACATGCGCTCCTGTAATGCTACTTTCACTGGAGAAACAAGTTTCACAAACTTCATGCTTGAAGAACTTGATGCCTGAGTTTAAAAGAAAGAAATGACTGATGACATCCCATTCAAAAGGGTTTGGTATTGGAGTGGCGTGACATGTGCAGTGTGCTTCTGTACTGCTATGAAACCAGTTTCACAAACTTCACACTGCAAGAGCTTAACACCTTCACCTCGTTTGAAAGAAATATGTTCTCTTTTAAGTTCAGGATGAGTGCATTTATCCAATGAGAACTTTCCAAATCTCCGAAGATTTTTCTTTCATTACTGAACTCATAATACTAGCAATATACTTAAACAAAACTTTTCTGATACCCATTTTGAAATATCTGACTTACCTAGATGAGCAGCTAGTCTATGTCTTTGAAGTCCTGCGTTACTGCGGAAACTCTTGCTGCAGCCCTCTTCCGAGCAGGCAAACGGCCTCAAACCAGCATGTATCAACTGATGGACCTTCAGATTTCCTAGACAATAGTATCAGAGGAACATAAGATAACGAGTTACAATTTTTTCCAATAACTGTTAAACACATTCTCATCTGAACCGTACTCATAGCCTTACAATTTAGGAGAGCGGCCAAGTGCGAAAAAGGGCTCTATTTAAGATTTATTTTGGGCGGGTCTCACACACACCTCCAACATACATCATTTGAAAGCTTATACTCTCTAGTTTAATATTCTGCCTGTTGGAGTTGTCAAAAGTGGTGCAGATTCTGAGAAAATACGTTTATGTAACATAATGTCTGGAAAAAAGCTGAAAGGTATGAAATTACGATATTTTTTTGGAAGGGGCTAAAGTGAATAGTATGTTCACTCAACTTTGTGTACTACAACAAGCCTCATGCCCACAATTCAAATAAAACATTTGAAGCCATACTACTAAATTTTTCTGGTGAAAATTCCAATTGTATTACAAATTGAGGATACGATTCACCTTTTTCTCAAATGCCATCACATAGATCAACTTTTCAGCTAGTACAATACCAGACTTAGCTACATAGCACACATATATATAATCCTACATCTTTTTTCAATCATTTAGGAACCAAACTGAGTTACAAGGCTGATTTATTCAAACGTTTTGGCAATTCATATGCCTATAAAACTGAAAAAGATGATAATAGAAAAATGTGCAAAATGATATTTAATCTTTCAAATATTCCAAAAAGTATCTGAATGACATCCAAACTGAAGCATACCCTGTACAGATATCTTATATTGGATATTGGCTGTCAGATTTTTGGATTTAGTTGCTCAGTCACCCAGGACAACTAAATTATTTGTGAAATAGTCAACAATTTAGCAAAATTCACAAAACACTCACACACAAAAAAAAAAAAAAAAAAAAAAATCTAATCAAACAGGCAACCTTACACAAGTCAGACACTTATAAGTCAGATTTTCTACTATATGAGTTGGCTTTGCTGGTCCCATCCCTATCATTGCAGTTTTATAATCTTCACACAACTATAATTTTGCCTATCTCGGACAGAAAATCCTGGTCCCAATTCATCCGGCTTAAGCAAGGTTACCTGTATTATGAGATTCACAATATGTTTTTCAGGAAGATTTTTTTCTTTTCTTTGATACCAAATGTAAAATGTCCACCTTGAAGAAGACAAAGAACACTCACTGGATGATCAAACTTGTGTGTGTGTGAGTGTTCACACTCAAAGTCTCACAGCATCAACCACAAACATAATTATTCTGTATCACTGTCTGATGTATCTTGTGTTGAAATCGGATTTTGACAAACATCATCACCATGACAGGAACACAATTCCACACAGGCCAAGCAGTTCTTTCTACAAGAGCATGAGTCAGTACCACAAAGATTCCTCTTGCTGCAAGTACAAAGCAAATCTTGCATCACCTCGGAGGCTGACAATCCTTCATAGTACACTGGGATAAGGAACATTTAGAATATTTTTCCATGTTGGAACTTCCACCATGGAAAAAAATTGTAAATGTTCCTTAAAACAAACAGGCACTCGTTGCTTTTCTCTGCAAGTATATGGAGACAAATGCACCTGAACTGTTATCTTCTCACCCTGGTAGAAAACATTTCCTTGCTGGAGGATTTGAAAATGGTGAGGAGCCAAAGGGCATAGGACTGGCTGGTGTACAAGAAGCAGTAGATTTTTACAGCACACATGAGGAAGCTGAAACCAGGATGATTCTACATGCCCTCCATGCCAGCAACGTATTAGAGAGAAATGACATGACAGGCCGAGTCATCATCAAAACGCCTGACACAGATGTTCTGGTGCTAGCCTTTCATTACTATCCGCAAATGGACAGAGTGAAAGAATTCTGGATTGAGACTGGAACAGTAACCAGAACCACTGACCTTCGGAGGTTCATCCCAGTACATGACATACCCGGTATGTCACTCACAATCATCACTGTTTCTGAAAGTATTGCCTGCTATTCACGCTCTCACAGGGTGTGATTCAACTTCAGGTTTTTTTCAGTATAGGAAAAAATTCTGTGTATAAAACAATCTCAGAAAAAGGGGTAGACTCCTTTGCTGAGCTGGTTTTCCTAGGTGGTGATGATGAGAACACTTCAATTGTTGGAGCTTGCAAGTTCATTGCTAGTTTGTATGATCCTAAGGGCAAGGAAAAAGAAGCACATTCAAACATGAATGTGTTACGTGCAAAGCTTGCAGCCAAGCGAGAATGTGTGTTGGCAAAGCTGCCACCCTGTGAAGAGAGTCTGAAACAGCATGTCAGAAGGGCTGCCTGGCAAACAAGGATTTGGATTTCCTCCCACATTGCTAAGCCTGACCTGGGATCCCCACTGGAATATGGATGGAAAAGAGAGGGGGAGAAGCTTGTCCCAGTGTACTATGAAGGATTATCAGCCTCCGAGGTGATGCAAGATTTGCTTTGTACTTGCAGCAAGAGGAATCTTTGTGGTACTGTCTCATATGGCATGCCAAAATGATATTTATTCAACTCACAAAATATCATGCAACTTTCAAAATATTGTTCAACTTTTTAAAATATATCATGCAACTCTCAAAATAACATGCAACTCAGGAAGGGTGTATAATATTTTTTGGGAACATTTATAATGAACTCAGAAAAGTTATGGGTGTTGTGACCAGGTCATGCACTTGTAGTGGGGAAGGTCGCTGGTAAAGTCATTTTGTGTTAACCACTATGCTGCTGCTGACTAATGTGGCCAATACAAACTTATTAAAAAAAACTGAAAAATGACTAAAATCGTAGCACATGGGTACTCATCTGAGAGTACTCTGTGAGAGCTATCCAATGGTATATACCAACATCACAGGATCTAGATGGTTTTCAAAAATCTTTTCATCCTTGTGATTTGGACCTCAGCATTAGAAGGGTTAACCTGCGCCTCACGGGACCTCCCACCTTTAAATCTATAGAGGCCTATTTAGTTGACCGGGTTAAGATGACATTCAGCCCAATGAATGCAAATTGCCATGGCCAAGTGGGTAGGCTCTCAAGCTGGAGTGGTCATTTACATATCTAGCTCTGTGACCAGCTTGACCGTAACCTATTAATTCCAGACAACAACCCTTCAAGTAATTATCAATGAATAATCCTGTAACACTCTCAGATGAGTACCCATGTGCTAGGATTTTAGTCATTTTTCAGGTTTTTTTAATAAGTTTGTATTGGCCACATTAGTCAGCAGCAGCATAGTGGTTAACAAAAAATGACTATCAGATCAGTAGGTTTTCCCCTTTACCAGCGACCTTCCCCACTACAAGTGCATGACCTGGTCACAACACCCATAACTTTTCTGAGTTCATTATACATGTTCCCAAAAAATATACACCCTTCCTGAATTGCATGTTATTTTGAGAGTTGCATGATATATTTTAAAAAGTTGAACGATATTTTGAAAGTTGCATGATATTTTGTGAGTTGAATAAATATCATTTTGGCATGCTATAGACTCATGCTCTTGTAGGAAGAACCGCTTGGCCTGTGTGGAATTGTGTTCCTGTCATGGTGATGAAATTGTTTGTCAAAATCCGATTTCACACAAGATACATCAGACAGTGATGCAGAATAATTCTGTTTGTGGTTGATGCTGTGAGACTTTGAGTGTGAACACTTGCACACAAGTTTAATCATCCAGTGAGTGTTCTTTGTCTTCTTCAAGGTGGACATTTTACATTTGGTATCAAAGAAAAGAAAAAAATCTTCCTGAAAAACAAATTGTGAATCTCATAATACAGGTAACCTTGCATAAAGCCGGATGAATTGGGACCAGGATTTTCTGTCCGAGATAGGCAAAATTAGAGTTATGTGAAGATTATAAAACTGCAATGATAGGGATGGGACCAGCAAAGTCATCTCATATAGTAGAAAATCTGACTTATAAGTGTCTGACTTATGTAAGGTTGCCTGTATGATTACATTTTATTTGATTTATTATCATTTTTTTTGTGAGCGTTTTGTGAATTTTGCTAAATTGTTGACTATTTTCACAAATAATTTAGTTGTCCTGGGTGACTGGGCAACCAAATCTAAAAATCTGACAGCCAATATCCAATATAAGATATCTGTACAAGGTATGCTTCAGTTTGGATGTCATTCAGATACTTTTTGGAATATTTGAAAGATTAAATATCATTTTGCACATTTTTCTATTATCATCTTTTTCAGTTTTATAGGCATATGAATTGCCAAAACGTTTGAATAAATCAGCCTTGTAACTCAGTCTGGTTCCTAAATGATTGAAAAAAGATGTAGGACTATATATATGTGTGCTATGTAGCTAAGTCTGGTATTGTACTAGCTGAAAAGTTGATCTATGTGATGGCATTTGAGAAAAAGGTGAATCGTATCCTCAATTTGTAATAAAATTGGAATTTTCATCAGAAAAATTTAGATGTATGGCTTCAAATGTTTTATTTGAATTGTGGGCATGAGGCTTGTTGTAGTACACAAAGTTGAGTGAACATGATATCCTCTTTAGCCCCTTCAAAAAAAAATATTGTAATTTCATACCCTTCAGCTTTTTTCCAGACATTATGTTACATAAACGTATTTTCTCAGAATCTGCACCACTTTTGACAACTCCAACAGGCAGAATATTAAACTAGAGAGTATAAGCTTTCAAATGATGTATGTTGGAGGTGTGTGTGAGACCCGCCCAAAATAAATCCCAAATCTGGCCCCTGGCCGCTCCCCTAATTAGAAATATTATTATAACAAAGCAGTAGTTCAAGTGTTTACAGTATTAATATTGCAGCAGTTTAATTAATACATACTTTGCGCACCCTGCAGTCCCCATTTATTAAAGGGTGCACCATTATTTGGACATCCAATCCCTATGCTAGTATCATACAACGTGCTTGTCATTCAATACCAGTACACAAAAATGTAACTGTGTATAAAAGGCAGGTACCTGCAGAACACAGAAAATGAAGTCTTACTGACAGTGAGACCTACCTTTCTGACTGAAGTGTTTGCCACAATCCTCACACTTATGCAGCTGTACAAGTTCCTCTTTGCTCTGAGCCGTGACGCCCTTACACGGACGCCCACGGCGGCGGGGCTCCGACAACGCCCGGTCAGAATCAGACTCGCTCGCATCGCCAACTACAGAAAATACAACATGGAGTAAGTCTACATATATACGGAAAATACAATGGAGATTAAGTCTCAAACTATTGAAAATACAATAGAGATTAAATCTTTAATTATTGAAGATACAGTTAGAGAAAGTAAGTCTCCAACCGCAGAAAATAAACCCAGATTAAGTCTCCAACTGCAGAAAATACAACCGAGATTTAGTCTCCAACTATTGAAAATACAATAGAGATTAAATCTCTAATAATTGAAGATACAGTTAGAGAAAGTAAGTCTCCAACCGCAGAAAATAAACCCAGATTAAGTCTCCAACTGCAGAAAATACAATATAGATTAAGTCTCTGATTATTGAAAATACAATAGAGAGAGGAAGTCTCCAACTATTGAAAATACAATAGGTATTAAGTCTCTAATTATTAAAAATACAACAGAGATTAAGTCTCCAACTAAGGGAAGTACAATTAGAGATCAAGTCTCCCATTCCAGAAAATACAACAGGGAGTAGAGTAAATCTCCAACTATTGAAAATACAGTAGAGAGTAAGTCTTCAACTACAGAAAACAGAATAGAGATTAAGTCTCAAACTACAGATACATTAGATATTTAGTCTCCAACTACAGAAAATACAAAAGAGAGTTAGCTTCCAGCTATTGTAAATACAATAGAGAGTAAGTCTCCAAGTATAGAAAATACAATGAATGGTAAGTCCAACCAAAGGAAAATACAGAGTAAGCTCCAACTACTCACACACCCTAATAACTGAATAAATACCTACCATAGTCCTCATCTTTTTCCTTCCCTGTCTGCTTGGTATCTTGTTCACTACCATCCCCATCCTGCTTGTTTTTATCACCCGAGTCAGCTGAAGAAAAAATGTGGAACAAGTTACTTTCAAGTCCAATCTTAATAGGGTGACGATTATATATTCCCTTGTTAGTAAATCATATAGAAATAATGACCTTTATTTCTCTTGCCTCTCCATTAGTGAAGATTTGGGAAGCTTCCAGGAGCTAAATTTAAAAAATAATCCTATTTCATTACCATTAAGATTGAACCATCTGTTAGGGCAGATGTTCAGAATTCATTTTCAAAAGCTGGACAATGTATAGTGATTTCATTCATGCATTTATTTAATGAATTTAATCATTCAAAGTAAGAAGTAGTTTTAAAGTTCCACCTTGCCATGCTTTACAAAAAATAACAATTTCTATTTGCACAGTACCCACTTTTACTTGCCATGGCAAGTGGGCACAGTAACGTGTATGTTTATACGTACCCTCTCCAGCCCCTTCCTCTTCTGCTTCCTGGGAAAGGGACGCCCCACTCTCTACGGCAACTTTCCTGGGCCGACCCCCTGAAGGAATAATTAATGGACAAGATGCAACAACACAGGTTAAAAATGAGAATATTGCATTTACAAGTAAAATCCAAAAGGTACAATCCAAATAGGCACCCTACTAGCCTAGGGTTGATAATACTATAAATATATATATATATCAGACTTTGTACAAATTTGGCCATCTATCCTGCTTGGCTACTGAAATGTATGAGTATTGTCCAGCATTATGTATCTTTTTTGAAGCAAACAAAAACAAGATTGGTTTGTTTACACGAATACACAACCTAACCACAAATATATCCAATAAAAGTGTAAAAGGTGTCAGGGCTAGTAAGATTGGAGGCATCTAGCCAAGAACCAAAAAAAAATCAAAAACATTCTGTTGGTCTAGATGGTCAAAAGTCTTTGAAAAACACAACCTATTTCAGAGATTCATTTCTGAATGAAAGCAAGGGCTTTGATGAACACACTGGCTCACCCTTTCCTCTACCCTTCCTTATCTCCTGAAATTAAAGCATAATTTTTTCATAGTACCACAGATGTCGATCATTGGATATGCAACCAGCAGATCTAGCTCAGCAACTTGGACACAACTTCTAGCCCAGTTTTTGAAGATAGGTGCATTCTGCGCATGATCGCAAACAACCTCCTCTATAATGTAAACAAATACGAGAGCACTCCTTGGTCTTTGTCTCTAGTGACATTACACTACTTTAAGACTAGATTTGGCGAGATTAGAGGTGTCCAGGGCTTCACTGTAGGCCAAATGGCAATTGGTCTGTGGCGACGTATCCATGTTTTCTTCATCTAAGATAGTGCTCCTTACCTTTTCTTACTGGCTTAGTAGATACAATATCAATGGTTATCTCTTTGTCATCTCCACCATTCATTTCTATGTCCAGAGAATCAGGATTCTTGTAGTCCCTAAACAGCAGAAAAAACATATGAACTGTTCAATAAAGAAATTGCAATTTGGAACATTAATTTATCATCAATTGTTCTGCTCATCTGGGTCACATCATGACAAGCCAGGAGTTAACATTGGATGTAACCAATGTATCCAGCAAAACACTGACTTAAGTCAGGATATGTCATTATGTGTAAAATAAAGTTACTTATGAAGTGTAAAATAAAGTTACTTACAACAGACAACTTTTTGAACAATCAAGAAATCAAGTGAACATGGGGCTAGAACCCTACCTGAATTTTTGTGGTACAACCCTTCTCCTGGCCGGAATCCTGCCTGACCGGCGGTCACTCCCCACTGAGTGTTCAATAACTGGCCGAGCTTCCGATTCTTGACCATCGTCCATTTCACTACCTGCAATTTCCCTTTTTTTCAGTCGCGCTTTCTTTTTCGGGGGCGAGCCTGATTGGTCCGTTTCAGTGTTTGTTTGTGATGCTGCTGTTGTAGCTGATGTTTCCGTGGGTGACGTAGTGGGGGCAGAATGTATCAATAACACCGCTGACTTCTCGTTGGGTTTCGTAAGACCTGGCACATGGATATTTTCAACAATTTCCATCCCTGAAACTTAACAAGAAAGAAACTAATTAGGTTAGCTGTGCTTACACTACTGATACTCCAAGGTAGAATTCAGAATAGCTACTTCTCTTTCTTGTAGATTATCTTTAAAATAATACTAAATTTAACTATCAGGGAATTGGAAATCAAACCTGTAATGGCCAGTCATAGGAAGCAGAATAAAGAATACATAAAATTTGATTTGAGGAATTTTAATAAGAATGTGCACATACCCATCACAGCTTTATGTTAATCAACACATTGTTCAATTATATTACAGAGATGCTTCATGAAGATTTCAGTGTCCAGTCAGCCTCAGGCGAATTCCAAATGTTTGCTAGGCAAGAAAAGATTTCATCCAGTGTCAATTTGCCCTTGACAAAAATAGAGTTAGAAGAGTTTCATCAGATTGTTAACTCCTTCGCTACACGAAGCGCTATTTGTCCATCCGCGCGTGCACCTGCCTGTCCCACGGAGCTCTTAATGACGCTCACCCGGCAGATGTGCCTATCCTGCACAGCGCCTAATAGCGCTCATTCAATTGCCATTACAAGAAGGAATGGCGCTACGAAGATTGCCATAATTAGACAATAAAAGTTTTAAGTTTTATTGAATTATAGATATCAAGTCATGTTTGGGAGATGTTTGGGGGGATTTTGATTTTATTTCAGGTTAGAAATTAGCAATCTAAGACCGCACACGGCCGTGTGAACAAAATTTAGCATTTTGCAAAAATTGTTGCAAAGCCCCCGGGGCGAAAGGCCCAAAATAGCTCTGAGGGCCTGGCCAGCAAATGGCTCTGGTAGCTTAAGAGATAAATAAATCATTCAACTGAATTATCAAAAAGGTTGTTCACAGAGATTTTAGTGTTCTGTAAGGTGAATTCAAATAGTTTCCTGGAAAAAAAAACATGCATATTTTGAAAAAAGAGATTAATCCAAAAAGATTTTTATACCTACCTACCCTTTTTTTTGGACCTTTACAGGAAACAAAATATTTTTAGGCCTCAACTTGCCCTAGATGGCATCAAAAGAACCTCTTACCTGATGTGCTGTCGCTCTTACAGAGAAGGACAGGAATGGGTCGACCAGTATTTGGTATAACGAGAGACGACTGTACTTTTTGCGATGATTCCACCAAGGAAGTGACAGTGCTAGTTCCCTCACTGGCCACTGGGGGCGCTGCAGTCAGGGAAGAACTATTTGGGGCATCATCAGACTGAGAAGTAGCTTTTTGTGCTTCCATAGTTGAGAGTGATGATGATTTGCAGTTGACTTTGTGGAGAGTAGATGAGCAGGTGGGAGGTACTTGTGGCTTGTTTCCGTTTTTTGCTGGATCCATCACAAAGACCTCAGTGATGATTTCTTGCACAGCATCTTCTTCCAATCTGGGTTCTCCTTCTGGAACATTTTTAGCTGTATTCACCTCCTCATTATCTGCAGTGACATCCTCCATGCTGGAGAAAAAAGGTTCCCCACAATGCTTCTTGTAGACCTGCAATAGAAATAGAGATATATATGGTGCAATCTGATGCCTGAATCTTATCAACCCTTCCATTGCCACATTTTCATATGTGTTTGTGGTAACACTAAGGAAAAATTGACCATGAGAAGATGGTTGAAATATAGTGTATGTTGTGTACCTTTATTAAGCAGATGTATTATAATGTCATTAGATCTAGGAAAGGAGTTGGATAAGAGCAAAATTTAGAAACACCCCTAGTCTGATGATGTTCTGACATTCCCAATACAATAAAGGATACGACCTAGATACTTATAAGAATCTACCTGTAATCTGACAGTCAGAAGAAATTAATATTAGATATATGACACTATTTAGATGAACACTTTTCTATGTTGAAAAGTGAACAAATCTATCTATTCATCTTCCTTTTGTTCTCCCTTTTTGTTGTCATTGTCCTTGATAGCAAGTTATGTACAAACTGTATTAGTATATATCATACTACAGCGAAAAAACATACTACTACTACTTCTAACCTAGAGATCCATGCACGCATATATGCTTGTGAGATAATCTAGGTCATTCAAAGAAGAGCATGGCTCCCCAATCAAAAAAAAACCTACATAGCTATTAAGCAATTGGACTTGCAGAATATTGTGCTCATATTGCGTTAACTAACTGCAATAGATTACATGACTATTGTGGTCCTAAATTTTATAAGATCATTTGAATATTTATAAACAACCTAGTATTGAATTTGGCCAATAATTCCTGTTATGATTTGGCATCAGAAATTTGTGGGGAAAATTACATTTCGGACTTACAAGGGTTAAGCATCAAAGCATAGAAACTGTAGTTTGCTTTGCCATTAAATACTGTCTCTCACCAGTGCCTGTGTTTAATTCCTGGCAGGGGCATATGAGCAAAGTGCCAGTGACTTGAGGTTAGGTGGTTTTTGCTTGGAACCCTGGATTCCTACACCACTTGCAACTGGCTATCCTCCAAGGGACCTAGTCAGGACCTCTTGGACACGCAGTTTCCTGAAAACCTACTTCTTGGACACATAAAATTTTCTATGCATATTTTTCAATTTTGACTTTGGGGGGGGGGGGGGGATAATTTAACCCAATAGTTTTCTAAAAAACCATCTCCTAGGACATAGCTGATGTCTCAAGTGTCCTTTCAGACAAAATAGGCTATTGGATGTATTTGCTATAAGGATTTGAAGTAGTTTAGTAGCTCAATCTGGAGGGGCAGAACTTTGGGAATTACTGTCTAGCCTGACCCCTCCCTAAGCTAACTCCCCATCATCTTTCTTTATTCAGTGAACCACAAACCCTCCTATCACTAATACCCTTTATTTTCTACACTGATTTTCCTCTTTCATTTCTTTACCCCTTTTCTCTTAAAGATATTTGTCTACCATTCCACCTACTGATCTCCACACCAACCCCTCATTCTCTTTAATAATAATAATAATAATAGTAATGTTGTCATTTGATATTGTGCCCTTTCCATATAAACATGCTCAAATCCACATTACATTACATTTGATATATACATCTTTGAACAGATGTGTTTTCAGTTGCAGTTTGAAGATTGCCACACTCCCAGGCTGGGAGCTGCCTGGATATTATTTGGGAGCTGATTCCATAGTTTTGGGCACAGGCATTAAATTCTCCTTATTAAAGCCAGCAGCATCACCCCTCTTTTAATTGACTTCCTTTTTTCTCCTCCACTCTTGTGTACCCCTTTTCTCCCTCGTTTCCACCCCATTCATTAAGCTTAGGCCTAAAAAATAGTTTGTTTAAGGTAACGTCCCATAAAAATTGGGTACGTAGGTAGGTAAAAAAAAAAAATTATCATTTCATATGTCCTTGCCAGAAAAAAAGATGCATATTTGAAGGTGTATATGTTGTTTATATCATTCATGTATTGTGTGCACGTCAAAGTATTTGAAAATCAATTCAAATTAAAGAATTATTTATAATAGTTTTAAACCTATAATAGTCTCCATAGAATCATAAGGGTCAGAGGGCAAAATTAGGGTAGGTATAGGGTTACCCTAAACAAATTTTATTTTTTATGCCTTATCTACTCTACCCAATTTTCTCCCCCCCCCCCCCCCCCCCTTATTCACAGTACTACCTCCTTAACCTTCCTCTCTACTTCCCTCATTCTCACTATTTTGCACTTTGCAGTCGTTATATTCTTCTAATGCGCTTTGCCTTCCTCTCATCCTATCTTTTATCTTGTATGTGTTTGGTCATCTAAGACTAAGGCTTACGTCTAAGCTTTTATCCTACCCTCTAACTGCCCAAAATGCTCCCCCCAAAACAATCCCCTTCTCCCCCTTCCAAATGAAATGGTCAGCAAATCCGTCCCCTACTCCCTCTCTATCTCTCTTCGACTTTTCTAAGTTCTTATCTTTCCCACTTTCCTCCTTCGTGGCCTTCTATGCTTCACTCCCCATTAAGACCCATTTTCTCATATCACTCAGAATCAAAATAAAAGTAAATAAATGCACATGGGTACGATAGGCCACTTACAACTTGGTAAAATGAAATATTACAAGTAGAATTTGTTCAGTTCGCAATCAAACCATTAAATGAACGACAAAGCATACACTGCAAAACAAAAGCTGGTATCATAATCGCATGGAAATCTTGTGAAATGATGTCTTAGACTACAACTAAGATCTAGAGTGTAAATATACCTGAAATCAATACCACTTTCTCAACCATCAAATTCCCCAAGATCGCAAGCGGCAGCCATTTTTGAGAGAGGGAGAGCTCATTCATTTCATATATTCTAATTTCCGGCCTGTAGCTCGCAACGCAATTTTGACATGTAAGAATAAAAAAAGTTATCTTTTACAATCTAAAAAATATTTTTGACTATTATTTATCATTTATCTGGCTGTTTTTTATGGCTACTTGTTAATAAAGGTTCAAATGTACTAGGCACCGCGGTCACGGTTTATATAATTGAACGTACGATTTGGGTCTATTCAGTTTGAGGGATGACTGCGAATATATGCGAACGTTCAGACTAAAGCTGCGCTGGAACGAATAGGTCCATGGTTTAACGAGCAAAGTGTAACCAATACAGGATGACATTGAATCTTATAATGGTGTTCATGAGAAAAAAAGTACTAAGGGAGCCAAGAAGTTTCACAATGGATCATTCTCGACAATTTGGTAATTGGAGTCCAGAAACTGATAATTTCTTTTCTGCGGAAGCCAGTGGTGCCCTGATCAGAAGTTTTTTTATAAGTAAGAAAATGAATTACTACTGTACATGAGCATCAAACTTGAAGCCAATGTTTTCAATGCCGCTATTCAAAGTACATTTGACTATGTGTGTTCTTCATTGTTCTTGGAGTTTTCTACCATAGAGCTAGGTACGTGGATGATGAAAAGGGGGGCCAATTATCATATGTATTTAATACCATACAACCACTTTAGGCCCAGTGTGCAGCACAAGTGTCACGGCTAGCTGTTCATCGATCGCAATGTTAGTTCTGCACTAGGCTCCTTAAGGAGCGGGGAAAAGATCATAGAGCATGCCTATATTGACTAAAACAGGGTATATCATGATCAGTTGATATCCTGCTGTGACCCACAACGCAGGTCTCATAGCGAGATCTGGCGGCTTTCTATCCATGCAGATATTCATCTTAGTATCTGCTAACAAAAAAGCCAAATTTCAAACCAGCCAAAATAAATAATCAATTTTTCGCTAGTTTTATTTTCCAGAAGCCACATTAGATGGAAGCATTTCCCAATGATAGACTAATTCCCGGTTGAGTTAGTCTCCAGCTGATCAAACGAACCTATATATTTTATTTTACTTTTTTAAAGAAGCACTTTCTTCTTTGCAAAGCAGTTATAGACGAGTGAGAGAACATCACGCATATATTTCTAGTCTACTGCACATTTATTTAACCAGTTGTAAATAACGTCGGCAAAAGTACCTCTTAACCTTCTAAAATCCTTTGTAGCCTTTCAAAGCAGCATCTTGCATAGAAAATGGTGAAAGGTAGTGTCCCTACATACAATTCTCATTTGAAATGGGTCATGTTGAACAGCAGGACCTCGCTTTAAAGTGCGGTATTTATCACATATTCATTGTTTGGAACTAAATCATTTTTTTGCCGGCTGGTGCCCAGTGTAGACCAAAACCGGAGCATGTATTTACATAAACAAGCTTCTGCATGAAAAACGAGCAAGGGAACCCCACTTTTAACCACAGCTTGATTAGCATTATAATTTCTTAAACCGTTATGCTGCTGGTGGCTAGTTTGGCCTATACAAAATGATCCAAAAGCCTAAAGAATTACCGAAACCCAGCTGGGCACTCATCTGAGAGTATTCCGCGAGTACTATCCAATGACTACCAACATGACAGGATTTAGATTGGTCTCCAAAACCATCTTTGCGTCCTTGTGCTTTGAAATATAATTACCTAAGCATTGGAAGGATTAATTTCGTAAATTTCGTAAATGCCTATGTCTACGGCGTGTGTGTTCGGTCAATAAAGGCCTAACTTCTGTTGATAAGTTTGAGTTTAAAACACATTTCACCTTTCCATCGTTCACAACCCCACCCTAGATCTTTAGAGAGGCGATGTCAGTGGAATATTCAAAATTGCTGCTTGTGTAAAGGACCACTTCTTCACGACCTACTGTTGGAAATTCCTATCGTAAAAAGATTTACATCCACTACTAAAGCCAGGGTCCCACATGAATTCGCATGAATTCGACTTTATGTAAATGATATGTAAATGAGGAAAACCCCCAAATTTTGAGTCGAATGCGAGTTTTAGGAAAAGCTCGCATTCGATGATTGTCCAGAGTTCGGCAATTCGAAAACGAGTTTTTTTTTGGCGCGAAATTTAAAGTCGAAAATCCATTAGTGAACGTGTCGAATGCGTCGGAAAAAAAGTAACTTCACTTCACAGAGTCCTCACATCGCTACGTTGTCGAATGCGATCGGGTTTGCAGTTACTCATTAACATAATGACTAGCCTCATTTGCATAACGTCGCATTCGACAGAAGTACGTCGAATGCGATTTTGCGATGACGCATTCGATGTTAACGAAGTCGAATACGTATATTACATGTGCGCATTCGACTAAAATAGTTTTATCGCTATTTGCAGGCTAGAAAAGTAGCCTTGCACATTGATAATGTCGTATTCGACAATTTATTTTTGCAAACTGTGTCGCATTCGACAATTTATTGTGTTTAAAATGTACGATTAGACCAACTAATACTGAATGCGACGTGTTATTTGTCGCATTCGTAGTTTAATAAGTCGAATGCGACAACACGTTTATGCAGACTTTTATTTTTTCAATATTCGCATTCGATTTAATATTTGTCGAATGCTATTTTTTAAACTTCGAATGCGATTTTTTAAGTCGAATGCGACCTTCTAACAGTCGCATTCGATACAAGCTGTCAATCAAACTTCTCATTTGCATAAAGTCGTACGCGCAAAGTGTTTTCGACATAGTTAGACCTTTCGACATTTTGGCTGTCGAATGCGACTTAAAGCGATCTCACATCGCATTCGACACAAACCAATTAACACCTTTTTTGCCTAACCCAGTGACTTTTTTACAGGTCGAATTAGGGGTCGAATTCGGTCGTATTCGACTTTTTCACATATATGTCGAATACGGTCGAATACTGTCGAATCCCATGTGGGACCCAGGCTTAAACAACAAACAATATGCAGGATTGTTCAGTAGGGGCATTCCATATATCTTCCCATTTCAAAATGATACTACATTTATATATATAGCACTGTTATAATTATAACCGAAAAAGAATTTTGAATACATACGACTATTCTATACCAGTGCATCTTCGTCAATTACGTGCTTTTGGAATTTATTTTTATAGTAAAAATATTAAATAGACATACATCTTCCCCATCAAGGTGATACACCTATAGCACTGTACTCTATACATTGTACAAGTTCATAAACAGAAAATATTCGACTATCCTACTGCCACGGCAATCAGAGGTCTATAACATGTATAAAGCCATTGCAGTTAATTACAATTATTAGCCGGATATGAGGTGTCCCCTCATACCCCTGTAATGTATGGTCATCTTAGGTATGCAAACGCGTTGGCAAGCGATGATTTCATTCATCAAACCGAATGCGCTGCCTGGTTATATCATCCAGATATGTAGCGACACCTATTGCATGCATTCAAAAGCGCACTTACACGTATACACCTCTAACCACATTCCTCAAATTGCATGTCAGATAAAACATAAAATGTATAAATTGCCTCCAAGGCATCTTAGGTAATAAATGTTACTAACGGTATTGCTCGACTTTTGATAAACATGATATGGCGTGAAGTCAATCTACTAGCATTTCTTTTCGATTATGACAGTGTTCCCAAGTTATGCAATCTAAAAGTTGAAAAAAGCAATATTCGTATTTTCAACAAAAAAATCCAAAAGGATATGGACTTAAAATATGAAAAGCTTTTTTCTGTAGAGTTAAGTGAGATAGACGTATTTCTTCTCCAACCTACTAGCGGGTACGGGTGCCCTGTCTCCGCACACATTCGCGTGTCCTACCGAAATATTACACCCTCAATCAAAAATTTCACCTCTTGAATTCTGGACGCATTGTTCATACCCGCGGCGCGAAGCGGTGAAACATTCGCAAATGCAAATATCTGAATATGTCCAGAGCAGGTTTCTATGGTAAGGGCACGTCTAGTTGATTATCTGTTTCCCATGTCCAAGGTACTGAAAATTAGGATCGGTCGGTCGGGTAAAAAAAAAAGGAAAAAAAGGCAGAAGTACCTATAATAGGGTATCAAATTTCTTTATTTGTGACAGAAATGCTGCCAATGCCATGGCAAGAAGTACAAATATGTGTACATGATGTTCATGAGACACATTTCCCTCTGTATTATTCTTCAGCTTGTTCATACAGAAAATTGTGCAGATTTGAAAAATGTTGAATTCGCAGTGTACAAACAAAAACAAATTATTCAGACTTTTTTTTATTTATTTCATTCAAAATGCAGTTCTCAGAAGAAAAAAAGCTCCTCTGGACAGGGTCGGTCGGAAAGTAAAAAATTTTTTTTTAAATTTTTTTTTTAGGGTCGGGCCCAAAAATAGGGTCGGTCGGGACATGGGAAACAGATAATCAACTAGACGTGCCCTAAGCAAAATTTACCGTAAAGTTAACGAAATGTGAACACGTATAGATAGAATTACTATTGTTTCTTTATTTGTAAAGGATTTAGGTCGGTAGATCAAGAATGTTTCAGCTGTTTTGGCGCTCATTATTTCTCTGTAACGACAATCGGAGCCAGTTGGCGGCCAAGAAAAAAACGTTGATGAAAATGAAAAAAAAGGAAATTAGAAAATAAGAACAAATCATATGATACAAGTAAAAGGACGAGATCTTTTTTGGACAAGTGGAGAACAGATTTTCCGAACAGGAGGTAACGTGCGCCATGCTAGTGCTAACATACACCCCTGAAAAAAATGTGTAAGTCATCACCACCACCACATAAATAATACAGCCAAATATAAATAATAACAACATAACAAATATGCATCAATATACATCATATATACATCAATATGCATCAATATACCTGTCAAAACCTGTTTTTGTCACACATTGTGCAGGGCTAGTTCCACTTCAGGCGGGGCTAGTAGCCACTAGTATGATAAACTTTGAACTGCATAAAATATTGAAATAAAAACGAAAATATTCCTAATTTTGTCAAAAGATTTCATGATTATTGTCAGGCTGCTTTAGGCCGTTAATCTGTGTGTTAGTTTGATGCATCCACCTCTCTGATATAATGGGATCCTTATAGCTAGGCTCCTTCACTACCATATCCGAGAGCGATAAATACCCTAATAATTGTACTATTTGTACCAAAACCAGGAACATATAGTCATTATATGTTCCTGCAAAAACCATCAATTCATCATATGAGTAGTAGAATCTGAGAGAGGCCAATCTACCCCTGTCAGGGGTGTCCAAATATTTTAGTCCTGGAGCACTGTCAAAAAGTCTTGGAGCACAGCATTTTTTTGTGACCGTGATTCAATAATAGCTATGAACATTGTCACCTGGTGTGACTATAGTATTAGCCCTTATCGCACCGGTTAAGACCAAATACCAATCAATAGACATTAGTGTCACATTATTATTCAATTGAGTTCACTGGTTTTTAAGTACATTTTTTGTCAAAAATATCTGATAGGTTCAATTTGTCATGTTTTGCAAAGAAATTCCCACTTCCCAGTCAAACAATGCTTCAAGTTTTTGGTTTGTCGCACGTTTTGAAGCCCCTGTCGCACGCTGGTGCGACAATGCGACAGTTGGACACCCCTGCCTGAGAAAGGTCAATGCAAGGACCATTGGGTTAATCTCATGGTGCCCACCTGGTGATACAACCTAAACGATTTAGGTTTGAGCTGATTTAGGTTAAATATAATCAAAGTGAAGAGTATTTGGCTTGTGGCTAGACCAGCTGCGGACAAACGATTGCAGAAGCTAGGAGCGGTACACGGGCTGGATGTTTAAGAATTTCGTTTATCGTCACTTTTCTACCATATCTTGGCTATGTGGTTACTCGTCCGTTTTTGAATGTGTGTCTAGGAAAACTACTTCCTAATCTCAAGTCAATGCCAACTTTCTCACATGTCTATCGTTATTCGGATCTGGGCAGTGGTGAGAGAGCGAGAAGTGGCATACTATACCACACCTTGCCGTATTCAGCATGGTCACGTGACTTGAAGGAAAGCAACATTTGCAGCCGTTCCAACCTAATTAGACAAAGTTTCCAAGCAATGGGAAATGTATGAAGGTTCAGTCCAACATGCCGAACAAAGACTGGCCACTGAGTTTTTGTGTTACTCGCTGGTCCGTGAATACACATTATAGTGGTCAGCAGCTAACAGAAACGGCCTGTCACGGCCGCAGGCTTTCATGCCGCTGGCCACTAAAACTTGACACAGGCTGTAGGCACAGGAATGTAGGGCGATGAAGCCACAGAGACAAATCAGTACAATGAAAAGTCTTGATAGACGATATAGACCGGGTCTATATGCCAAGCATTCCATGCAAAAATCACTTTTCCGATATTGGAAATTCATTTTCCGATATCGGAAAATATCGATTATTTGCATGGAATGCTTGCCATAGGTCTAATAGGTATAGAACAAGGTTGGCCCTGTCATTGACATGTGTTTACAATTTGAAGTATAAAATACGTAGCCTAGCACTAGGCCTGAAGCCACTGCTATTTTGCATATCCTAGGAAGAGAACATCAACTCAAAACTGCGTCTATATCCAGCTTTTAGTTCTTCATTTTCTCACCAGGAGTCCACGATCATATGTTTCGTTCTTAATGGTAAGGGCGTCATCTATGACCAGCCACAGAAACTAACACCAAGAAAGACTCAATTCAAGAAGTAAAATTTAGGATTTACTCAATGGCGCAGTGGCAAGATTGCCGGCCTGAGTGTTGAAAGGCATTGGGTCCAGAGTCCAATCCCAAGTCGGGGCGAGTAGGGATTCGATTCCTCTATAAACTGGGCCAACCACCGAAAACCTTCATTTCATACTCTTTATAGTCTGTCGCCCAATGGGAGAGATTACTTTGAAGAGTCTCATATTCATTTCATATCATCGTCCATGCTATCTGTGTCAGTCTGCATGTACAAAAGGCTCTCCTTCTTCTATGTCTGAGCCACCCTTTAAAAAATAATGGCGTGCCGAAACCTCTAAAAAGATTAAGGATTGAGGGTGTAATGTTTTAGTAGGACAACATTTTACTGAATGATGTTAAGTGTGAAAAAAACGCATTGTAAGGTTATGTGTGTGGTCACATGATCACTCTCTCCCCATATTCAGCTAACTTTCAAATACATGATGTAGATATAGGCGCAGAAGAAATAGTTGGGCACGCGAGCAGCCTTTTAAAATGATCAAAGAATTATCGCACAGACGTCTAGAAAGTATGTAAAAGATGAAGGCGGGAAGTCCACAAATGCCGGAACTTTTGTGGGAACCCGGACCTACGGAATCCATCCCATCAGAAAGCATGGACACAGGAAAATGTCTCGCACATGCATGGGATACCCTCCGTCTATTACTAGACCTATACCATGTACATGAAAAATAACAAATGGGATATGGCCATTGCGCTCCAGGTTGTTTTTACAAGTGGCCTGTCTGCCTGTGTGCGCATCGCGTGCAGTTTTTTTGCTGATACCCTTTCTAATATCAAATTTATAACCACTCCAAATTTCTTTGCTGCAACATATTTCACTAAGAAATAAGACAGGTTGTGTGACAAACTAAAAAAAACAACAACGTAATCTCCGCCGTGCAACACACGATATTCATTCCACTATTAAGCTTCCGAAGGAAACGGTGCAATTAATTAGGGGCAATTAAATCCAATTTTTGGGGAGGGCGATTGTTTTTTACGTCGCTTTCAACAGCTTATAGGTATCGCAAAGTGATGGAAACCCAGATAGGGAGGAAATTCCTAACTCTGCGAATAGCTCCAATTGGTCTTTCAGTTGCAAAAGCACCATAGACAGCCCTTCACAACCCCGCACATTTCATAAAAACTAGCTAGGCCACGGCAGATGTCCTCCTCCAGTTTTGAAATGACTCCATCGGAACTGAATGTATTTTCTTATATCGCTAATCATGTTCTATTAATTAGAAAATAAACAAATTTGATTATATCGAGAAAAAAATTCAATGTTAAAAATTGATTTATTTATATGATGAAATGCATCATTTATATAAAAAAAAATAACATTAATAATTCCAAAATCATTTCTGATATTGATAAATCAGGTGTTTTTTTCGTTAGAAAATGATGTACATGTATTGACAATATCAATAAACCATCTTTTTATATTAAAATGACTCGTGTTAGAAAATCAACACATCTATCAATACTAGAAAATGAATTATCAATATCAGAAAATATTCTAATATTCAATAATACGGCTTATTTTTGATATAAAAATGTGATTTTGAACCTCAATTTTAGAAAAATGATTATCTAATACATGTATCAATAATTGTCCTTTTTCTGACACAACGGGTTGCCATACAAAAACAGCATAATTTTTTAATGTGTTTATACCTGACCCCAACTTCTTATTCACCAACTGTATTTAGATTTTTTAAAGTGAGAGATTGGTTGTTATGACGACGGACTGAGTTAAAGGTAAGGCTCTATTTGGTATTTTATTTTAACTCTTGCCTGTCTAAACCCCATGGCAGTCTGTTAATGATTAACTGCCCTCTTAATAAGATAACTGAGTTTATCATCAGCTCCACTCTGATACTAGCAGCTGATTGGTCAATTTCGTTGGTGTACTGAACTGTATTGGGATCCTAACAATGCCCTTCATTAATTGTCAATGTTAGTATCCCAATGAGTGTTTCATCCCCATTCTAAATGTTTTATTAAAAAAAATGTAAAAAATAAATAAAAAGAAAAAATAATAATAATAAAATCCAAAAATAAATCAAAAAAAGAAAAGATTTTAATTATATATTTTTTTAAATAAAGAAATAAAAAATAATAATAACAAATTGATAAAAAAAATTCCCCCCAAAATATTTAAAATATATATATTTTTAGAAAATTCGGCCTCGTGCGATACGGCTGGCTTCTCGCTGATACCAGACCGTGTCCCTTTTTTACAACTGAAGCAGGATAACTAATAATATTTCAATTTTAACCTATCATAGGTTGTGTTATAGTAGGTTTTTTCATTGGCTTCCCTACAATCATCCAAGGCCTGCATTTTATCTTCAAACAGCAGACGCTTCACATGCCCTAGTTCTTTTCAGAGGCCTGAATATTTGAACTGTTTACAACAGAGACCCTGACTGCCTGACCCAGTTCTCTCCCAGTCCCACTGCTGTCTGTAGTAAATTATTCATGAGGCTCGATGCTATAGATGACGTAGTGGTGCGTGTCACGTGACATTCGAACCAAAACATTTCTGCAGCAAGACATGAGCGTATGTAGTTGTTGATACCTCTCATTTTTGCTTTGTATTTAGCGTTTTGTACATTGTCGCTCTCTGATACTCACTATTCATATTTCCATGTTGTAAACGCTTGTAAATAATTCACGTTTGCGCTCCAAGTCTGACGCCAAACCTTGTTAAAATGTCCGAGATGAGTGAGAATGTTGTCCAAAATGGCGAAGCGGAGAATGGCAACGTGCTCTTGAGCCAGGAGCTGTCAGAAACTCTTCACGTAAAGGACCGCGTTATCCACAAGGCGAAAAGGAACACGAGAACCAGCCCGGCGAAAGAAGATGGTAGTTTGAATGGAAATGCGTTGCTGGCGAACCGCGCAACGGCGAAAAATGCTCGAAAGTCGAGGTCTGGATATGGCCGCGGGCTTCCGAAGAAAGGTATAGTAGGCCATGTTGTTCAACTTGTTTTGTCATAACCTGTTTGTTTACAATGTGTCAGTGCCAAGTTGGAGTCATTTCGGGTGAATGACCTCTGAAATTAATCTTTCAGAAGCATCAGCCGTAATCATTATTAAGCTATCTTTCTGTTTGTGTAAACTAGCGAGAATGACAGATTCTGAAATGGTGTTTAATTGGGGCAAAGAGAGTAAATAGCGCCAGCTGATGTTGTTATGACCACGTGACCTTGCATCAGATTCAGAGAATAGCAGCCTGGCTCTTCCAGGGGCCTTATTTGACTTCACAGGATTCATGCCTTTGTTCAGATGATAATGATGTCAATAACTTTTTAGCAGGCAAATACAATGCCCTCCTGGTAGTTATTATATTTTTCATATATTATTATTTTTCATGAATTATTTATCTTTGTTATTATTATATTTATAGTGCACACATGCTATGATGCTTATAAATGGAAGTCATACTCCATATATTTCTATAAAAGGGGTATCATCATTAACAATATATATGAATATAATTTGCTTCTCAGCAATATGTCTATCATATTTCAGTTTTGGTGACAACAATTTGAAAAAAATAAAGTCAAATATTAATAAAAAGAAAGCAACCAATATATAATATCTTGGATTAAGAAAAGAATGTGTTGGTCTTCTAAGATAATATGTAAAAGTTCAAATCAACCATTTTATTAACTTTAAAAGTCAAGGATTTAGGCATTTGGAGGTTTGATTTGCTAAACTTTCCCTGACCTCTAGGCTCTAGCACCTTGTTGTAACAACATCAGACCTCCCTTAGCCTGGTATATTGGCTACTTTGATCTTTTCAAGGGTGAGAAACATTTATTTTTCTTGCCATGGCATGTATACTTTAAATAGTCATTATTAGTGAGCACTGCAAAAATATGGTGTGTTGATTATATTAAAGGTGGCGCCGGTGGTAAGCATACCTGGGGAGCACCTGGATCTGAGCTGATGGAAGATGCAGAAACTGATATGAAGGATCCTAACTATGACTCTGAAACAGAAGTCAAGGTAATCTGTCAAATTGCAAACTCTCCTAATTAGGTTTCTCAATCAGTCATTTAGCAAGCATAGATGCATGTAGATTAGGTTCTTAGACCCTGATAAATTAACCTCCCCAGCAGAGTTGACCAACCAGCAAAACTGAATAGATCTAGTGCTTTCAATGACCTATATTTGTCCAAGGGTAAGTACTGACACTTGATATGATACCAAATACCCATGTTGGATGGGAAAAAAGTATCATGATATAAAGGTAAAGTATCGTATTGTATCATTTGAAATTTAAACTATATGAAAGATTAAATGGTACCTGAACATCTCCGCATGAAGGCAGTTAGTTATTTAATAGACAAAATTTCTGAAGCTGACAGTGCTATATATAGCGAAATAGTGTCCCTGTGAGGCAAACAATATTAGTTTTAAATTTTGTTAAGATAGGTAAGGCCACTCCAATTTATTTACTTGTCTTACATGCTCAGGAGGTAGGAAATGAGCCATTTTGGAATTTAAAAAAAAGTTGAAAAATGTGACTTTTTTATTTTTTATTTTTTTTTGGAGTCTGACGACTAGGACTGGTAGCGATATGTTTCCACCAGCCTATTCTCAACTAAATAAAATCAATCAATCTATTAATCCCTGTAACCTGAAGGGTGGGAGGTATACCTCCTCAAGTCTGAGGCTCTACTACAGCAATGATAGCTTCCTGTAGTTGATTGAATCACACTTACAAAGAATATTTTTAAAACTTGCACTTTTTTTCTTTTTTTTTTTGGAGTCTGACAGAAAATTTCAAAACCACTTTCGTCCGTATAAAGACACCAAAGATGAATTTTTTAAAAATTTTTTTTTTGGAGTCTGACAGGATTTTTTTTCCAAAAAAAGCTCGTAAGACAAGTAATTAAATTGGAGTGGCCTTAAGGAGACATAAACATCCTATTGTATGTGTAGTGAAAATGTTAAAGGTGCCAGTCTATATATGGCACCATATGGTCTGCCCTGTCACTGCCAGAATCAGTTCAACCCAGGGGCTTGTTTTGGTGAGCCTGGTTCCAGCCAGAAACGTCACAGGCACGTGGCCTGGTTCGAACCAAAGTCGTTTTGGCAAGCTGCTTTACCCCTGCTTTGATCCAAGTCATGTGGTTCGGTTCAAAGGGTTGTAACCATCGATTTATAATAGTGGTTCAGACAATGAATTATGCAAGATAAACATGGCTTCCAATCACATGGGTTTATACCAGGCATGTGATCTGGTTCAAACCAAAGTCGTTTGGCGACCTGGTTCTGGTTTAATAGTCACATGGTTTGTGAGTTTTCTGGTTGGAACCAGGCTCGCCAAAACGAGCCCCAGATCCCACTAACACCATCTGGGGACATTGATATAAACAAATCTTACCTTCTTACTGGGCACTACTTCAAAACCTTGTGATGTAAACGAAAATATTGAGTTATTGATCAATATGTTGAGCTAAAACTGAATATGTGTGTTTCTTGTTGTAGGATGTTAAGCTGGCTACTGTCAAACCGCCATTGTCAGATGATGAATTTCTGAAGATAGTAGAACCTTTACTTCTGGAGTACCTTGAGCATGGGGACCCTCATGAAGTTGTGGTAAGTTGACTTTTGCTTCTGAATGGTACCCATATATGCTCTATTTATGATACACATACATGGTCCAGACACATTCCTGTCTTGTTCAGAGGGAACCAATGTGATTAAGCACTTCACAATTTCCATGATCCAATCAAAAAATTACAATGAAGTTATCAAGTGGAACTAGGTGACAGAAGCATTTTTCTTTTCCCAAGTAGAAAAGTGATGGGTAAACTTGTAATAGAAATGTGATTGCGAAGTTCAGAATTTAAATAGTTGTAACTTGTGATTAAAAAATGGGAAATGAGATGTTAATTTTCTCAATTCCCACTCAATAGATCAGGTTCTTGATCTCCAGCTGTAATCTAGGGCTGGTATTGATGAGTACCGACCAGTTATTTCTATGGTTATATAAACATGTAATGGAATCTATTGATGTTAGTAAATCCCAGCTGTGACTTAGTCAGGACCCGTCCTGCCTACTTATGGACGGGTAGTTTCCTGAAAACCTTTTTGGACAGGCAAAAATTTGTAAAGAATTTTCAATTTTTACTTTTTATTGGTAATAGATACTTACCAAATAATTTCCTGACAAACCATTTTTAGGCACATAGCTTAAGTGTAAATTGCCTTTTTAGACACAATTGGCTAGTGAATGTAGTAGGTATAAGGATTTGACGTAGGCTAGTAGTAATAGCTAAATCTGGATAGGCTGAAATTTAGGAATTTCTGCTTTTGGACAGGCATTTTTGAAATCCTGGCTAAGACCCTGAATCCCAGCATCTTCAAAAATGATGCTATTGCTTGGAATTAAAAATGGCCTCATAACTATAGTGATGCCGATCCTAAGCCTAGACATATCAAGTCAGTACCAGTCCTGTCATAATGGTAGGTGTTGTTTGTTTTAGGAATCTCTGCTGGAGGTGAATATCATGGTGAAGAAGCACCGCGTGCCTCACATTGCGGTCTCGCTGACGCTGGACAGGAAGGCCATGTGCCCTCTGTACTGGTGAACTAGCGGGAAAGTAGACCACTATAATCGTAGGTGTTGTTTGTTTCAGGAATCTCTGCTGGAGGTGAATATCATGGCGAAGAAGCACCGCGTGCCTCACATCGCCGTCTCGCTGGCGCTGGACAGGAAGGCCATGTGCCGGGAGATGACGTCCCGCCTCCTCTCCCACCTCTACGGCGAGATCCTCTCCCAGCAGGACATGTCCAAGGGATTCGACCATCTCCTTCACGACCTCGCTGACCTCAGCCTGGACGCCCCTGATGCACCAACGGTCAGTATACATCTCAACCGCATATTAAAATATCTTTATAACAGAGCAGTGTTTTGATATATATATTTGACTTAAAAAGTTGCAACCCATTCACACTTGGGACATCTGACACTTATTTAGATATCTTTATTACAAAGCAATATTGTGAGATATATTTCAATTAAAAATTGCAACCTATTCTCATCTGGGACATTTGACACATATTAAGATATCTTCATTACAAAGCAATATTTTGAGATAAATTTCACTTAAAAGTTGCAACCCATTCACATCTGGGACATCTCGATCTGACACATATTTAAATATCTTCATTACAAAGCAATATTTTGAGATATCTTTTACTTAAACAATGCCTTTTACTCTTGTGTAATAATCCCTCCTAACATACCTAGATGATATTTCCCATTTACATCTTGGACATCTGAGTGATCTATCACATACTAAAATATCTTTGTTATAAAGCAATTATATTTTGAGATATATTTGTCTCTTAAGTAGCCTTTTCTCTTGTGTTTAATAATCCCTCTTCAAAAATGAAATGTTTTGAGTATACTTCCCTAATTGATTTTTTACATACAAAGTTGTCAGACTATGCGTGCTCTTCTGATGCAAATGAATTAACCCATACATGTCAGTGATGCTCACGTCCGTCCTGAGTACTTTGGTCATATCTTTGAGACCGGAGCACATTTTTGAAAATATTTGACGGAGTAAAGCTAATCAGGAGCCAACCCATAGACTCTTTCAGATATTTTATGAATCCATGCTTAGTTTCAAAGTGGTAAATATAAGTACCATATGTCTTGAGAAAATCTGTCAAGGAGGAAGTGCTAGGCTAACCAATTTTTTTTTAATTTTTTTTTTTTTTCGTTTTTCACTTTGTAGTTATCCAACCTGAAAAGTTGGATAAATACAAACTTAAAACTGGTCTACCCTGAGTTGGTTCCACACATGCCAGCCAGGTGGCCAACGTGATGGTTCTTGCATTGACTCTAAAAAGATCCATCCAAATTGTGCCACAGCTGACTTTAATTCGGTTTATTTGTTTCCTGTATAAATGTGTCTTTTTAAAGACCTAACTGTGTAAGGGTTTGTTCCTTGGGGTTATGTTACTAACTTTGAAACCCAATTGCTGGTTACTTTTTGAAAAGTTCTATTTTTCTCAGTCACCTAGCTTTACAATGGCTTTTCTCTGCCTACAGGTCGTTGGCCAGTTTGTTGCCCGTGCCATAGCAGATGATTGCCTGCCACCAGTTTTCATCAAAGCCTTCAAAGGAAAGGTGGACTGTCCATATATAAGGTGAGTTTGCTGGGCTCAACTGCTACCTGAATTGTCAGGTTCTCCGCCAGCAAATGAAGTTACCCTGCCAATCTGAGAAAATATACGTTTCAGGGCTCGAAATAAAGATTTGTTTCCATGGAGCCTAATTACATCTTCATGAGAATTATAAAGGTGTGTATCGATCAGGCCTTAACACGCTAAATCAAAATGTTACTGCCCCTGTAGGACCAGTAACACCTAGGATCGACTGACCCTGTCTGATTTATTTTCTATCTAGTAAATGTTGCATTCTATGTCTAGTGTACTGGTGTTGATGGTGCTTGTCACCTATCATCTTACGTCTCCTAGTTTTGCATCCTCCTTTCCTCAGAAACAGGAAGTCCGGCCTGGCAAGCTGATTGCCTGGGTGACTCGCCTGGCTTAGGCCCTGGGTAATTCAGGCTAGCTGTCAATGGGCAACAGGGTCTTATCCAGGATTTGGAAACCCGAGTCATAACTGAGGGTTTGTGAAGTTTTGGGGGTCAAAGTCAGTTAACCAATTTAAAAGAATTATCACACCAACACAGACAAAGTTTTCTACCTACATCATTAAATGTACCTATTGTCATGTATGAGTGAAACTTATGATATATTTCCTTAGACGCAACACATAGAGAAAATCTAGTAAAATATAACAGGGGTTCATTATGCCACAAATCTGGTATTTAGGGGTCAAAATGACTCCCTGATTCCTGCCTGGGTGAGTACCTGATGAGCAATTTAACACATGTTGTATATAACCCTTTCATGCCTAGCTATTCCTGTAAAAGTGTCGTCTGGATCCAAGACACTGGTGATAATATTATAGTCAATAATAACTTCATTTTACTTGGTGATAAAGTACAGCCTCCGCAAGGATTTTAATGCGATTCTCACAGGTTGAGAAAGATATCTTCATTCTTGACTCATTAATGGGTCAAAGATGGATTAGACCTTTCTTATGCTGAAAACATAATTTGCTCTTGGTAGGTAAAAGTCACTGTTTGATAGGTAAAAGGTGTTAAACATGAAATGCTATTGGGCAGCAACCAAATCATAGTTTAGTGATAGTGCAAGTGAAATATAACATCTTTCTGTGAAATATTCTTTGACATAATTCAACCTGGATACATAATTAAACAAGTCTGACGTAGCCAAACAGTTGCCTGATAGGGTTGTACAACAAACGTCACTATGTACTGCATATTAAACCTTTCCATGCTAAGGCTATGCTTGTCCAAGGCACAAGAACCCCCTAAAAAGGTTTTTTAAACAAACTAAACCCTGTCATGGCTGTATCCATTGGAACGCTCTGTGGATTGCTATCAAATGAGTACCTAATATGTTGTGGTTTCAGTTATTTTTCTTTTTTTTTTCATTTTTTTTTCATTTTTATTTTTTTATGAAAAGTAGTGAAAAGTTTAACAATGCATGTGTTGATTGTAGGAAAGCGCTGGACAAGTCTGAGGTGCTGATGAATATGAACCACGGGATCGTTCGGCTAGATAACGTGTGGGGAGTTGGAGGAGGAATCCGACCGGTGAAGATTTTGATTAAAAAGGTAGGTGTCTCTTTACTATATGCAAATCAGGATCAGGCCTCAACTCTAACTCAAAATGTTACGGGCCCCATAGGACCAGTCACACCCTAGGATCTACTGGGCCTGTAAACTTTTTCCTGGTCCTACAAATTATTCATTAACATAACAAGAAAAACACTGCATATAATTCTCCTAAAACATTTATTTTATTTGATGTTTTAGGGACATTCTTGGGGGGGACACTTGTTAACAAGGTTGTCCCCAAATGTTTACTGGCTCTGTAGGACCATTTTTTTAGGGGCCCGAAGACATTTTTCATAATTTTTACTGTCCTGGGGCCTGCAGTTCACAGTTAGTAATGAACCATGAGATTGGAACAATAACGTGTTATCATTAGTGACTGTATACTCACATCTTGATGAGTAAATTCTAGGCACATGTAAGAACAATTGTTGAGCATCCAAAACATTTATGAATAAATTGATATAAAACTAAAAACTATTGACTAATGTTACCAAAGCGAAACCTTTCATTATGACATTTAAATACATGGATAATCTAAACACAGAGTTGAAAAAGAGAACTGCTGTTCTTTTGTTTTCTTGAATTTATTCGCAAAAATATGTTATTCTCTTAAACAATTTTTTCCTCGAAGATTATCTGATATTGTTTTCAAATGCCTTAATCAATTTTGTTCCGCAAAATATATCAATGAGGCCTATTCAAAGATTACTCTTATATTTTTGCCGTACTCTTTTTTTTGCCTAAATTACCATATAAGGATGTTCACAATTTTAGATACATATTTATTGTCTATTTCAGATGGTGCTGTTGCTGCAGGAATATTTGAATTCCGGGGATGCCCAAGAAGCTGTCAGGTGCTTGCAAGAATTAGAAGTACCTCATTTCCACCATGAGTTGGTGTATGAGGTTTGTAGAATTGTACTCTTTTGATATTATACTAATTATGATATTGATATTTAGATCATAGAAGTACCTTATTTCCATCATGAGTTGGTGTATGAGGTTTGTAGAATTGTACTCTTTTGATATTATACTAGTTATAATTTTGATATTTAGATCATAGAAGTACCTTATTTCCATCATGAGTTGGTGTATGAGGTTTGTAGAATTATACTCTTTTGATATTTAGATCATAGAAGTACCTTGTTTTCATCATGATTTTGTCTACAAGGCATGTAGCATTGAACTACTATGATATTTATGGAAAATTGATATATTCAGGTAATCTTGCGAAAATCCATTTGTCTGATATCTTCAATATATTAGATAAATATTCAAAGAAGAATTACCATACCCAATATGAAAAACAAAAAATTCTCGAGTTTGTTCTAGATTTATTAGCCAAAAACCTTTGTACTGATAACATAGCACTGTTTATAATTTTTTCAGAAACAAAGTTAAAGACATAATTGTTTATTTCCCTGATCCTTGGGATTTTAAGATTGACCAATTATTAAAATCGCACATGAGCCTCATATTCTATGCTATGTGGTGGCGCCCTCTATTAATCAATGTAAAACTAATAATTTTAGGAAGGCATGAATGGGTAAGCTAAAGAATGTGATACAGTAGTAACCTAGCCATTATCTTATACTGATTATGTGTATTGATGAGGAAACTGGCTCACATGAAACGTAGCAGACTGATATTTCCTAACAAGACACTTTTTAGTAAAGTATGAACCTCTTGCATCTCATATTCAGCCTTACTAATAAGCTAGGAAAAGAAGCCTGACAATATAGTGGTAGAATTATTGATAGGATCAGCGTTCGCATTGACGCCGTCAGCATATGCAAATGACGCAATGTTTTACAAAAGGACGCAAACATTTAGGTGAAATGCGTACCCAAGGGACGCACTTCAGCCAACCTCAAGTGGGCTTGAGTATCTGAATAGCTTTACGGGCCATTTACGGCCCTTAATGGCCAGCTCCCACACAGCAAGCACCGGTGTCAGGCCTGCCACTAATTAGGTCAAAGGTCAGCTTTCCACATGCAGCCGATACTTAGTTGCGACTTCCTGGTTCGATGCTATCATGTATACAGCTCCTTCAGAGGAGCACTCAATCAACAAAGAAGATGAGGCTAGCTTACATATTAGCTCAAGCAGTGGAAGCCTGTGTGTGTGCCTCTCAAAATAAAAGATATAACAATGATAATAAATGACTCATTAGAAAGAAAAGAAATGCTGCCCAGTCTAACCTATAAATATGCAACAGGCAAAAGGTAGGATTCTTTATTTTACCACTTCATTGATATTATATCACTTCACTATCATGAAGAAACATATTTTAATAATTCTGAAACAAAAAGAAACATCACCTGAAACTACTATTCTTGATATTTTTGAATATATTTCTGTTGTAGCTATGTGAAATGAATAATATATTTGAGCTGTGTAGAACTAAGATTTAGCAGAAAACATTCAGTTTGATATTAAAATGATAAATTAAAAATCAGTTTTTGATGCAGCCTCACTTATACCTGTGATTTCCTGATGTGTAAATTCATCTTTCTTAAAACAGGTATATTTAAAATGATTGAACAAACTCAATTGATGTGATCATATTCATTACCTATATATGGGTTAACTTGGGAAGTCTTAAAGGAAATAGTAGACCAGCAAAGAAACAAATTCTAAGATTAAATCTGAAGGAATTCCAAGATTTAGCCTCCCCTTTTAATACCCCACTTAAGATAAAGAAAAAATAAATATCTGAAAAAGAGAATGTTATTACCTTTACATTTAAAAAAAAAGAATGAAGGGGTCTGTCACACTTTCTAAACAGAAATACAGCTAAAAAAGGGAATTTTTTCATCTAAGTACTACCAAAACTTCATGCTCAGAATGCACCAGAATGCATCACAGAGCATCTAAATTTCAAGAATTTTCCGTGGGGGCATGCCCCCGGACCCTCCTACCAGGGACTACGCGCCTTCGGCGCTCGTGGTGCACGCGCTGCGCGCGCACACAAGGGACTCATTTTTTTCAGGCTTGAGATACTAAGGGGCCGCAGCCTTTTTTTACCCTAGCGCTAACACTGCAGGATACTATGATATTAAAGAGGAGTTGATATTGCATGTTACTTTTCGGGTGTCATTTTACATATTTAAATGGATAAGATGGTTATCAAAATATTCAGCGAGATGCCTCTCAATGAATTATGGATAGCTAATATAGGTAAAATCCTTAAATCTGAGAGCCACAGCGAAAATCAAATCTTGTATTTGGCTCTGTTACCATTGTGAAATCAGGATTATTATTATCATTATTATTATTATTAATTTATTATTATTATTATTATTATTATTATTATTATTATTATTATTATTATTATTATTATTATTATTATTATTAATTTATTATTATCATTATTATTATTATTATTATTATTACTTATCATTACTACTATTAATATTACTAATAGTATTATTATTGCTATTATTATTATTATTATTATTATTATTATTATTATTATTATCATTATTATTATTGTACCCTTGTCTTTCAGGCCTTTGTTATGGTGATAGAGAAGTCGGATGACTGGTCTGCTAATTTGATGGCCAAGCTACTGCAGCATCTCAGCCTCACCAATATTGTTACCCCCAATCAGATGACACAGGTAAGTAGCGGCAAAAGAGATGTGTGTGTGTATATATTCGATCATTCTAATTTTTGAAAATTGCACAGTAATGATACCATTTAATTGGGAAAAGTCCAATTTTATCAGTACATTATACCAAAAATGCTCCAAATATTTTGTAAAACCATTCTCAATTTCAAGGTTATTTTCAAAAACATCTCAGATCCAGATGACAATTTTTGGAAGAACTCTTTAAGTATTGATGGGTTAAGCCAACACCTACCGGTATCTGAACCTATGATCCTGCCATAGGTGACCACAATGTTTTCTTATCGGGAGACCCTCTTTGTTACCCCATTCACACTCAGACATACTCTAGATAGTGTCATCTGCTACTCTTAAACCTTTGAAAATAACTTGGGTATCAAGTGAAAGTTCACAAAGAAATTCAAAGGAGAGTTGTAGTTCAGCTTCTGCTCGACGTTAGTCCTTAAAATGTTTTTTCAGAAAATGCTTTTGTAAGGTAGATATTTTTCCAAAATTGTCAGTGTTTTGATCGCTCTGAGTGTTATAAAAGGTTAACTAAGATTGCTGCTATTTGCAGGGCCTGCAACGTGTGTTTGACAACATGCCTGAGATTAACCTGGATGTCCCGGCAGCCTATGCACTCCTTGAGAGATTCGGCAAGATCTGTTATGAGATGGGATTCATCTCGGAGAAGCTGTACAAAGAAATGCCCATCAGGTAAGAAATTTACTGGATATTTCAGGTTTGACCATATAGAGTAAAAGGTAATAGAACAGGTAGATACCAAGAAATGATCCTTAGAAAAAGGGTTCATCAACAGGGTGCTTAGGATCATAGTCTTAGCCAGCAGAAGGTCTGGGTGTCATTTGGACACCCAAACCCTCAAAAATCACTCCTCAGGACACACAAATATTTTTGAGTGAAATTTCTTAAAATGTCAATTTCAAGGGTATACTTGAGGTTTTTCCACCTCAATATAATTCACATGACATTGAATGAGGATAGTATGCTTTGTTTCAATAAGTTAACACATGTTTATGGTTTTAATCTCAGTACATAGTGATCTCCCTTGAAAAAATGTACACCCCAAAATTTTACAATTGCGATTATGGGCACCCAGTTTCTAAATACTTGCTAAGACCAATTAATTAAGTTACATATGGATTTGTAATAAAAGAAACTCAGAAAAACTGGTAGAGAAGATATCAAATAAGAGCCAATTTACTGAAGGTTTGTTGAAAAAAAAAGGGTTTAAGGTGCACATGAAATTAACGAGGGATTTGCTATAGTAGTAGAATTACAAAAATATTTACAGAGAAAGTTACAAATAAGTATGTCACAGAATAGTTGCAACAGAGCCTTGTACATTCAAGATGATGTTCTTTGATAGGAACTTGTAGATCTTGACTTTTAAGATTTGTTGAATGAAATGCCCATTTAGTTCGAGGTTTCTCCAAAGAATAATATGATAAAGCCCTATAGATATAAGATACAGTATTTATGATAGAAACTCAAGGGAATAAGCATGGAAGACATTTCCTTCTGGTAAGTTGTTAGGCCTAAAAAAGTTGTTTGTTTCCTGTAACCCTACCTTATAGTTTTTTCCGCCCTCCCAACTCCCAATCAACATAAAACATCCATAAATCACATGAACAAAGAAAGAATTTAAAAAAAAGTTTTACTGACCTACCTACCCTATTTTCTGACAGTTACAGGAAACAAACACTTTTTTTCTAAACCTTAGTTCAAATATTTAAGATACGGCTGTATAGATGATAGGTATTTCTCAAAATTAAAACTGGTTATGTATTTGTTACTTAATACCGTCGCACACACATGCCTGAATACATCGTTGTTTATACAATGCCAAGGGATATCCTGCTTTAATTATGTTTCTTTCCTGCAGAGGGCGCAAGCGTTTTGTTTCTGAGGGAGACGGCGGCAGGGTCAAGCCTAACACAGGGCCTCTCATCTAAAGGACATCATCGTTGTTCTCACGTCCCAGCAAGTAGTAGTAAGGAGGCTGCCCTCGACCCATTCCTGCTTGTAGCACCCAAAACATCCTGACCATTTTTTGCAATATCTCAAAATAAAAGCATCCTTAATGAAAATATTTGATGGAGAAATGTTACTCTGAAATTGACTAACAACTTCTTAGATACATTTCTAATCTGTACTCAATTGCAAAGTTATTTCCAAATGTGTTGTAGCATACAGATAACAATTTCTAGTGGTAGGCGAAGCATTAGTGGATAAATCCATTCATGCGTCAAATTCTCCTTGCCCTTTGCCATCTTGATGTAAAATATTTTAGAAAGTAACTTGGGAAATGAGCATAAACTGGCAAAAATGTTTCAGGGACAGTTGATGTTAGGATTTGTGATTGACATTTCTCATTGAAATATCTTCATAAAGATGCTTTTGTTTGAACTCCACAATTAAAATGATCAGGCTGTTTTTGTTTATTTTTTTACTTGTATTTTTTGGTCCGGGTCGCTACAGGCATTAAGGTTAAACCTATATTTCTTGTCTCATACCACGGTCATCTATGTAGTAGGTACATAGCAACCATCAACCCCTTCAAGCAGCTAGTGTATCTGCATTAGGACTAGCACATTGTTAACCATTTGACATGCAGTGCAGATAATTATGTATATGGTATTTTTCAATAAATGCATGTCCCCTTGATTGTTGTTTATATCAAATTTCACCAACTAGTATTCACATGTATGATTTGGAGCTGATGATTACGTTCTTTTGAAGCATAGCTTTTTTTCCTCTCTGTCCTCGTCATTGTGGTCGGTAGTGTCTGGTGGAGTTCGAATGTAAGAGAACAAGTACACCAGCGTATGCCTGGGAATATCTATATGGCAGTATCAAAGTTTTCATCCTCCCAGCTCAGTCACAAACTCATTGTCATTATAAGCTTAGATAAATAAAAAAAAAAAGTGGATATGAAACCAGCCGGTCAACCTGAACAGGCTAGCCTCAACGAATAGCCCATAAGTTGTGCTCTGCGCATGCTGGCGGTCAGGTTTCTCTGTAACGTGAATAATATGAGAGCCCTGATTGGGCCTTGTGACCTCATGCTGATGCTAGATCCGAGACCCCTGACATGTCCAGCCCTTTACTATAGCGCATATAGTAATGGCTCTCTCACTACATATCCATTCTTTTCTTCATCTATGGTATACTGCATGGGTTGTATGAATGATGAGTTGGGAGGGTGACCAGTTGATCAGTTTCCTTGAGATTATCCTACTTGATGTCTTATCAAACACTGGATTCTATTGACCTTTATGCTGTTGGTGGCGAACATGGTATAAAAAACCTGGAAAATGACTGAAACCCCGGCACATGGGTACTCATCTGAGAGTACTCAGCGAGAGCTTTCCAATGAATACCAACATGACAAGGTTAAGATGGTTTCTAAAATATTTGTGTCATTGTGATTTGGATGAAAGTATAGCCTCAGCATTGGAAGGGTTAAGTGCTAAGGCGAATGTCTGCAATCTGAAAGTTGATCCTGTGTATAACTTTCTCCCATTACTTAAGCTATTCATGCACAGAGCGGCTATAGTTCTTGTAATGATATAAGTGCGTTTCAATCGTAACCTAAGTTCTAAAAGATTTACACCAAGATGGCTCTTCAGGAATTAGAGCACAGATTATTCTTTGATATCTTCATGGTTTCAGAAAGAATTGCATGTGTCAGATGAACTTGATGCTCTGTGTTTAAGTAGGCTTAAGTAGTCCCTAAGAATTAAAACCAACCCTAGTTGTGAGGGACATCAGTGTTAGTTGTTTATTTCAAAGGTGCCCATGTTTACCACGTCATAGATACTGCACTTATTTAATCTTAGCTTGGTAAAACATGTTTTTCATTTATAATCTTCTCCCTCTGTGTTAAATACTGTTTTGTCTTTGACGGTGTTAAGATAGAATTACCCAAAAGGGTTTTAGGTATTGCCATTGTGATTCTAACAATCTAGACCTGCAATTGGAAAATGAAGTAAATAATTCTAACTTCAAAGGTATCTAAAAAAACTCCCATCACTTCTGAGAGCTACCATGTGATGTGTGTTATCCCAGCTTATGTGCATCTTCACTCATCTGCATTCTCCTAGAGCTCATAAGCACTATTGTTAAATTAAAAGGTCTTCTTTTTATCATGTTGGCCTCTACCTATTCTCACCCTTAGAAATAAACACTAAAGTAAGACTCAATTTTTTATCTGCCCATTAAGATATCAGGTGTTGATTTTGAGGCGGAAAAATGTCTTATATTTTCGTATTGGTTGCAAATGATCCTCTTTGAAATGAACACCCACAACTGAATTCCTTATCTACATCTTGAGCTATCAGTCAGTCTTTGGAAGGTGAAAATCATTTTCACCTGAAGCTATTAGATTCTTATTTCAAGAAAAAATATCTCATTTTAGTTTTGGCAGCCACTGATATTCCTCTTTGAAATGAACACCTAAAACAGAATTCTTAATCCGCACTTTAATCAATCCGGCTTTGATTTTGAGGCAGAAATGTTTGCATTGGATTACCAATAATTCTCCTTTATGAAAGGAACGCCTAAGGCTAAAATACTTATCAATCCATTTACCTGAGATTGCATCTGGACTAGGTGGTGACTGTAACCTGCTAAAGAAAGAATCCTTTTCTTGTTATAGATATTGCCTTAAACCCTTATGCTGCCGGTGGCTAAATTGGCCGATACAAAATGATGCAACAAATGTCTGAAACCCTTGCACATGGGTACTCATCTGAGAATACTCGGCGAGAGATATCCAATTAATTCCAACATGATAGAGTTGTGATGGTTTTCAAAAATCTTTGTGTCGTTGTGCTTTGGGTGAAAGTAGCTTCAGCATTGGAAGGGTTAATTCTTGTCATTCAAAATCATTTAAAGTGTGTACACTAGATTGCTTGGACAAATATCAAAAGGGTGCAAATCGCTTGTGCACAAATGGTCTGACACATGGAAATTTCTTTCTTGATGATAAAGCAGTATATTGAGAAATGTTGATAAAGTTGTTCATGTTGTGTCTAAAGGACACCTCTGCAAATATTTTTCGATACTGCTTTTTTTTGTGGTTAAATGTTGATAGTTGTCAGAGCATTTATGCACTACTGATACAAATGGCATGTATATACTATTCATGGAGATGGATTCTCTGACCTCCTCTTTAAACGTAGAATAGACTTATTAACCATTAAGTTGTTGCAATTACCAAATATTCAATATTTCTTTTTTGTGTGTACAAATATGAAGGTTTCACCAATGAAATGTATGATTGATGTGAGCCATTTGTATTGATATTATGGATCTGAGCCCTCTTGAACTGATGTTGGCTCGTAGATTTACAAACTGTTAAACATTGGCTCCTGGGTGGATGATGAAAGCAAATTAAACTTTTTCTCTGTAACTGCATTCATGGTTTTTTCTTGCATCCCCACTTAGACGAATAAAAACAAGTGGATATGAAACCAGCCAGTCAACCTAAACAACCAGGCTGCGGCGCTTAGCCCAAAAGTTAGGTTGGATTGCAACTTTCTCTTTAATGTAAATGATTTGAGAGCCCTTATTGGTCTTTGCCTCCTAGTGACGTCACACTGAGGCCAGAATAGAGATCCCTAGGAAAGCCAGGTTTTCACTATAGCACATCTAGTAATTGGTCTCTTGCTGCATATCCATTCTTTTATTCATCTAAGATCCCCATTACTTCTTATCAGATGGTTATCTGTGTTCGAAACTCTATTTGAAGATTTTTATGATGTGAGGGAAGAATATAATGCCATGCTCGGGTTGAACTGAGGTGCATGTACAACTTAATAAAATGGTCTAAACAATCTGAAAAAATAAATACAATATTGTCAAAACAACTTGGAGAATAATTGTTCGGTGTAACACTATTTTGATGCCTTCTAAAAGATCCAGGTTTTAATGTTTTCCCTACTCAAGATGAAAGGACTGATAAATGATATGATTATCTGTTGTGCATATTCAGGACATTTTCGAAGGATAGACCAATATTAGTTGGGTTTCTTGCACATTCATCTAATGTTTCATTTCAGCAATGCCTTGTGTCAATTACTAACAATAAATAGCTTGCGTCTAAACTAAGAGCATACCTCTACTGTTGGCACCAAATCATTACAGGATTATACGAAAAAAAAATGGAAGGACGACTAACCCTGGCACATCGGTACTCATCTAAGAATATTACACAAGAGCTATTCAATGAATACCAACATGGCAGACTTTAGCTGGTTGCATATCCTTGTGCTTTGGACAAAAGTAACCTCAGCATTGGAAGTGTGAAGATGAGTATCTGCTGTAATGTTCAGATGCATCATACTTTTGAAAGGCTTTAAAGTGTATGGAACCGATATACATAAAATAACCCATTATACTTGCAATGCCATCCCATGCCATCTCACATAGCTATATTTAGAAAATATCTAAAAAAAAACAATAAAAGCGTTTCGCCTACAATTGATTTTGAATATCATAATTTATTATCAAGTTTCTCCCAAGAAATACAATCGAAGACACTATGTACGGGGAGCTGTGGACTTGAACGGGTAAACGTAAATCTCTACGACATGCAAAATCCTCATCAGTCCTATTACAGGTGAACTTGGATATGACGGACCACTGTATGACGGATTTTTGCATATGACGGACAATATGCTTGGTCCCAGTCCGATGCATTGAGTCTGTCATATCCAAGTTCACCTGTACAAATACTTCGCGAATGTCCGTCACCTGATACTCAACCAGCAGATCTTGCTCAACAGCCTCAGCTCGCCTCCTGGCCTAGGGGTTTGATGAGAGCATCTCAAGAGGTGTGTTCTGCACATGTGCGTGAGCAACATAAACAAATCTGAGAGCCCTCATTCATCTGTCTCCTTGTGACATCCCATTGAGGCTTTACAATGGGCCCTATGGTAAATAGCCCGTGGGGACCAATCTATAATCCTTCATCTAGGATATAATTACTTAATTGCATTTCAAGCTCTGATTAATGGAAACTACTGGGATTAGCTATGTTGCTTCATGTTTCTGTGCTTATTAAGAATTAACCCTTATGCTGCTGGTGGCTAATTTGGCCTATGCAAAATGACGCAAAAAACCCTGAAAAATGATTAAAACTCTGGCACATAAGTACTCATCTAAGAGCACTCAGCGAGAGCTTTCAAATGAATACCAACATTACAGGGTTGAGATCGTTTTCAAAAATCTTTGCATCCTTGTGCTTTGGACAAAAGTAGCCTCAGCATTCAGTTAGAAGGGTTAAATCTCTACCTAAGAACGCTATCTAAGCATAAAGCAGGGGTCTGTGATGACCATGAGCCTAGCCCGAGGTTACAGAAAAATGTACGGGCTTGTAATCATATTTGCCTTAGTAGCCCTGCAGGTTATATGAAAACAGGGGTGTCCAAATATTTTAGTCCCGGAGCACAGTCAACAAGTCATGGAGCACAGCACTTATTGGTGACCGTGGTTTGATAAAAGCTATGAATGTTGTCACCTGGTGGTACTACTATATTAGCCCATATTGCAATAGTTATGACCAATCAATAAACAGTATAATTAAACGTTCACTGTTTTTTTAATACAATTTGTATCAACAAAAGTGAAATGGGGGGCAAGTTTCCTGGTCTAGTTCTAAGCTCTCCACTGAACAAAACTTCATTATCAGACAGAGAACCTGGAGTCTGCATCCAGGACATTTATCTCTGACCCATGACATCAAAGCCATTGACCAAAATGGTAATTATCAAACAAACATTGATATCTGGCCCACAGTCATAATGTTTCTAATAAACAAAAAATCTATTATCAAACAGAAAAACTTTTTTAGTCTGCAATGCAGGACAACTTTCTTTGACACATGGATCACAGACCAAACATCAAATACAGTGATCAAAAATGCTAATTACAGGTGAACTTGGATATGACGGACTCAATTAATGGGACCAGGAAAATTGGTCCGTCATATGCAAAATCCGTCGTATACATATGACAAATACTTGATATGCATCAGACTGGAACCAAGCATATCGTCCGTCATATGCGAGAATCCGTCGTACAGTGGTCCATCATATCCAAGTTCACCTGTATCATACATAACATTGATATCTGGGACACAGTCATAATATCTTTACTGAAGAAAAATATCTATTATCAAACCAAAAGAAATCTTTATCTCTTACGCACGGACTACAGCACAAGCATGACAACCACTGAAGAAAAAATCCACTTATCAAACATGACAGCATCGCACAGAAAATAGCACTCATCAAAATAAAGAACTTATTTTCAATCAACATATTACTTCTAACTCTACTTTTTATTATCATTGGCTAGACTTTCAAATTAAACAACTTAAGCGCAGGATTATTTATTGTTGTGGCCACCTATAAACACAATAGAGCAGAAGGGTTTCAGTACATGCCATTCTTATAAAATAAAGTATATTTCATAAACAGGTCCCACTTGGGGTATTGCACAGTAATATTCATGTCTCATTACATATTCTTTAGGGTCAGGGTCGTGACCCTTTTATTATACAATCCTTAATGTATAATACCTGTCACTTAGCTTCTTGGGTTACTGAATCCACTCTCCGATGCTGTTACCATACTCTCTTATATAATCATTAACTCTCTAATGCCGTTCACTTAGCATCTTGGGTTATCCAACCTTCTTTGCAATATTGTTTATCTCTGTTTCCCCATATATTGCTTAGCTTCTTGGTTTACCCTTAGAAGACCAACACATGGAATGGAAACCAGCCGGTCAACCTGAACATGCTAGCCTCAACCAGTGTCAATTAATAGTCGCTAATAGGTGCTCTGGGCACCCCCAGCAGGTGGTGGAGATAAGGTTTCTCTGTAATGTAATCGATGCGGGAGCCCTGATTGGTCCTTGTTCCCACGTGACCTCGTGCTGCTGCCTTATCTGCTAGTCCTGACATGAGGCTAGCATGTAACTATAGGGCATATAGTAATTGGTCTCTCGTTACATATCCATTCTTTTCTTAATCCAAGGTTTACCCAATCCACTGCCTGATAATGGTTATGTTATGTTACCTCCATGTATCTCTCAAGTTTTAGCCATGGACTTAACGCCAGCAAGGATCCATCGTGTTGTCTCTTCACCCTGTAGCTTTCCACTCCGAGTCCCTCTGGCGTTTTCTATATTGCGACTCCATCGCTTAGTGTGCTTACACTCCTCAATTCTGTGCCCATGTCACTAAGCAGTAACTGTATACAGCATAGGATGATCCATGCTGCCACTCTCCACTAATGAGTTTTTTTCAATATTTTAAAAAAAGCACCAATGTTCTTTTTAATGGACCGCAATATACAATGTTTTGAGTATTTTTTTACCCCACCTATAATGATTTTTAATTTTCAAAGGAAGCCCCATCATTATTTCAAATAGCCCCATATGCATCTTTCCACAATGTAATTGTCATTTGCTTGCTTTCACTCTGAGCAAGATGGTGTACACTGTGGATGCTTTTGAAGTTTAAGATTTGGCAGGAATTTTTTGCCTTAACAGCCACCGAGAATGTAACAGGCAACATTGATCGAAAAATACTAGAGATGCTTGGTATGGGCTGTGTCCCTAATCCCTATAACTACATTCAAGAGAAAGTATGGAGTTCACAATTAATTTTATTTCAAACAATCAACATGAAAGGTTGTCTCGAACAAAATTGCGCACAAGAGCGAGATTTTTTCTATTAATTTTAACAGTGGTCTTGTATCGTTGCATAATGGGTAATACTACTATAGGGGCTTTAGTATATTCACAGAGGTAGGGCACTGGAATACTTTGTCATTGTCAGCTGCAAGGTACCCCCCACCCCCCACACACACACACACTTTATCATTTTCCGACAAACATCATGTTTATCATTTCCTTACAAACCCCCCACCAATAGTTATTACTTTGGCCTAGACACTCCCCCTACTAATGTTTAGTTTCTAGGTGAGAGTCCCCCCGCCCCCTGGACATTTTCTTAGCAGAGGCCTCACCTATCTTATAACGTTACCCTGTAGGTATTGCATAATGTTAGCAAAATCTGGAATAATAATAGCTTGATTACCTAAAGGTGTGAAAAGCAGACGTCTTATCTGGGCCCTGGTATTAAGACGTACAACTCTACTCGTTGTAGGTTGTGTAGGGATAATTTTTGCTAACTGAGCAAAATATGCAAATGCTAGGTTTATGAGGTGTGTAGTCGGTAAATAAGCCTAACTTCTGATGAGAATTTCATGTCTAAATCATACTTTTCTTTTCCGCCCCCCCCCCCCCCCCCAAAACAAAATGTCAAGGGGCAATTTCAGTGTGGTCTTAGCGAATAGATAGTGGAACTTTAATAATTGCTGCCTGTGTAAATGAATACTTCCTCGATCCCTACTGAGTGCCGTTAGATTTTTTTATGGTAAAGACATTGAAATTCCCCATTAAACGAAAAGAAGTAAAAAGAGTCTTATGCTTGAGAAAAACGTACCATAAAAATTTCATGCATAAAAATGCAATTTCCATGCATGGAAATGAACATTTTTAATGCATGAAAGTGAAATCTTTCCGTGCATGAAAATGAAATTACCATGCATGAAGATGAAATTTTTCATGAAAATGATTTTCCCATGCATGACAAATTTTGGTGGCAAAGTTTTCATTTCCATGCAGGGAAATATCAATTCCGTGCATGGAAATACCATTTAAAAGGGAGTAAGTGTTTAGTGTTTATTTTCAACAAGCTTTTTAGAAATCTGGGTTAAGTGTTGTAAACCAATATTGATTTCATTGTTCAGGAGTCTTATCATCTACAAATACCAACGAAAATCCCTGTCAAGCATCGATACTAGACTGGAATTCGCAAAGGTGGACTTAAAATGGCCACATGTAATGTCATGTTTTGGACGATAGTGGTTCCCACAGCGTTGCATCATGGTTGTGAGATGTGGGTCCTAGACGAAAGTATACTCAGCATTATTGAAACTTTTCAAAATTGTGAAGGGAAAACAATTCAGCGTCTACACCCTAAAACTCCAAATTCCTGCAGTTATTACAGATTTGGTTGAATGCGGCTCGAAAGAATTATACAAATCAGAAAATTAATGTTTATCAGGACCATTATGGTAATGGACGAATACAAGCTGCCTCGAATTTTCTTTTGTTAAAAATGTTATGGCCCGTAAAAATCTTTAGCGGTAAAAATTAAAAAAAAAACACTTTTTATTGGGCATAGTCAATGACATCCCTAAGGTATCTGTGAACCTGTAATGACCATCACCTGCGTAGGTAATGAGATTATGTCATTTGAAACAAAACATAATATGGATTACATAAAGACAATTGGCGATGATATTCTCCACCTGATAACACCCAGGAACCTGAAGACACACCTAGTTATAGGATAATGCTGCTTTGAGGTGTGTTTTGGTCGGGCCTTTTATCTGACTTGCAATGGTACCCATCACCTTAACGAGCCTCAGACACAGAATTCTTGGATCGGCCCCTTGGGGTTAGTCCTTCGTGCATCGTGGCTTATCCCTGTCTCACGCAGGTTCCTACACTGCGTGAACTCATCTGGCTATTGTTTATCAGAAGACATCATTGCGATGACATGGCTCATCCCCCGAGCCAGGTGCCGTAATTTCCGTCCCTGATGAAAGGCTAAGTAGGCATACATGCAAAACATTGACACGCCCCCTCTCTCTCTCTCTCTCTCTCTCTCTCTCTCTCTCTCTCTCTCTCTCTCTCTATATATATATATATATATATATATATATATATATAAATATATATATATAAATATATATATATATAAATATATATATATATATATGTGTGTGTGTGTGTGTGCGTAATATATATATATATATATATATATATATATATATATATATATATATATATATATATATATATATATATATATATATATATATATATATTGTGACGGAATGACCCCAGGGCTAAGAAACAGGTCATGTTCCGTCACTTCTATTATTGTAAGCTGGGTCTCCGCCTTCGCAGAGCCTAGCATTTAGACGTGCTACAAAGTATCTAGTTATTTCGAGTGCTCTGTGACGTAGCGCTCGTGCGGCCTCAACGATTGATGTACCGCGCATGCGATTGGAAGGAAGGGCGGGAAACTAGGTTAGATTCGAATCACGTCAGTCTTAGATTAGGGTTAGAGTAGAGTAGAAGTAGAGTTAACGACAGAGGTGTTTACAGACGGATTAAGGTGCTTGAGAGCTGGATTTAGACTACCCAGAGAGTAACGATTACAAGGTCAAGTAGCCAGAAAGAGACTGAAGCTGTTCACGGATTATTATGTGTATATAGAGAGGATTATGATGACAGCATAGAGAAGAACTGTAGCTGAGCAGAGTGTGTATTTACATCCGGATTTACCAGATATCGAGACCAGAGATTAGGGAGATCAAAAACTTTTTGTGGACTTGTGATGTCGAGATGGTCATTTACATAGAGTGGACTTATTGTGTTGATGCTGCTGTATAGAGAACGAGTGCGGTGGTATGTATATTGTACTGTGATGATTAAACTGTATTGTTGATTTATACTTGCTCGTCCCGTCTTCTCTTCAACACCACATCCATCCCCAACCTTCGCTAAGCGTTATTGTAAGAGTCAGAAAACCCAACTGAGCTTTATTTCATTTCAAGAGAGAACTAAGAAACCTTTTATTTAAGTAAGGTGATTCTGTTTGTTAGTCGGATCATCCCTTCGGCCAGGGATCCATTCCGCTACATATAGCACACTCTTCTTTGGTGACAGCGGTGGGATAGTGTTTAGCACTATCGGCGAAATTCTCGAAACTTTTTGTCGGAACGAACTCACAGTTGGTAGTAATAATCAGTGGGGATGGAAGGTGAAGCGGAACGAAAGCAAATTGTCGAGGTGGTGGAGGAACAGGCGGACGGTGCGTTGCGGCTCGAGGGGGTAGACATCACGCAGTCACTGGCGATGGCGGCGGCCAACAGATCGGGATCGGAGTTTGGGCGAGAACATTCACCAAAAGTGGCATTGAGTCCACCTCAAGACACAGAATTATCGTCCAAACCACGCATAAAGCGAACCTTTCTTGCGCCTGAGCGAACCGATTCCTTACGCATTGAGCGAACCTTTCTTACGCCTGAGCGAACCGTTAACACTTTCAGAGAACAGATCTCGGGTGCCCGTTTGGACGATTTTATATCAGCCGATCGTTCATTTGGTGCAACCCGAGCGACAGAGTGGCCGTCCGAGCGACCGGTAGCTGAGAGACACGCGGTTCTTCAGAGAGATAGCAAGGTAGAGGCGGGAGATTCGTCGTCAGATGCAGAGTCGGTGGCGCCAGATCGACCGTGCCGTGACGTCACAGGGGAGCGGGTGACCTCCAGAGCCGAGCAGAGGACAGAAGCTGATTGCGGTACACGAGCACCACCAGGCCATCCCTCGGCGAGTAGAAGAGGAGCGGTCAACGCCTCGTTGGACACTACGGTGCCCATAATGGAAGTGCCGTTAGCCAGTAGCAGCTCCGGGGTGATTGACTTTCCCAGGAAGGGAATTGTGGGGGCAGGGCGGACGACAGCCCCGGCCCGAGGTACAGAGTCACCGCGAGAGAGAGAGCCGATTGGTATGGAACAGGTGATAGCAGACATGGCAGCCCTGATGGGAGGAACGTTGAAGACGATAGCGGAGACGCAGCGGGCCATGGCAGCACGGCCAGAGGGAACGGGCAAGCCCCAACGGCCGAAGACATCCGAGCACTGGCGAAACGCCCGAGTGGACCGCTTTGACGGGGTGAGCGAGTCATGGGTGGATTATCGCATGCACTTCGAGGCGACAGCGAAGCTCAACAAGTGGAGCGACAGCGAGAAAAGCCTGTGCCTTATCGCGGCTATGAAGGGAGGAGCCCAGCGGGTGGTGCAGCACCTGTCCGACGCCGAGAGATCCTCGTACCGAAACATCGTCAGGGTTCTTGACCAGCGCTACGCATCGGATGACCAGGCCGAGAAACACGCCATGGAGTTAGCACAGCGTCGCCAGAAGCCAGAAGAGAGTCTGCAGGAGTTGGGTGACGTGTGTAGACGGCTGTTCACCCTGTTCACCGCAGAAGGGAAGTTGAAGGATCGTCTCATGAAGAAGGCGTTCATCGAGATGATTGCGGACGAGAAGATACAGCGTTTGACCGCCAGAGGGGATGCCCAGACCTTGGAGGAAGCCGTGCACCTAGCCATCAAGTACGAGGGCACCGAAAGCGGGCGTGGCACGAAAGAACCGAAGGGAAAACCCCTGCTGACCACGGTAGCATGACAGGTGGGGACCGTGACACCCACTGCGGATAACACCATCCAAGCGAAATTAGAGGCCCTGGAAGAACTCGTCCTGAAGTTGCAGCCCAGAAGATGGGAGGGTGCTGGAGGACAACAGAGGCCGTTCCTGTGCTATAGCTGCCGACAGCCAGGTCACATGGCGAGAGACTGTCCCAACAAGACCGGTTCGGGAAACGGACCGAGTGCCGCCCCCGGGGCAGGAGGGCCGGCACAGGAGGAGTAGAACAGACGCCCAAGAAAATACACTTCGACGGGGAAGATGAGGGGAGCCCCTACATGATTGGATTGGAAAAGAGTACGAATGCTTGTTGGATACCGGCGCCACGAAGTCGATTATCTCGCCCGAGGTCTACCTGAACCATCCGAATAGAAACGACCTAGCCCTGAGAGAGTGCAGAGAGAGGCTAGTCTCCATCGACAAATCACCAGTGACAGTTCGGGGAGAAGTGGAACTAGAAGTGGATTTGTGTGGAACGATATTGGTAGGACACTTCATGATCGCCGAGATAGCCGATGACGTCGTGTTAGGTATAGGACTTCAGAGAGCGGGCGGAATCATGGTGAACCATCATACTCAACAAGTCAAGTTCGAGGGAGGAAAAACAGTCCCCTACATCAGCCAGAGAATATCAGGGCTGTCGAAGTGTTGCAAGGTGCTGGCGGACAGAACAGTGGTGATACCCCCCCCGAAAGGAAATCCTGACCACGGGGTATATCTGCGGCCGCACGAAAGAATTGGAGAAAGTGAGAGGATCAGGATTGGTGGAACCTAGTTCGAAGGGGAAGATGGGACAGAGGGGCGTCATGGTGGGGAAAGCACTGGTGGATGTGGGCAAAGATTATATACCCATCCGACTCCTCAATACCACCAGCGAACCTATCACGATCTACAAGGGCACGCCTGCAGGAGTAGTGACCCCGGTGGCCGGAGAGCCACCCGTCCCCGTGGAAACCAAGAAAGAACCAGAGCAGAAAAGATGTACAGAAAAGATGCCCGACTTCCTGCGGCCATTGTGTAAGGATGGAAGTGAAAACCTGTCGTCGGAAGGGAAGAAGAAACTGGCGGAGCTGCTGACCAAACACCAGAATGCTTTTGCTAGTGGGCCAGACGACCTGGGGCGGACACATTTGGTCCAGCATGAGATCAGGACACCCCCAGACCTGCGACCACTGCGGCAGCCGGCCAGAAGGTTCCCGTTTTGGAAACAGACAGAAGCCAAGGAAATAGTGGACGACCTGCTGAAGAGGGACCTGATAGAGCCGTCGGCGAGCCCGTGGGCGGCACCAGTGGTGATGGTGAAAAAGAAAGACAACACGACCCGTCTGTGCGTAGACTACCGACGTCTGAACAGCCACACCATCCAGGACGCCTACCCCTTACCCAGAATCGACGATTCACTAGACGCCTTGGGAGGAAGCAAGTGGTTTTGTACCCTTGACCTGGCCAGCGGCTACTGGCAGGTGGGAATGTCCAAGAGTGCACAAGAGAAGTCCGCGTTTATCACCAGCGGGGGGTTGTATTCCTGGAAGGTCATGCCCTTTGGCTTGAGTACAGCACCCGGTACTTTCGAGCGGCTGATGGAAACAGTGCTGTCGGGATTACAGTGGGAAACCTGCCTCATCTACCTGGATGACGTCATCATCTTCGGGAAAACAGAGCAGCAGACCCTGGACCGCCTGGATGCGATCCTGAGCAGAATAGGACAGACAGGAATGAAGCTCAAGCCCAGCAAGTGTCGCTTATTCCAGAAGAGAGTACATTACCTGGGGCACGTGGTGACGGAGGAGGGAGTCATGACGGACCCTGAGAAGATCGAGACCGTGAGGGAGTGGCCAGTGCCCACCACGCAGACAGAGGTACGCAGCTTCCTGGGGACTGCATCGTACTACAGGAGGTTTGTACAGAATTTCGGGACAATTGCCCGTCCCCTGCATAGGCTGACGGAGAAGAACAGACCCTTCTTGTGGACCACCGAATGCCAGGTTGCCTTCGAGACACTGCGGAAGAAATTGGTGGAGGCCCCCATCCTAGCTTACCCTAGCAGTGAGGAAGACTTCATCTTAGATACCGACGCCAGTGCCACAGGAATCGGGGCGGTATTGTCGCAGGTGCAAGACGGCGTAGAGAGACCCATAGCATATGCAAGTCGGGGGCTGAGCAAGTCGGAGAGGAACTACAGCGTGACAAAGAGAGAGCTGTTGGCGGTGGTTTTCTACTGCAAGTATTTCCGGCACTACCTGATAGGAAGAAAGTTCAAGCTACGCACAGATCACGCCGCCTTGAGGTGGTTGCAAACCTTCAAAGACGCCACGGGAATGTGGGCCAGGTGGCAGAATACCCTGGCAGAGTTCAACAAGGAAATTGTGCACAGAGCTGGCAGGAGTCACGGTAACGCCGACGGCTTGAGCAGACGGCCAAACGAACAACCAGAGAGGGGGAGAAGCTCCGACAGTGGTGACCCCGAAATCAAGAGTACAGAGAGTGAATCGCCTGAAGAGGTGGAAGAGAACATCACCTGCCTTCATCCAGAGGAAAACCACAGGGTGGCAGCGGTCACTATACAGCCGCTGTGGACGAATGCTGAGTGGAGAGAATTACAGAAAGAAGACCCCGACATCGCGCCAATCTGGACTAGGCTGGCCAGGGGGGAAGAGAGACCCAGATGGAATGAGATATCCGAACACAGCTTGGCCACCAAGTCCTACTGGGGAGAATGGCAACGCCTGAAGATGAGAGAAGGTGTCATCTACAGAAAGTGGGAGAGTTCCGACAGAGCGAAAGTTCACACTCAAGTGCTGGTTCCAAGGAGCAAGCGGAAAGAGTTCCTACAGCAAGCCCACGGTGAGAGGTGGACAGCTCATCTGGGAGTGAAGCGAACAGTGGCACGTCTACATGAGAAGTACTTCTGGTATGACATGCGAGCTGACGTCAGGAGTTGGCTGGCCCAGTGCGGGGTCTGCGTCAGAGCCAAGGGACCGGGAGGCAGGACCAGGAAGAATCCTATGACCATTGTGAGATCGGGGACGCCCTTTGAGAGAATCGCCATAGACATGTATGGACCGCTGCCTGAGACAGCCAGAGGGAACTCGAAGATCCTAGTCATCACTTGTTATTTTACCAAGTGGGTAGAAGCCTATGCCTTGCCGGACGAGACAGCCGAGACGGTAGCCGAGGCCCTGGTGAATGACTTCGTCAGCAGATATGGTACCCCTGTCTCCATCCACAGCGATCAGGGAAGAAACTTCGAGAGTACGCTGTTCCAGGAGGTGTGCAGATTACTGGGAATACGCAAGACAAGAACTACTGCCTATGACCCTGAGGGAAATGGAATGGTGGAGAGGTTCAACCGTACGATGGGGGCCATGATCAGAAGCCTGATAGGAGAAGAACACGACAACTGGGATAAAATCTTACCCCTCACCCTGATGGCTTACCGATCCAGTGTGCATGAGACCACTCAACAGACACCACACATGATGCTGTTTGGAAGAGAGATGACCGTCCCCTTGGCACTCACCATGTCCGAGTTGCCCACCAGCCTGGTGGAGCAGGACGAGCTGGAGCACACTTGGGACCTCCGAGAGAGATTGGCTAAAGTTCACCGACGGGCCAGAGAAGTCACCGGTCAAGCAATGCGACGACAGAAACTGCAGCATGATCGGGGGGCAATGGGCCACCGGAGAGACGTGGGAGACTTAGTCTGGCTGATCACCAAGGTTAGAAGACAGGGTAGAGCTGCCAAGTTTGAACACAAGTGCAAGGGACCCTATACCGTGATCGACGTGATGGCCGACGTGACGTACCGAATAGAAGACAAGAAAGGAAAGAGAACAGTGGTCAATGGAGAGAGGCTGATAACCTTTGTCAAGCCCGGGGATTGGTCTAGCACCGATGGAGCTGAGGATGAGCCGAGAGAACACGAGATTCCGACATCGGTAGACTCCGAAAGTGGTGATGACCAACCCAACGTGAGACCAGAGAAAGAAAATTCCCAGAGAACCTCGGGGCGGAGAGAAAGAAGAGCTCCGCAGCGCTATGGGTGTGAATAGAGAGTGAAGAAAACCAGGTGGTCTAAGGCAGAGAGAGATCGTATGGAAGTGTGAAGGATAGAGAAAGACAAGACACTGAAGTTCGAGCTACGAAATACGCGTGTATATGCTGTGCCGGCTGGTAGCAGGGGAAATGGCAAGACTAGCCAGCAACAAGGATAACTCCTACAACCCTGGATCATGCTGACATCAACTCAAAAGCTAATGCACCGTGAGGACTGAAGAATATTCGTCTGGCTGGAGGAGGAGTCGTTTTGAAGAGTGAGAAGAACGCCAAGTAAAGTACCAAATCCGAAATTGTCGACACCCTCAAGATACCCTTTAGCTCAAGAACGGTGATTTCGTCCGCTTGGAAAAGTGACAACCGCCTGAGTACCAGCAGGAAAAGACGATGGAGAGAAAATGTCCGACAGAAAGTCTTTAAGATGACACCTGGGGAGAAATGGTTGCCATGGAAACGAGAAAGGAAGGCATCCGGAAGAAAAATCCCAGAACAATCAGGAGATTGTAGCGTAAAAGAAGAGGGGGAGTAGGGTGAAGGCATCATCCAGACCACCAAGAACAGTGAAGACAAAAGAAATTTCTGAAGTGTGAAAACTGAAGAGAAGAAGAATCGCTCTGGCGTAGGAAATCGCTGGAGAAGAGAAGAAGATTCGCTCTGGCGTAGGAAATCGCTGGAGAAGAGAAGAAGATTCGCTCTGGCGTAGGAAATCGCTGGAGAAGAGAAGAAGATTCGCTCTGGCGTTAGGAAGTTACTGGAGAAGAGAAGAAGATTCGCTCTGGCGTTAGAAAGTTGCTGGAGAGAAGACATAGAGACGCTCTGGCGTGAGAGACTGCAGGAGAATAGAGACTGTGGAGAGCGGCGAACTGTGCCTGTTGCTGCGTCGAGTGTTGGCGAGTCGAGTGAGAAGTCCCATCTGGAGACCAAGGGGTTTCCCCGCACGTGAGAGGGAGTCCCCGCATGACGTCACGGCAGTGGCTGAGGTTGACCTAGTTGGCGAAGCGAGGAATTTGCCGTGGGCGAAAGTACAGAAATAATCTCCGCGCGGCGAAATAGAAACCAACCGAGCTGATGGCAAGCAGTCAAGCAGTAACTGAATAGAATGCGGGAACGTGGAGGCTGGAGAACGGGGAGACTTGAGATATTTCGGCGGTGATGGTGGAGGATGGCGGCGGCGAAAGAGTCCGAGAAACAACAAGTGTCGCAGAGGTCACCTGAGAACCAATCAGATGTCTCCAAGGGGTGCCACACCCCCGGAACCGCATCACCAGATTGACCCAGTTAGCGGAAAGACGCCATTCTTCATCTCACGCCTGAGCGAACCAAACAGATCACGAATTAATCACCGCTAATCCCATTGTCAGCAAGTCATCCGATACAAAAGAAAGCAACATGAGCATGCAGCCGACACACTCGCTTCGAGAAGAGGGATACTGCGGCATCTGCAAGAGGAATTTTCGGGATATGGGCCGACACAACCTAGACTTGCACGATGGAAGGGGAATACACGCGTGGAGGTGCCTGAGCTACAAGGGAACGGGACATGGCGGACGGTGCACCTACGTAGACTGCAACTTTACCGAGATGAAGATGCACTACATGAAACATCATGCCGAAGAACTCGAGTGCATACAAGTCAAGTGGAAGAAGGGGTATTATGCAGTCGAAGACGGACACATCGTGCCTGGGGCTCCATTCTACCCATCGGAGCACCCGTTTAGTGCCGTCGACGACCCGGATTTCCCTGCCCGACGTCTTGAGATCGACGAGGAGAGATACCAGCAAACAGAGAGGGGAGCGACGCCGTCCGATCCGATGGTGCGGCCTACTTCGGCGAGTGCGATGTATCGCATGGAGGCGAGAAGATGGGAAGGCGAGACTCCACCCCCAAGGAAGCGAACGAGGACACCTTCACCACCTCGCACCCGCAGAAACTCCCGAGAAGAAAGCAGGCGAGATACCGACAGGCGCAGCTATGGGGGAGGCGATAACTGGCACCAAGGTAGCGAGCCCGGAGCAGCGGGAGGCTACCCTCGAGACGATCATCCCCGTGGAGTGCAACCGGCTCACGTGCGGTATGAAGCTAATGCAGACAGGGCGAGAAAGGCCGAGGCAGAGCGGGACGCGCTGGCCCAGCGAATCCAGAGCGTCGAAGAAGAACTTTTACAGTCCATGCAAGATGTGGAGGACCTCTGGAGGGAAAAGTACAGTGCCCTCGAAGAAAGCCACAAGGTATCGCTGAAGACGAAAGCCGAGATGGAGCAGAAGATCGACCTGATGACGCTACACGAGACCGAGTTAGAGCGGCAGTACAGAGAGCTGAGCGACAGGTGTCGAGCCCAGAAAGACTCGCTCACCGTAGCCCACCAGTCCGAGCAGAGGGCCGTGGCGGGTCGACGAGACGATGGGCGAACCATCCAGCAGCTACGCCGGAAAGTGACCAGCATCCGACAGGAAATGGCAGAGTGGGCTGGCGCCGAGACAGCGAAGGCAACAGAGAACTACAAGAGAAAGAAAGAGATCACCGAAAAGATGCTGGCCGAAACCCTGCTCAGCATGGAAGAAGCTGAAGAAGTCAAGAGACAGCTTGACGTTCGTTTGAAGGCAGCAGAACAGGATGCAGAGAACTACAGAGAGTGTTGCGAGACGGCGCTAGAAGATCTCCGGTTACAGAGAAACACGCCAACAAAGAAGCCACGAAGGTAGCCATGCAGGCTGCCCACTGTCAAGACCAAGAGAGGCTGACTCTACAGAAGCAGGTGACGGAGATCCGACTAGAGGCCAAAGAAGCGCAAGAACTGGTGCAGAGTTGCCGATTAGAGATCGACCATATGCAGCACCAGATAGAACGTCGAGATCGGCAGCTGACGGCGGCGGAGAATGAAATCCGACTTGTCCAGGAGCAGTCAGCCGGAAAGCAGGAAGAAATAGACGCCCTGACGACAAGCCTGGAAGACCTAAAACTACAGTGGGACGAACTGAGCGGAGGCCGAACTTCGAGACCGCGAACGATGGTGGGGAGTGAAACGACCATGGCCCGATTCCCACCAGTAGAAGACCGAGAAACAGACCAAGTTGAAGTGAGTCGAACCCTGGCGGTAGCCTACGACATCAGAGCAGTCCAGCGAGGACGGGTTGTCGAGCAGTCTCGTCGTCTCACCTTCGATGCCAACGTGTTGAGCCCCATCGTGAGAACCAGCCCTGATGAACTGATGACATACCTGGAGAAATTCACCAAGGCGCGCATCGATGAAATCCGAATGGACCTCGAGAGAAAGGCCTTTGATCGGGGGGTGTTGGAGGGGATGCGACGACAGCAGATGGCAGACCGGGATGCGGCTGACGGGATCATCCTTATCTCCGATTCGGACCCCTTCTCCGACTCGGAACCCATGCCCGACTCGGATGCTTAAGTGAAGAAACTTGGGGCAAGAAAGAACAGACAACCTCGATCTCACGCATTAAGCGAACCAATTTATCTTACGCCTGAGCGAACCATTATTTATTTATTTATTATTTTTATTGTGATCATCATAAGACGTCTACTTTTACTTTCTGGCGCTGGAGTACCCAGCAGCAGCGGTCGAACCTTCGACCTGCCTGCTATTCCTGATACAACCTATTTCCGTCCATCCTCTGTGGCGCTGGATTACCCAGTCACGAGGATTTGTGTCTCTTCCATGGATAATTACCCGAAGTGCCAACTTACTACGTCCATCGTCTGTGGCGACGGATTAACAAGTCACGACGATTTTTGTGCCTAATTATTGGATTATTATTGACTACTCTACGAACTACCGGACCTGTGTACCATCCATGACGTCCCAGGAAGAAATCGGCGACCAAGGAGAAGTTTTAACGAAGTGACACTTGAGAGATTTTGGACTATGCTGGTGTGTCGGAGTCGTTCACATTTTAGTGAACTTAAAATAAGCGAACAATTTTGAGACCTTAGCGACACAACAGCTGGTAGCCGTAACGTGAGTAAACCACTGTATTGCATGATTTTGATTGTTTTTATCTTGCCACGTTTTATCAATGTTTTTATTGTTCTCAGAGTTAACTCAGAGTGCTATTTTTCTAGTCAAAGATTTTATAAAAGTCGAGTATTTTAAGAATTAACGTTTAACGTTTAGGTATAAGAGATGCGTTTATTTTTAATTAGTAGTTATAGTAGTTCTTTTTAAGTATTCCGCTCCAGTGCAGAGTTTGTTGTCATGTAGATTTCGAGAGTTAAGAGTATTTCGCTGAGCGATATTGAAAGTAAACAAAGTGAGCGATAATTGGGAGAGTTGGACCGGAAGTCCAGGACTTGTCCACTCTCGGGAATTGTGTACATTAGAAGTTAGTATTCCTATACTGTGTTTAGTGACCTGTGTGTCACTGGGTTAGTCTGTTCATAACAGACGAGTTTAGAACCTGTTCGAGAAAATTGTTTGTTTAACGTTCGAGTTACGTTAGAGTTCCCTTTTTGGAAATTTTTGAAATTTAAGAATCGAGGACGATTCAGAGCAAGTCGGGGGCTGTGTGACGGAATGACCCCAGGGCTAAGAAACAGGTCATGTTCCGTCACTTCTATTATTGTAAGCTGGGTCTCCGCCTTCGCAGAGCCTAGCATTTAGACGTGCTACAAAGTATCTAGTTATTTCGAGTGCTCTGTGACGTAGCGCTCGTGCGGCCTCAACGATTGATGTACCGCGCGTGCGATTGGAAGGAAGGGCGGGAAACTAGGTTAGATTCGAATCACGTCAGTCTTAGATTAGGGTTAGAGTAGAGTAGAAGTAGAGTTAACGACAGAGGTGTTTACAGACGGATTAAGGTGCTTGAGAGCTGGATTTAGACTACCCAGAGAGTAACGATTACAAGGTCAAGTAGCCAGAAAGAGACTGAAGCTGTTCACGGATTATTATGTGTATATAGAGAGGATTATGATGACAGCATAGAGAAGAACTGTAGCTGAGCAGAGTGTGTATTTACATCCGGATTTACCAGATATCGAGACCAGAGATTAGGGAGATCAAAAACTTTTTGTGGACTTGTGATGTCGAGATGGTCATTTACATAGAGTGGACTTATTGTGTTGATGCTGCTGTATAGAGAACGAGTGCGGTGGTATGTATATTGTACTGTGATGATTAAACTGTATTGTTGATTTATACTTGCTCGTCCCGTCTTCTCTTCAACACCACATCCATCCCCAACCTTCGCTAAGCGTTATTGTAAGAGTCAGAAAACCCAACTGAGCTTTATTTCATTTCAAGAGAGAACTAAGAAACCTTTTATTTAAGTAAGGTGATTCTGTTTGTTAGTCGGATCATCCCTTCGGCCAGGGATCCATTCCGCTACAATATATATATATTTGGATCTTTAATCAAATTGCTCCTTGTGGTCTTTGTCATTTTTTGGTTAGATACATAGATATCATTTAATTTTCGAATATCGCACGTAGTCTGGTGTGAAGCTGTTCATCTTGATGAAAGATTTCTTCTGGCACATGTTCAAACCCGCACCAAATCGACTTTTTGACGTTCCTCAATTTTGCTTTTTTGAATTATAAATCTGGGAATAGAAATACATGTCTTAATCATTCATCGAGAGAAATAATAACGGTCGGTTAATGTGACACATACAATTGGCTACCGGTAACGCCTGGCTTTATGACACCACCATTGACGTCAGATATATATATATATGAGAAAGTCCCTGCATCATTGCGCTTAGATACATGTACACTACCTGCGGGCATCGTGGTCCAAAGAGTAAACAGTGTATATATTGTAAGGAGCACAACTGGACGCCTGCAATACAGCAAGTACCTCCCTGATTATATTAGTTCCGGGGACACCCTAAATGCGAACAGGTAGGTTTTTTTAATTTTCAAAATTTAATTTTAAGAGAGAGAGAGAGAGAGAGAGAGAGAGAGAGAGAGAGAGAGAGAGATGATTTTCTTCATAGGTTAGCATAAGCATGCTTTGCGCCAGGGACTGACTAGGCATTCTATCGCGCATATTCGATATTGTGGTATTGTATGTCACTCATTCGTCAGTGTAGTCATATATCAACATATAATCGTGGAAGGTTTCGCGTCCAATCATTTTGTAGCACAATGGGTAGTTTGTGGCATCAAGGTTTAAAGTTTTGGGGGTAAAAAAGACAACTGCAAAAACAAGCATTTTATTTTCATACAGAGCTCCTATCTATGATAATGGACCACGTACCATGTTATACACGAGAAGTGAAGATCAATAGGAGGGAGGGGTTCGGCATCTTTCAAATGTTTGCTCCGTTCAAATTTTATGACCATTTCGTTCGATTTTCTTTTGGTTGAAAATGAGAAAGAGTGTTATTTTCAACTTCACAATTCCATAACTTTGCAAAAAGTCAAAATTGATGAAACTGTTATACTTTCGGTTGGTAATTCTCTTAGATTTTTGTACACCAAGTGTTAAGCAAATCCATTACCATTTAATGCCCAAGATGCTTGTTTGAAGCGAGTCTGTTGTAATGAAATTCAATATGGAGAAAAGACGTTACCGTATTGTGTTCGGATCAGTGCTATACCTTTACATGTCATCAGCATGCCTTAACCCCTATGCTGCTGGTTGTTGATTTGGCCACTACAAAATAATACAAACAAAGATGGAAAATGACTGAAACCCTGGCATGTAGGCAATCATCTGAAAGTGCTCAGCAAGAGGTATCTAATGAATACCAACATGACAGGGTTTAGATGTTTTTTTAAAAATCGTTGCATCCTTGTGCTTTGGACGAAAGTAGCCTTAGTATTGGAAGGTCTAAGACAGTAGTATGTATTACAATAGTTGAATCCGAGGAAAATAAACCAGAAAAGTTTCTTGTCAGTGTGTAGGCCTATGAGGGGTTCCTTGATATTCGTCCTCTCACTCTGTTCAGCGATGGCCTAGACAGACACAGTTGATGTGATTACGCGGATAAGGGTGAAGGCTTCAAATGTGTAAAAATCTTAAAATAACCTTATATTCCCAAATTAATCACTTTATCTATATTAAGTTTACTACGATTCTTGGGGTCGTAAGCATTGCTATTCCCCACACCTAGTCGAGGCATAATATGAATATAGAATTTCGAGTGATCAAGCGTATGCAAAATTCAATAGATTTCTGTGGGTCATTTCTATACGGACCCTATGTTTTAGATGTTACTGTTACTTTATCGAACACCCTACTGTGTATTTATATATATATATATATATATGTGTATTTATATATATATATATATATATATATATATATATATATATATATATATATATATATATATATATATATATATATATATATATATATATATATATATATATATAAATATATATATAAAACATTTTATTATATACGTAACGCAGTCATTCAGTATGGCGTACGTTTTTGTTGCAGAGTGACGCAGTCTCCCAACCACCATGGCTTCGTTCCACGGAGTAGTCTTAACAGCTTTCCTTTTCTCGACGGTTTTGAAGACCAGTGAAACGTCCCGGCACAGCCGAGAATTCAACATGGCTGTTCTGATGATAGATCGCAGCGTTTTGCCATTCGACATCCAGAGAGCAGGTGCGGCCATAGACCTGGCCATTGAGGATGCCCTCCAAATCTACGGCATCACCTTCAATAAATACGTCAGTTTATTTCCAACGACGTGCAACAAAACTGCAGCCACAGGCCTGTTGGCGGACACGTATTGCAAGCATAATATATCAGTTGTGGTGGGTCCGCCCTGTTCCAAGGATCTGGAGGTTGTGGGTCGCTTGGCTACTTTCTGGAACCTACCAATAGTAACTGGCGTGGGAGACCTACTCTTTTTCAAGAATGAGTACCCGACACTCAGTAGGCTATCGTACAATCTCGAGAAACAATCACGTAGGTTGCTTTTAAAAACTACTACATATACACACATACATGTATGTATGTATGTATGTATGTATGTACTTCTATATACACACACACACACATATATATATATATATATATATATATATATATATATATATATATATATATATATATATATATATATATATATATATATATATATATATATGTATATATATATATATATATATATATATATATATATATATATATATATATATATATATATATATATATATATATATATATATATATATATATATATATATATATATATGCATGTGTGTATGTATATATGCATGTATGGATGTATGTATGTATGTATGTATGTTAATATTTCGTTGTGTTTGAGAGAGAGAGGGAGAAAGTTTAGTGTGAAAAAACACCTTTCAGAATCTGCTATCGCACAGCTAACTGTCAATTACGGTGCTATGAATAAATATCAATAACTGTATGAGGACCAACACCTCCGAGCTAAGAAAAAGAAATGCCATCAACAATACAATGAGTGAGGTATGTGAAGGAAATGATTCCTTTTCACTACATAATTGGGTGTTAACTAACAATGCAATTCAGGGAATCGACACTGAAGTTGTGACGCTGCATGGCTGAAGGAGTGGAGATGTCATTACCACATAGCCGCTATTGTGTCTATTAGATACTAGTATATAGGTACGGAAATTAACTAGGATTGGATGCGTGACACCTCCAGAGATGTGTTTATTAATGTAATGTAGATACGAATGGCATGATACATAACATAATGAGTTTATATATATATATATATATATATATATATATATATATATATATATATATATATATATATATATATATATATATATATATATATATATATATATATATATATATATATATATATATATATTTATATATATATGTATATATATATATATATATATATATATATATATATATATATATATATATATATATATAAATATATATATATATATATATATATATATATATATATATATATATATATATATATATATATATATATATATATATATATATATATATATATATATATACAATTTAAAATTGGGTGGTAACAAATCAAAATTCGACACAATTTAAAATCCTTACCAATTTCAATCTGTGTCATGACATATATATCTATGTATATATAAATATATATACTAGTATATATATATATATATATATATATATATATATATATATATATATATATATATATATGTATATATATATATGTGTGTGTGTGTGTGTAGGTTGTTAATTGTATATGGAATTTGACACTGAAGCGCAGTGTTAGATTTTTTGGCAATCTGATTCCCAATGTGATTCCCAGATTGATTACCCCCCAAAAAAGAGTTCTAGAAGGACGCAGTATTATTGGTTTCGCTGCTGTTTTTGATGATGTTGTTATTCATTTTGTTGTTGCATGTGTATGTGTATGTATGATATTCACCCCCACTGTCTCGCCTAATTTGAGTTTAAATCATTCTTAATTAAAAGCTATTCAGGTAAAGAGGAAACATTAAAGAGTTAACAGTAGCAGCTCATAGCTAAGCTCTGCCAGTCCTATCGATTCTTTCTGACCTTTATAGTATAACTAATCGACGCATGTTTTTGTTTTATCTTTTTATTTTTGTATACAAAAGAAACACATGCTTATTCAAGACGAACGTTTTATAGTGATAAAGGTATGACATGTTACTTGTCATTCAATTCCTAAAGTACAACTTTTTATGGTGGCTTTCCTTTCACTATACCAAATTAAAACTTTTTTATTCATCCTATTAATATCTATTTATTCATCCATTCATTCATTCACTCTTTCATCCACCCATCCATCTCCTCTATCTATCTACACCTACCTACCTACTGTACCTATCTACTTATTGCTGGGTCGCTCACGACCTAGCCTAGATTTCTAGGCTGTCATATATGTATTTTTCTGTTACCAAGCACCAAATATTCTAGGTGGCCATAGTGGTCAATTTAGTTTACACCTATCTCACCAGGTTTCAGTTTGAGTATGACCTGTAAACCTATAGAGATAGGAGGAGCAGGTAGTGCCATCTGCCATACCTGGTACCACACCACAGTGCTTGGTCAACACAGAAGGGAATGTGAACTTTTTAGGGACTAGGAGCCTAGTCTACTCACGACCAAGATAGGGCGCCGTTGAAAGAGGTACTGGGAGGACAGTACAATTACAGAGAAGGGGGAAGGCAAGTGTTGCGGCAAGGCGCTAAAGGCCGCAGGAGGAGTAGAAAGTGTCAGTGTAGTAAGGATCCGTGCGCCCAAAAAGTGAGTGGCGGGCGCACGGATCCAAGCCCAAAGTACAGGTGGAAGGTGCATGGGGAGGGCAATGATCAGCACGTAGGGACGTGTGAAAGGGCAGATAGAAGGTAGATGGGTGGTAGTTGCATAAAGTAATAGCTTGGATGAAGAAAAGAATGGATATGTAGCTAGAGACCAATTTTGGTGGAATGGTGTATCATTCCGGGGCATTGGGGGGCGCAGCGCAATACCCCGTGCCGGCCACGTGGCCCGGCCATCAGTCAGCTGGAGTGAACCTATGGTCTGTGCGAGCGAGCTCTCATGGAGCGAGCGGGTGTGGAGGGCGTGGCCTGAGCAGCGAATCCCAACCAATCAGCGCGAAGCGGGTCGCGTGCGCGCGACGCGGCAGCAATTCGTCTGTCACGTTTCGCGGGTAATTACCGATCGTTATCATTAAACAAACTTTTGCTCAGTGGTGTAGCGCGGTGTATTGGTCAACGCAGACCCCGAAGCCACTGGATTACGACGGTGATCCGAATTTTTTGATCATGCCTAGGACGTATAAATGCAAAACATGTGGGCTAGCGCACCAGCCACCCACGGGAAAGCATTGCCCGAACAGGGACGATATCGCAACGGAACAAACGGAGATACAAGGGGCGAACGTATTGCCAGTACTACTGCGTTTAGAGAAGAGAATGGATGATATGGATAATCGTTGGAGAGAATGGCAGAAAGATAAATCCTCGGATAACGTGCAACATACCCCGGACGGGGGCGACTACGAATGGGAACTTAACGAAAACACTTCCAGCGACGCAGGGAGTGAGCCAGCCTCTCCTGAAACTATCAGAAAAGACAAAAAACTGATGCGGCAGGCGGCTAGGCGTCTAGGGTGCCTTAGGTTACGAGAATGGGACGAAGCGGAGCTGGATGGACTATCAGCAGCACAAAAAGCCGGTAAGAAATCGGGATCTACTCTAACAGCAACCGATAAAGTGGTGAAGGTGGTAGATTGGCCACATCTGTACGTTCGTCGTATGACAGGGGGAAAGAGAAAAGGGGTAGCGTACAATGACTTAAAAGTGGAGGAGTTTGTCTATGGATATTTACAAATGATAGCTGCCCCTAAAAACGATATGGATTACGAGGGAATGATGCGCATGCTTTTGAACTTAATGCAAGATGCCATGGAGTTTTCGTGGGTAAATGCCAGAGCATTCTACGAAATGATAGGGCAAGATGTGGAACACGGGGTGCTCAAATGGTCGGACGAACGAATCATACACGAGAAGCGCATGACATATGCTCGCACAGTTTTTCCTGTACGTAAAGAGGCAGGGGCACAACAGAAACCCCCGCTTACGCAGGCACTCCCAGGCACGAAATGCTGCATCCCTTATCAGCGACACAGCTGTGAACAGGACCGCGATCACCACCCATACGTGCACGCATGTGCATACTGCTTAAAAACAAAAACAGCTATCTGTCGTCACGCTGAGGACGATTGTTATAGGAAGTCCTCAGATGCGTCAAAAAACGTGAAGCAGGGGGGGTCAGGGAACCCTCCCGCACAGTAGGCCAGCCGGTATCGGTGGAGGCCGGGGAGAGTGCGGGGCATTCCACGGTCACCTCAGCGAGTGCTCATGACCCGGGGGCTAGCCAAATACAACGGGAAAACATCAGATACAATGTTACACAGGGCAGCGAAACAGCGACCAAAAACTTAAGTGACACTGGTTCGCCAACCAGCGAACAGCTGACACAGAGTAACCAAGCTCTGGGTCGGATATATCACGCAGTGGCTTGCACGGGCAAATACAATTTTGCCGAGGCAAGGGTCCCGGTACCCAGCGCACTACACATCGAACAATGGAGAATCTGGCTCGCGAATTACCCGGACGGCAAGCTGGTTGATTATTTGGCCTTCGGTTGGCCAGTTAATTTCGATAGAAGGTCACATTTAGTGGCCACAAACCACAACCACCCGTCGGCAGATCAGTTCCCGGCAGACGTGGAATATTATATCGCCACGGAACAACGACATGGAGCGTTAGCAGGGCCGTTCGGGAGCCCCCCGGTGGAGTGGCTGCACACTAGCCCCCTCATGACTCGCCCTAAGAAGGATGCTAAATTCAGGCGTGTCATTGTCGACCTTTCCTGGCCGAGCGGAGCGGCGGTCAATGAGGGCATTGACAGCCACTTCTACATCGACGGCCCAGCGAACATAGTTCTTCCGACGGCGGATTACATGGCCGACCGTCTACTGCAATTGGGCCCTGGAGCTTATATCTACAAGACGGATCTGGCCCGCGGCTATCGGCAGCTACGGGTCGATCCGATAGACTGGCCTCTATTGGGTTTTTGCCACAAAGGTCAGTACTTTGTGGACATATGTCCGCCATTTGGTCTCCGATCGTCCGCCATGTGTATGCAGCGGACATCGGAGGCCATCAGTTACATTCACGCACAGCAGGGATATCATTCGAAACCATACTTGGACGATTTTGGGGGTGCCGAGGCATCTCTGGATGTGGCCAACCGGGCACTCGATACTTTGCAGCGAATCATGGTGGCCCTGGGCGTGGTGGAAGCAAAACAAAAAATCCACCGTCCAGCCCAGGCCATGATTTGGCTGGGAATCTACTATGACACTGTGGAGATGTCTATGACAATCCCCGCAGCCAAACTGGAGGAAATTATGGTAGAACTGGGAGACTGGAAGGGGCGCACTAGGGCGACGAGAGGGCAGATGCAGAGGTTGGTAGGGCTTCTGCAGTTTGTCGCTAGTGTAGCGCCCCCTGTGCGTATCTTCTCTAATCGGATTTTACAGTGCCTCAGAGACATGCCGCACAGGGGGTCAGATGGTCTGTCCCTAGGGTTCAAGAAGGACCTGAAGTTCTTTCAGGACCTGCTGCCCTCAATCACTGGCGTTCGCATTATTGACAAAACTGAACTACCCTATCAGGAAGAGGTGGAACTTGACGCCTGTCTAACAGGCTGTGGTGCGACAATCGGCGCACAGTTTTACGCAGAGGCATTTCCAGACGAGGTGCTGGCAGCAGAACATATAATATCACACTTAGAACTTCTTAATATTGTGGTAGCCTTGAAAGTGTGGGGCAGAGAGTGGAGAGGAAGAAGGGTGAAAATTTATTGTGACAACTCAAATGCGTGTTTGGCCATGCAGACTGGCAGGTCTAGAGATGAGTTTATCCAACACTGTATACGTGAAATTTTTCTATTGATGGCCAGGTACGACGCGGAGCTGGTCGCCGAGCACAGACCGGGCGAGCAGCTGACGCGCGCGGATGCGTTGTCGCGCATGCATGCGAGCGAGGCACACCACCGGTGGGTACAGGCGGACGCAGCGCTGCGAGCAGCGGAGCGTGTACGGGTGCCATCGCACACGTTCGAGCTTACTAGCGAGTTATAATGACCTATGATATTTTTCTCTCGATTTCAGATTGGCGAAAGCTGGAGGAGCAGGCCAGGAAACGAGGAAAACAAGCCTTCCGACCAGGTACGGTCGCAAATCACGACTCACACATCAGGTTGTATGTGGCCTTTACAATTTATTTTAGATTCACAGATTTCCCGGCGGCCTTGACGGTGGTGCTCGCCTTTGGTGAATTTCTTTTAAGGTCATTCACAGCGGTCAAGTCGGTACAGAATACACTCTCTTCTTTACGCAGATTCCACGTGGATATGAAATTCTCGATGGCAGCGTTCGAAGCAATCGAATTCGATAGGTGGAGGAGGGCACTGGTGTTAACAGTGCGAACGGTGCCAAATCAGGCCCCACCCTTGCCATTTCAGATGTTGGAAAACTTGTGCATGCTGGCTTCGGCAATGGGGCCTGAGGGACAAACCATGTCAGCCTTTTTGTCAGTGGCCTTTCATGCCCTGGCAAGGGCCTCTACCCTGCTCTCCAGGCGGGTCAATGAGTATGACGGTACGAGGCTCCCTACACTTGGCGATGTCAGGAAGGTGGGCGACAGGTTTGACTTACTGGTCAAGTGGGACAAAACGCATCAGGATGCCTCTCAGGCTTTCGCTGTTCCTCTGTTGGCCAGAACGGGTTCCAGGGCTTGTCCTGTCAGGGCATTACAGGGACTTTTACACAGGTCTGCGGGACTTCGCCGGGACAGCCCTTGTTTCGCCACCCTGCTGGCCGGTCGGGGGAGGGGGGGGACGCGCATAGTTCCCCTCACACTGACGGTGGCGAGGGACTGGCTGCGCTTGTTGTTGCGGCTCTCCGGACACAAGTCCGACGCTTTTACGCTGCACTCCTTACGTAGGGGGGGTTGTACACTTGCCTTCGCGGGGGGGGCGGCAGTCGGTGACTTGCAGGCCCTTGGGGGCTGGAAAAGCGACGCGGTGCAACTTTATCATTCGCAGGATGATGCGCGGGCGCGGGCAGCGCGTGCGATACTGGCAGGTACTACAGACTAACAACCCAACTCAACACTAACAGTTTGGGCATAATCTTTGCCGCTGAGAACTTGTAAAAAATTGAAGAGTGAGGTGTACAGGTCTTGGTTATGGGTCGGGTATGACCTACTGTGTATATATTTATGTTGGAGGCGTGAAGATGTCGCAAGTTACTTTGTTGCGTTGCTCAGTAAACAACAACGCTGTATTTACTAGAGTAGTGTTGGTTTTAATAAGATACTTTGTCATTAAGCCTTGACACGGACGTGGAGTTACATGTCTTTGTGCGCGGATACTATGTATCCTAGTTCTCGCAATGTCATTGGATGTTAACTATTCTACACAACTTTTGGCATGCTTACAGTGTCGCTAGTCATTCGACTTCCATATTAGTACATAAGTTGATGGTTCCTGTTACTTTGTAGCGAGCCTTGGCTGACCGCTTTACATTGGCTAGGCTAGAGTATTCGTTGTTTAATTCATTCACCCGGTTCAAATAAAATGTCATTCGATAGGCTTAGGCCTTGTAATTACGTTTACGATAAAATGTTGCTCGAGAGTGTTGTTACCAGAAAATGTTTACATTTGTACAGTATGTGTTTATTAAACAGTTCTGATCCCCATTTGCCTGGTCGTGTTGTGTTTCGTCCTCTAATGTTGGTGGAATGGTGTATCATTCCGGGGCATTGGGGGGCGCAGCGCAATACCCCGTGCCGGCCACGTGGCCCGGCCATCAGTCAGCTGGAGTGAACCTATGGTCTGTGCGAGCGAGCTCTCATGGAGCGAGCGGGTGTGGAGGGCGTGGCCTGAGCAGCGAATCCCAACCAATCAGCGCGAAGCGGGTCGCGTGCGCGCGACGCGGCAGCAATTCGTCTGTCACGTTTCGCGGGTAATTACCGATCGTTATCATTAAACAAACTTTTGCTCAGTGGTGTAGCGCGGTGTATTGGTCAACGCAGACCCCGAAGCCACTGGATTACGACGGTGATCCGAATTTTTCCCACCCACCCGTCCCCCTTTTTTCAGTTTTCTTATCTTGCGGGGAGCACAACCCTGGTCGCGCAGCGCAGGCGGGCGATACGGGGCTGAGAACTTGTAAAAAATTGAAGAGTGAGGTGTACAGGTCTTGGTTATGGGTCGGGTATGACCTACTGTGTATATATTTATGTTGGAGGCGTGAAGATGTCGCAAGTTACTTTGTTGCGTTGCTCAGTAAACAACAACGCTGTATTTACTAGAGTAGTGTTGGTTTTAATAAGATACTTTGTCATTAAGCCTTGACACGGACGTGGAGTTACATGTCTTTGTGCGCGGATACTATGTATCCTAGTTCTCGCAATGTCATTGGATGTTAACTATTCTACACAACTTTTGGCATGCTTACAGTGTCGCTAGTCATTCGACTTCCATATTAGTACATAAGTTGATGGTTCCTGTTACTTTGTAGCGAGCCTTGGCTGACCGCTTTACATTGGCTAGGCTAGAGTATTCGTTGTTTAATTCATTCACCCGGTTCAAATAAAATGTCATTCGATAGGCTTAGGCCTTGTAATTACGTTTACGATAAAATGTTGCTCGAGAGTGTTGTTACCAGAAAATGTTTACATTTGTACAGTATGTGTTTATTAAACAGTTCTGATCCCCATTTGCCTGGTCGTGTTGTGTTTCGTCCTCTAATGACCGTAATTTCGCGTGTATAAGACGCACTTTTTTACACAAATTTCTACCCATAATATGGGGGTGCGTTTTATACACAGAGCTAGAAATCCAGGGTGTTTTACATCGAGTCCCCAGGCCACATGGAGATCAGAAATCGATGACCCGCCATTACCGCAACCCATATTAGAATAAGACTCTGGTATGTTTTCATTTCAATTGCGTTTCTAACATGTTTAGCATGTCTCAACTTCAGTGGTATGGGTATTATAAGTCCTATCTAGCCGTAGACAACTTATTGCTTGTTTGTGTTACCAGGCCCGTCCAGCCGGTTCTATTTTAGGCACACTAATTACAATACACCGTGACGGCATGAATGTCCGAGCCCCTATTGTCTTTAGAGCAGCATTATACTTGACTTCCAACTACAATCAACTTAATGTTTGTCCGAATCCACTGCTAGTTTGTTACAAAATAGCTAGAGACATGGACCACAAAGTGGGTGCGCACTATACACAGGGCTAACGTCTATACACCGTTTTAAAGGCCTGAACAAGGGGTGCGTCTTATATACGGGTGCGTCTTATACACGCGAAATTACGGTACTATATGCCTTATAGTTAAGTGCTGGACTCATGCCATGAGTACCAGATAAGCGCTCAGGGCGGGCTCACGTGGGAACAAGGACCAATCAGTGCTCTCGCATCGATTACATTATTGAGAAACCTTATCTCCACCACCAGCTGGGGGTGCCCAGAGCACCAATTTCCAGCGGCTATTAGTTGACACCAGTTGAGGCTAGCATTTTCATGTTGACCGGCTGGTTTCGAATCCACTTGTGTTTGGTCATCTAAGGTAATAGTCATGTGCAGCAAGTGTGCATGCAAGTGTCCTTCATCAACATATATAAATTAATACTTACACCCATTAAACTTCACAGAGCTCAATTTTTATATGAAGGCTAGGCATTACTTGCATCCATTACACTATAGATTTTCTCGAAGAAATTCCCAACTTCACAACTGTGGAAATTTTTATTATAATAATAAATCAAAGATAAAAGATCGTTTTTAGTCAAGGCCCAACATAAAGTCATCGGCCCTTATAGCGAACGGCAACTCAGGCAGATGTCTTTTCTGGGATCAGCGGTATTGACCAACAATTCATTTTAGCAAAGTAAAGTAAAGAAAGAAATAAAGCCACCGTTATTTTGAGTAGGAAATATTTCTAAGTGCCACGAGAAGCACTGGGCAGGTGGAAAAAAATTGTAATATGGGGAGATGGAGTCGCTCCCGCGTCCCCAGGATCGAGAGTAGATTGTCTCAATGAGGCTATTGCGACTAGTGTATTACACGAAGTGAAAAGAGAACTATATTGATGAAATCCCGTAACTCTACTTGGGATCGTTCCTAGCATTCCGAGTCATTCTTGTCATTTACGTGACTGACAACCGGAGTAAATCTTTGTTAAGTACCACTAACCAGCTAACCAGTTGACCCAGGGAGCACAGGGCGGACACACGGAATCGAACCTGTGGTCTCCTGCACTAAAGCCCACACGTTAAACGCCCGATCTATATTTATATTTGCCAAATAGAAAAATATTTTGGCAGGATAAATATATTGAGTGTCAAACCTACTCCTGTATATACCTATTTCAATGAAAAAATAATTGTACTTCATAATTTTAATATTTGAACAAATAAGAATAATTGGGCCCGGCATTATTGCCGGGACTTCATCCTGGCTTATTGGCGGGGCCATCAGGCCCGCCTTTACTGGGAAGGTGTTTTGAGATGTACATGGGCAGACGTCACGTGATCTAAATCCAGAGGCCGGACTGAATATAATTCTCTATTCTGATTGGTTATAATATAAAGGTTTTCCCAACAAAAGTATTATATTAGAACAGTTATCAACCATTTAGTAGATAGATAAAAATAGTAAACCACTAACTAACTTCAAAGTGTTTTTATATGGTGGCATGCGCAAAGTATTTTTTTTCGAAAATGTGACCCAATCACGGTCGACGGATTACAAATGCGGAACTGTGGTCTATTAATACACATGAGCGGCGATAAAGCAAGATCCAAACTTGAAGACGCCCATGTGCCAAAATAAAGAATATTTCTTTCAATAGAAATATTGTAAACTATCTATGACGTCGATAAAGTTAAAGTTGAACAGTATTATTCAATCAAAGAACTTACAAAAGTCAATTTTGGTTAACTACTCTAAGCATATTACTGTACTCCTTCTCTAGCTATAAGTAGCATCATTGGCGCGTGTGAGGCGAGCACAGTTAATAATTGTTGCGCTTCCCCTCTCACTCTGGATCTGTAGTCAGGTCGGGAGCTCGAGGGGTATGCTAAATTTAAACGAGGGGATTTGCCCTAATACCCTCTGCACGCTGTGACCGCGTCCTATGTGGCCTGCCCGAGATCTGCGGCGTTGCCAATGACTGCCAGCTGTCTTTCGTCACGGCCTGGATTAAAATCCTTGCAGGTGCATTAAATATTGATGTATAGACTTGGAATCAAGCCTCCGATTGATTTCCCCGCTGGCCACACCTACCTACATTCCCCCTAGTAGCAACTTGGCAGAAAAACTGACAAAAAACGAAAATTCCAAATTCTAGTCTTTACGTGCTCCTGCGCGGCAGCATAGGCAGGGCCTACCAACTGCAAGATCGCATTAGCATGCCATATCTTAACCCAAAGAATACTCGTAGCATTAAGAAATTTCGAACAAATAAGTAAATTCAACTGAATGACCAAAGTTTGTGGAGAATAACTGGGACGACAGCAAATGACATGCGCTTCAGTCGGTTAAACATCTCACGTATCAATTTCATATCTGTTAGCCAAGCTTTCTGAACTTTTGGTACATAGGTTAGGTAGCCCTAAGTGTGAGGTCGCAGAGATATCTGTGTGTTCTGATATTTTTTCATTAAAATAATTGCCTAAACGAAAAATAAGGATTTCTCTAATTCCTCCACCTGTTTCAACTGCCTAAATACGCCATAGCCACAATTTGGCAGAAAAACTGACAAAAAATGAAAATTCCATATTCTGGTCTCAATGTGTTCCCGAGCGGCAGTGCAGGCAGGGTCTACCAACTGCAAGATTGCACTTTGTGTAGAATGCGATACCTTAAGTACCCTACCCTCGAGAATACTCGTAGCATTATGAAATTACGAACAAATATGTAAATTTTACTGAATGACCAAAGTTTGTGGAGAATGACTAAGACAACTGCAAATGACATGTGCTCCAGCCGGTTTTCCACCTCACTTATCAATTTCATATCTGTTAGCCGAGCATTCTGAACATTTGGTACATAGGTTAGGTAGCCCTAAGTGTGAGGTCGCAGAGATATCTGTGTGTTCTGATATTTTTTCATTAAAATAATTGCCCAAACGATAAATAAGGATTTCTCTAATTCCTCCACCTGTTTCAACTGCCGAAATACGCCATAGCCGCAATCTGGCAGAAAAACTGACAAAAAATGAAAATTCCATATTCTGGTCTCAACGTGTTCCCAAGCGGCAGTGCAGGCAGGGTCTACCAACTGCAAGATTGCAGTTTGTGTAGAATGCGATACCTTAAGTACCCTACCCTCGAGAATACTCGTAGCATTATTAAATTACGAACAAATATGTAAATTTTACTGAATGACAAAAGTTTGTGGAGAATAACAAAAACGACTGCAAATGACATGTGCTCCAGCCGGTTTTACTCCTCACTTATCAATTTCATATCTGAACTTTTGGTACATAGGTTAGGTAGCCCTAAGTGTGAGGTCGCAGTGATATCTGTGTGTTCTGATATTTTTTCATTAAAAGAATTGCCAAACGAAAAATAAGGATAAATCTGATTCCTCCACCTGTTTCAACTGCCTAAATACGCCATATCCGCAATTTGGCAGAAAAACTTACAAAAAATGAAAATTCCAAATTCTGGTCTCTCTGAACTTTTGGTACATAGGTTAGGTAGCCCTAAGTGTGAGGTCACAGTGATATCTGTGTGTTCTGATATGTTTTCATTAAAATAATTGCCCAAACGAAAAATAAGGATTTCTCTAATTCCTCCACCTGTTTCAACTGCCTAAATACGCCATAGCCGCAATTTGGCAGAACAACTGACAAAAAATGAAAATTCCATATTCTGGTCTCAATGTGTTCCCGAGCGGCAGTGCAGGCAGGGTCTACCAACTGCAAGATTGCAGTTTGTGTAGAATGCGATACCTTAAGTACCCTACCCTCGAGAATACTCGAAGCATTATGAAATTACGAACAAATATGTAAAGACCCCTTCTTCCGTGAAATACGTATTAACGCGGGTGCGCCACCTCTGTACCTCAATGCTCCCACCCAGGAATCTTTCATGTTTACTATCTGCATGGCGGGTACTTTCCAGTTAAGTACACATTCATAAATCAATAGTTGTTGCTTTGTTTTTATTGAGATACTAGTCGTGTAGCAATCCAACCGGAAGACGGTATCGTCGCCCTGGCAGAGTGCTATATAGTAAGCTAATGCGAGATGTCCGTAGTCCAGCCGTCCATGTTTGAAATTCTGAGGCCGGACTGAATATAATTCTCTATTTTTTACTCTCATTTGCCCTCATTTAAATCTCACATTACCATTATGCTCACTTCGTGCGGTCATTCTTGCTTGCTGTAAACATTACATTTTCAATTGAGAAAAACATTATGAATATTGAAAAAAAATATGCTTGATTGTTCATTATTCATAATTCAGTTTTCAATTTTTATTAATCACCTTATAAATATAAAAAAAATATTTTTCCACAATGTAGTTAAATCGTTTTTGATATTTTCAATTTATTTCTTGATATTGAAATTTTTGGGATGCTTAATTGGTGGGGCCCTCAGTCCACGCCTATATGGGAAGCTGATTTGAAATGTTCATAGTCCGGACGGCCATGTTGGAAATCCTGAGGCTGGATTGAATATAATTATCTATTCTGATTGGTTTTAATATAAATGTTGGCCCGGTACATTACCTTTGCCACTGAAAATTGTGCCTTCATTATTTTAATTTAGCATGATTTTTTCAAATATATAACATATTTTAAGCGGACATAAAGTATATTTTTCGGTATAGGAAGGAAAATTACTAAAGAAAAAAATACCATGTGTATAGAATGAAATCAGGAGATTTCGTAACCAAACTGGTTCGTAACCAAACTGATGCGTAACCAAGAAGCTTCGCACCCAAGAGATTTCGAAGTCTCCAGCTTGCGCCTAGAATTCTGATATTTGTTTCAATTCTACAAAAAATGATACAAATCTAGCCATTATGAATTATTTTCCTCTATAATGTTAATGTTCTTTATACATCCGGTTCCCTCACTAGTTCATAAATAACTTGGCCCCGCCTTTTGACTATTGATGCTTTGCATCAACAACCGTACTTGTATAATGGTTGGATCTGTAGGTAAGTCCGCCATATTCTTTTACATTGACTTCAGGAATTGTGGGTAATTTCTCCCTTTTTGATCGGACATGAGTTGCACTTTGATAGTAACTAGTTCAGATCTATTTAAAACTATTCTGTTATCATTGCAGAACGTACTCTAGTATTAATATTTATTTATGTCTCATGAATATGTTAATCATATAGATCTAGTTTGGTTCCCTGCCTCACAATCTTCGTTTCTCCGAAAAGGATCGAACAACGGATACATTGCAACAGGAAACCAGACGGAGATCTGCATATATTGATATATGAAGATAGCGCCACGATCGTTTTTATTTGTGGCTTCTGAAGTAATAACAATATTTGATATAGCGCGAACCGCGGTTTTAGCTCAGGCGTTTAGCGTGTGGGCTTTAGTGCAGGAGGCCACAGGTTCGATTCCGTGTGCCTGCCCTGTGCTCCATGGGGCGAATGGTTAGCTCGGAGTCCGTTCAAGTGTCCGAGTGGGGTGTTTGTGTTGGGTGCCCGTGGCATGACACGCCAGTGAGGCAGCATCAGAAAAAAACTGCTTCCAGTGGGTACCGTCGTGATATAACCTACTGTGTGTTAAAGCGACGTAAAACACCACTCACTCACACAACCTGAAGCATAAAACATTCAATATCCAGGAAGGTCATGTATATTTTTGAAGAAACATATCTAACCCTCAAAATCTCGATAAATATTTCTAGGCCCTCAATAGTAAAACCCAAAGGTTTTCTGGCTATGAAATTATGCAAAAAATGTCTGGCTCTGAAATATGTGCATGCCACGGGCACCCAACACAAACACCCCACTCGGACATTTCAACTGACTCCGAGCTAACCAGTTGACCCAGGGAGCACAGGGCAGACACGGAATCGAACCTGTGGTCTCCTGCACTAAAGCCCACACGTTAAACGCCCGATCTATAATTATATTTGCCAAATAGAAAAACATTTTGGCAGGATAAATATATTGAGTGTCAAACCTACTCCTGTATATACCTATTTCAGCGGATGAGCGCGTTCGTCCGCTTCACCCTAGCCTGGCTATCAGGCTGACTTAGATCCTATTACATGCCACCACCACTCTTGGGAAGGAGTAATGTTCACTACCATCAGATGGGGGTGCATTTGTTACTTATTGCAGTTTGAAAATGATATATTACAGCTTATGTGCTCTAATGATATACTTAACACTAAATCTAGAGTAAATCAACTCGGGTTAGATCAGTGAGACTGGGGAAAGAGCCGTATAACATAGACGTGTAGCAAGTCTAGCTACACCCCTGACCTGTACTCAGGCCGGGGCGCCGCATGGTGAGGAAAATGCTACTGAGTGCAATGGGCAGGTGGGTGAATTATTCCCGCATCCGTGAGTAAGTATCCCTGATCGGCAGAGCAAGCAAAAGCATCGAATTGCTGAATCACAATTCGTATGGTAAAATGCCTCAGAGACTACCATAGTCATGAACAGATATGCGTGTATATCTGTGTTTCCTGCACTATCCTTACCCTCGAGAATACTCTTAGCTTAAACAATAACAAACAATTATGTAAATGATACTGAATGACCAAAATTCACGGAGAATGTCGTTCACTAGGATAAATCTAACTCGGACGAATGCAAATGCCATACTTCAACTTCGAAAATATTTAATTATGAGTGCTTTCATAAATGGACACTGCCCCATCTTTTCATGACAGCCGGCTTAATATCTTATTCATCAATGGTGTACCTGTCTGCCAGGCTTTTGAACTATTGATACTTAGGTTAATTAGCCCTAAGCGTGTGGTTGCAGGGATATTTGAATGCTCTGATATTTTGTACCATTAAAAGAATTGCCAAGCGGAAAATAGTTTTGACATGATATGATTAGAATCAATCATGAGTGATACCACAAACAGACACCCCTCTCCTCCTCTCGTTACAGTCGGTTTAACAACCCATTTAATATTTCTTTTATCAGGTAGTTTCTCTTGCCAATTGAATGAAATAAAGACGTATATGACGGAATTTCATAGCTGACATTCAATGATTTTCTTTCAATATGAAATACATTGCAATGTTTATTATTCTTTTTCCAATATTCATAGTGCATTTTTCAATATTCATAACTATTTTTCAATATTGAAGAATAATTATGAATTTTGAAAAGAAATATCTAGGAACTTTAGAAGTCCATGATTATTTCCAATATTTATAAATGATATTTCAATATTCTTAGTTCATTTAAACGAATTAAGGGATTTATTTATTTTGAATATCCGTACGTCATTTCCAATATTCATTAAACGTTTTTTAATCTTCATAATTCATTTTTCAATATTCATAAATACCCTGAATTATGAAAATTGAAAATATATTACGAATACTGGAAAATCAATTGTGAATATTGAAAAATAGTTCATGAATACTGAAAAATCATTTATGAATATTCCCAATCATTGAAAAATAATTTCCAATATTCATAATACATTTTCCAATAGAATGGTTCTTTAATGTGTACCTGAAGGCATCCTGGTCAGATCGAGGGCCAGAGTCATTAATTATAAGGTTTTTATTATTGCTCCCCTGATTTTAAAGAAAATTCTGCTAATTTTCATTTTCCTTTCATGGGGACTTGTGAAATGAATAATGCAATTGGCTTTTACTCATTTATCAAGTTTGAATCAGAAATATCCTCATTATGTGGGAAGTTGCTGCCTCTACCATGGCAGGATTCTCCTATGCTCACTGAGTAGTGTTAGTCCTCTGTCTCACACTTATCTCACTGATTTATATACAGTGGGATGTGGAGTGAGGGAAAGGGAACTAAGTAGTAAAAATAGATATATCTAGCGGGAACACTAAAAACTAAATATTTTAGATTGATTTGATTTAGACAAAACTTGAAAATTGTTTCGAAATATATGATTAAATGGTGACAATGATTGACCTATGAGACATTGGGAGGCTGAGCATTATGGGGATTTAATGACCAGTCATACTCTACACATTTTGTTCGCTAATTAACGACAAATCTATGCAAGCAATAGCAATGGCTGGCGAGCTATATTCTTTTGATCTTTGATGCTTTCAGTGGGTATTGTAAAAAAAGGGGCAAGACATTTCATCCAGTTGTCATAGAACACACCATAATATTTTATTTATTTCACTTTGTAACTTTCCAGATTAGAAATTGATCTTGATCAATACCAAATCTAATTATTTTGTCGTCTTGAACACTAATTTTTGCCCCTCATATTATAAATGATCAACGACCCAGCTGGAAACCCATGATGCCTTGCATCAACCATCGATACTTGTCTATCTTTCTATCTATCTAGCTACCTAGCTACCTAGCTTAAGCTGTTTAGCTGTCTGTATGTCCGTCTGTTCGTCTGTCTTTCTCTCTTTCTAACTATATAGTATTTTATTTATTTTTATAATTTTGGATTGTTTGATACGATTCAAAAGCTAAGTTCATAACGCCATCAAATAGAAACTAGAAGTGGAAGAATGTTTCTTTCCCCTAATGCCGGGCGACATTGAGGTATCTTTCAGTTGAGAAAAGAACCATGCAAAGCCAACTCACTCCGGATGGGTATCCATTATGACTCGAACCAGAGATTTCACGCTTGCAAGCCAGGCGTCTGAACATGTATCTCTCAACGATTCATTGAATGTCTATTCCAGGGCTTATCGTGACAATAATGAAGGAATTCGACTGGAGACACCTGGCCATAGTGTACGACACGTCTGACATTCTTATGCAGGTGCAGGGCTCAGCTCTGATCAAGGAATTACGCAGTGACAGGTCCAGGCCCCGGCCTTATGATATCGCATTTGATGGCTCCAAATCTACGAATCTGGATGCCCTATTGACAGAGGCTGCCGAAAATGCGAGAGGTACACATCAGAAAGAGTACTTTTTGTTACAGTCAATCAGTTAATATTTATTTATCAAATATCAATTATGATTATCGAATCACCAATATCCATTCCGTTATCAACATTTATTGTACCGTCACCCTTGATACGTAAGGACACTCGCGAGACGAGTATAACAATTGATTTGACGGACACATATATATATATATATATATATATATATATATATATATATATATATATATATATATATATATATATATATATATATATATATATATATATATATATATACATATATATATATATATATATATATATATATATATATACATATATATATCCGTATACATACATATATATATATATATATATATATATATATATATATATATATATATATATATATATATATATTAGTGGTGGGAGTCAGTTGAATTTTCCCAACCGATCATCAGTCAGCTAGGCCAACCGACTATCACCGATTAATCGGTTAATCGCACTTTCATGAGAATGTTTGCTTGTCAAAGCTTAAGTTTAGCATGTTAACACGTATTATAATATTGTACTATTTCAAATTATCTATTCAATCTTGGCATCAAACTTTCTCAAGTGTTTTTGATTTATGCTATGAAAGATTATACATGTAAACAGTGCAGGTTAGATATACTTGTATGTTTTCTTTCTTATTTTTATTCAGTAACTTAGAGACAAATTACCAGTATTCTAATAAATCAAAATACTTTTTACAATATGTATGAAGGCATTAAAAGATGTCTTTAGAAAAATAATGAAAGACACATCATAGAACACATTTCATCCAACTCATATTTCTACATTTAGAAGGAATCTGAAATATCTAGTTTGCTCAGTACCCCAGTTTTTATCAGTCAGTAGGTATACTTCTTGGTATGCTATTACTTACTACTTGCATGACCCATACTAGACCTATTACAGTGCTGGCTCTTAGAAGGTATAAACAGGCCAGTAGGTCAGTACGTGAGACAAGCAACTTTCTCTGTGGGATATCTGGCAAGGAACCCTTTGACCTTAGAGGATGTGGGCTGGCTTAATGGGCTATTATACCGACTAACAATTAGGTGTAAAGTCTCCAGCCGATTAATTGGTTACTGTTAACTTGCTGACGACTTTCGACTACAGTCGATCATCGTCCCATCACTAATATATATATATATATATATATATATATATATGTATATATATATATATATATATATATATATATATATATATATATATATATATATATATATATATATATATATATATATATATATATATATATATATATATTATATATATTTATATATATATATATATATATATATATATATATATATATATATATATATATATATATATATATATATATATGTATATATATGTATATATATATATTTATATATATATTAATATATGTGTATATATTATATATATATATATATATATATATATATATATATATATATATATATATATATATATATATATATATATATATATATATATATATATGTATATATATATATATATATATGTATATATATATATATATATATGTATATATATATATATATATATATATGTATATATATATATATATATATATATATATATATATATATATATATATATATATATATATATATATATATATATATATATACATATTATGTGAATATGCATCAAACAAAGCTGAGCTGTACACCATGAAGTGTTTTTCATTTCCTATTTCCAGTCATCGTATTTCTCAGTTCTGGAGACAACCTTCGTACTTTTATGCTGCATGCATTTGACCAGGGAAAGACATCAAGTGGCGAGTTCGCTTTTATAACCGTTGAGGTATTTAGAAGTGAGGCATGGGGCGATTTCTCGTGGAAAAGAGGTAAGAAGGCGAATAGAACTAAGATCAAAATAATGATAATTAACAACCCTTAATAATGCCATATGTATTTTGAGGCTTTGTACACGCTCTATTACGCCATACGGGTCTTTAATTTGCGGTATCCAAACCAATATACACATATAATATATTTATATATATATATATATATATATATATATATATATATATATATATATATATATATAT
>OZ012694.1:40369126-40391772 GCA_963942565.1 Maea johnstoni | reverse complement strand
TTGTTAAAAAATATTTTAGTACCATACTTGAAATATAAAATCCATACTTAAGTAAAAGAAATTATTCAACTACTGGCCATATGTTATCGTTCATTGGCGAAAATGTGTTTAGGTAAGGTAACACGTGTCACTGTGGGGTTTAAGGACCGATCACATGATACAAATCCTGATTGCTGATTGGATAAGCCAGAGGATGCAAATTGAATAGGTAAGTTGTGGCCGATCGTGGTGCAGACTGTGTTCCCTTGGTTTGGGGAGGGTTAAAGGTGTCACGAACCTTGCGTTCTAATAGCTGGCAATCAGATCAGGCTTAAAGATCAATTATACGGATGTGAGGTGTTTGTGGGTTGTGTTCCTACCCTGGCTGATCCCACGCTGGCCAGGCCTCCTGTTTGCTGCTGGTTGAAATGTGCAGTCCTACACGCCTTACACTCATTTAAGGTTCGTTCGGCTAATTTGTCGAATACAAAACGAGGCAAAAAAAACTTGAAAATTACTGAAACCCTGACATATGGGTATCAATCTGAAAGTACTCAGCGAGAGCTTTCTAATGAAGACTGACATGACAGGGTTAAGATGCTTTTCAAAAATCTTTGCATTTTTGTCCTTTGGACGAAAGTAGCCTCAGCATGGGAAGGGTTAACCCATATATATATATATATATATATATATATATATATATATATATATTATATATATATATATATATATATATATATATATATATATATATATATATATACATATATATATATATATATATATATATATATATATATATATATATATATATATATATATATATATATAATATATATATATATATATAGCATGGGAAGGGTTAACCCATATATATATATATATATATATATATATATATATATATATATATATATATATATATATATATATATATATATATATATATATATATATATATATATATATATATACATATATATATATATGTGTGTGTGTGTGTGTGTGTGTGACTGTGTGTGTGTATGTGTGTGTGTGTATGTGTGTGTGTGTGAAACTACAGACTCACCATAATGGTTTGGAACAAAATAGAAATATTATAGGCAGCTGTTACAACGAATAATTATGCTCTTTAGTATATCTGTAGCTACTCCCGGTTTCTATTACAGCTTATATATATATATTGATTTATAAGTTAATGTAACTATTTTTAGCCGCAAGTAGTTTAGGTAAAAATACCATCACTATGAAATGATATCATACCATCTCTCCCCTTTTTGTATCCCTACTAACAAAAAGGTTGATGCATATTCGAATCAAATCTATTCCAAAGTTCTGCTGGAGATAAACCATACATGTATACAGAGCCTTCCATAGTTGCGTAAGGAGCGGACCACTTGCTCTTCTGGGGGGGGGGGGGGGGATTTATTTTTGACATAGTCAATGGCAAGCGTGGTCCACTTGACAAGGCTATTGCCAACAATTGATTGAGGTTCTATTGGCAGCATGCACATTAAAATAACTACTAGTCATGATAAATAGATTCAGATCGTATTGTTTTGCCGAAAAGCTAAGATAAACTGCATCACACACTCTATATGTTCTTTATGGCCTAATGTTTTAAAAATGATGATATTCGGAGTAAAACGCATCATGTTATTAACTCGATAAAATAGATGTATAATCATATCACCATCTCATAATGTTTAAAGTCAGCCATCTTTGTTACATTGTATGGGTATCAGGACAATACCCCCTGGACAAAATTCCCATTCTAATATTCCCCCCGGACAATATCCTTCCCTCTAGTAAAAAATGTTTTGCACTTTTAATCTAAGTAAAGTTATGAGTGTTACTGTTCATTTATTTTTGATTCAACATGTTGAAATGGTAATCAAGATACTACGGAAAATAGAACTAGATCTGATATAGATTTGTCATAGTTTAATGAGCAAGTCAATGAGCAATGGGTCACCAAACATTGCGTTGAGTACTTCATTACTTAAGTTGTGCTTATTTGCTGTCTAGACTTTAAAATGACCTCAAGACATTGTCAATAGGGCTGTTCAATTTAAAAGTGTCGGGGGTGGAGCAACGGAAGATTTTTAAGGGGGGGGGGGGGTTGAAGTCTGAATTATTTTAGAGGGTAGATAATGTCCGGGGGGATTTAGTCCAGGTGGTATATTGTCCGGGAGATATTGTCCTAGACCCCATTGTATGGTATGTATATACATATGTGAAGTTACTTGGTTGAGTGATTTCACATACGCAGTGTATAAGTGCTGGTCAGAACAGGATGGTGTATGGTTAAAAGGCGATTACAAAAAGCAAACCGAATTTTCTCGGTGCTGCATGCCAAACCGTATGGAGCCAATGTGGAAAATTGTTTCATTTCCTGTGGCGACTGAAGGAATGGAAAATGCAGGAGAAATCCATTAGGATAGAATATTGTACAATATTCTTCCTATGTGAAACATGCGCGTTGAGAGAATGACAATCTTTGTTCTTCCTGATGTTATTAGGGGAATGGAATTATACCTAAGAAGAAGGGAAATTGGAATTGGCAAAGTAATGCAAATCAACTAGTCTTTGGGAATGCCGTATGACTCGAGGATTGGGGACATTCGTAGGGCATCTTAGGACCGTGGCTAAAGAATTCACACAAAGGCTTCACAAAAGTATACGGATGATTTGAAACCTGTCGTATGAGTAATATATATATATATATATATATATATATATATATATATATATATATATATATATATATATATATATATATATATATATATATATATATATATATATATATATATATATATGTATATATATATATATATATATATATATATATATATATATATATATATATGTGTGTGTGTGTGTGCATGTACATACGTACGTACGTATATATGTATGTATGTATGTATGTATAGTTACATAGATATAGATGCGTGTGTGAATGTATTTCTAAACGTAGATAACATACTAGAACCTCGATTGTTAGTGGTGGGAACAGGGATTTGCGTGTTAAGAAACATTGTGCAGGACGATTGGTAAGAGTGCACTAGTGATTCGGAAATAAAGTAGCAAGTTCGTGTCGAGCACAATCGATTATAAAAGAAAAATAACATAAAACACATTACATTTTACCGTTTTAATAGCCTCTTACAATCTCATATACCGCAACAGAAAAAGAAAAAATCTTCTTGATACACCCATCATTACATTAATCTGTTTTTATAAATAAAAAAACCTTTAATGACTCAGGACCGAGGCTCGCTTAATGGTGTAGGACGTTGCTACTGATTGCTCCCTGCCTCTCAATACTGCCACGAATCGAACCTGGATTGCGCATGAGTAAAAGCTGCCAGTGACCTTGGGTTACGTATGGTTTTCCCGGGTTCCCTGGTTCCCCGATATATATGAACAGTAAGGTAGTTCTGAAGAAGCCTCTATATAGCATAGACATGATAACAAACAACAGATTTCAAATCCAAATTCCTTTAAAAGAAACAGGATAACATGTACAAAGATGTTGACCAATGGGTAAGAAGAAAGTTGCGCGCTAATTAGTTCAATTCGACACAGACATGATCATTATAATGTAGGGTTGATGACTGGAAAATGTTTGCGTTTTAGTATAAAAAGTTAGTAAAGGTACTTATTGGAGAGCTGAAAATCACAGCTTAATGTTGAAAGGTATGAGTCTGTATAGCAATTAATTTATCAGTGAAACTGATGATATAGAGTGAAATGTATTAACTGACGGTAAATAAAGTGTCTACGTTTTAGCCAGGGAATCGAATTAGAGTTAGACTAATACTCTTTATAGCAGTGTGATGGAATACCACCTATCAAAATTAGTATTAAAAGTATAAGGTTAAAAGTATAAAGATTCAATTTAGAATCTTATTATTAATCTTTATTTAATTTCTCAAAATATTTCAATAGATATAACAAAAAAGATGTGAAGCATTTAAACAATAAGAATACAACTACACATTTACTAAATGAAGTTCCTAGCATCGTATGTCCTATAGAAGAAGTTTTACAAACACAAGTAACGATCAAAGATTACTGATGATACATACAAATTCTTTTTCGGATATATATATATATATATATATATATATATATATATATATATATATATATATATATATATATATATATATATATATATATATGTATATATATATATAAATATATATATATACTATATACTGTACATTATATATATATATATATATATATATATATATATATATATATATATATATATATATATATATATATATATATATATATATATATACTAGTATATATATATATATATATATATATATATATATATATATATATATATATATATATATATATATATATATATATATATATATGTATATATATATATATGTATAGTCTTTCATATGATATACTAGTATAGAAGTATTTGTATTGGCTGGCAACAGCATATATTTAAGTCTGTAGGCAATATCTGCAATTGTTCGTTGTGTTATGATATTATAATGGTTATTGGCTTCGGTAACCAAAGTATCCTCAAATAACTTTTATTTTATTAGTGAACTTGCAAAGTCAGATAAAACGCAAACAAGTACTAGTATAGCACTAGTATAACGTTTAAGGTCATTAAGTTGTGACTTTCTGTGGTGTTTTCGTCATGACGCTACTGTATGTGATAGAAAGACCATAAGGAGGGTGTTTGTAATATACCCGATAGGTTGCGAGGCGAATGTACCATATACGTAAAGCTTCTCGACATCTAACTAGAGTGTATCATAATTAAAGTGCCTTCCACAAATCACAGATCTCGAAAAGCTTGACTGAGCACTCTTGCCCAGCAGCTTTGAGAGCAAAGACACAAAATGCCTTCGGAGGAGCTATGCAGACCCCAAGGAACATTGCTTTATGTGTTAAGCCCGATGTTTTGCGAGGCGAAGCCGAGTAACCACGAGGGATGTCACATTCACCACAGCTTCTGAGGGGTATATGTAGCTTGTATTACTGTTGACTGCCTTCCACTAATCACAGACCAAGGAATTCTCGGATGAGAACCCTCACGCCACACTCTTGGGTTAACACATTTGTGGTTTAGGCAGCTTTGAGAATTACTAGAAACTCAAAAGTCCAGGAAATGCCATGTACCTCACACTTTTCAACGCCTGCTATTGGTGTAGCTATGTGGTACTATTAGTTTCCTTTGTTGCGAAAAGGGTTAACAGATTTTTCATCAGCTCCACCCCTCCCCAACCGACATAAATTTTGAATTACGATAGGCACAACAAGCTCTAGGTTCAAGGTTCTTTCAGTGGACATTCGAGAAAACTCTTGTTCAGATCCGACTGACACAGAGCAAACGGCAAGAATTTCTCAATTGAATTCGCGATTTACAAACCTAAATCCATCTTAATTACTTCCTGCCATCTTTATTACCAGATATACACCATGTTGGCAGATTATAACGTGCAAATATTGTTTTAAACGCCAAAAAACAATTTGTAGCGGCAGGGTGAAAACAGTGGCCGCCATCTTTGAAAGCCTCTGTAGTTACTGTTGTCGCCACGACAAAGAGTGATATTTTAGGGATCCTAGCAATTGAACGTTGTGAACAGCAGTGTTAGGATTCCAATAAAGGAGTATATTGCCCTCTTAAAATTGACAATTGTTAAAAGCAATGTCAGAGGCCCAATATAGTCCAGTACAACAAAGAAAATGACCAAACAGCTTCTAGTATCTGCGTGGAGCTGATGATAAAATGCCATCTTGCACACTTTCCGAGGCCTTTTATTGTAGAGGGAACTCAGCTCTCGCTGGTACAAAGTCAATTAGATGTTGAAGCGGCAGACATTGCATCACGCCTTGCAGGTAACACTTTGAAGCTGACATACGGCCGTGTTTTACTGGAATGAATTTTTGATGAATGCAACCATAAATCATTGCAAGAAGGCCATTTACCTGTAGTTGATGTCTGAGACGGTGGTGTTTTTTATGCTGAACGGTGATGTTTTTTATGCTGAATACACTTATGGCTATACTTCAAGAGGGCTTTGAATTATCTAAACATGTGTTATAAAGTCGCAGTGACATGACTATTTCAATCACTTTAAGGTAGAAATACCGCATTGAACAGAAACCATTAGCAATGGCCATTCCCAATGAGAGTTGAGAGTGGATTTTGGTTCCATATATGAGTAAAATGACCATATTTGGATCACCCAACGATACACTAGTATCACCCGCCGCGTGTACAATCATACGCATGCGCCATACTTGTTTCCTGTTGGCATCCGGGCAAAGATGCTCGCTGCGGTATTTTCTTTTCCATCATTTCCTTTATCTAATGTTACAGACATTGCTTCCGCAACTCGCGACCTATCGGCGAGGCTTGTTCCTAAAGACGAAAATAAAAGCCTCGTGTCAAAATGGTTATTCCTTCGTTTCCGTAGACATTTTAAATGTAAAGTATTTGTGTTTTTAAGTGTAGTGAAGTGTATGAAGAATTCAGGAATTAATGTTGTTACTCAAGCCGCTAAATGTCCATGCTGTTGATTTATATTTCAACGTCCATGGGTAGATATGTAGAAAATACTAAATGCGCTTAAAAATATTTATCATTGCATGCTCCGCCATATTGTAACTTTTGGAATATTCTTTGATGGTCATCTCAGCTGATAGATAACAAAGTCAATGTACACAGGTAATTTAGTTTTTCTTATTACCACAGAAAAGTCAACAGATGCCCCAATAGGTCAAGAAAGATGGAACTTCAATATCAAATCCTCCACCAAACCTTTATACCTAATAAAAATTGAAACATTTTAAACTGAAAGATTCAAAAGATTGTGAAAGCTGTGGTCAAATTGCTGACACACACCATATCCTGTGGGACTGTCCCGGAACACAAAATACCAATACTTAGAGATGGTTCAATAATCATATCAAACTACTAATCAAAATAGACAAAGATTATATCATTTTAGGCAATATAGGAGATTAATGCTTGGTCAATTTTATAATATTGATTACAAAACACGAAATTGATTTTAAAATTGCCCAAACAAAAATAAGATTTAAACGAAATGTATTCATCTTGAAGTAGCATATGAACACTGATTTATACTTGGGCACTATCTCAAACCATGTTGAAAAAATTCTTTGCAAATGACCACCGTTATATATTGTTCTAAAAATGATATATTCCCTGTCTGTTACAACACATCTGATAACCGCAAGAACTTACCAATATTCTCGCAAATATACAAGAATATCAATGTTCATTCAACTATGTAATTACTTCATAAGCAACGACTAAAACACCTGTTGTAAATATACAATTAACACATGTACCATTATTCATATCTTATAGCGCAGAAAATTATATAGCAAAATAATTACCTGTGGTTTAATATTCTTATTTAGCAAATAATGCCAAACTTTTAGCCTATAATATCAGCCGCTTAGAGAATATTCCACGATGTTTATGTAATGTTTCGTCAGCAAATGTTTGATAATTTTTGCGTTTTGAATGATTTGGTATCAAGGCCTACAGCCAATGACGATACATGAAGTCAGGTGTAGTTGATATTACGACGTCCTAGTGTTATCTATCTATTGCAGCACTTCCTGCAGAATAGAATCCTTGCAAAGGCTCTCCGAAAGTCTTGGTTGAAGAATGTGTATATTACAGGATTTAAAGCGGAATTGGAATAGCCCAGCCATGTTATAATACTTGTAATCAAAGATGGGAACTGGCAAGAAACACAAAATGGCCTTATAAGGGCAACGAGGAAAAATGGCAGCCAGCAGAGAATAAAACATCCCATAATTATTCCTAGGGTCCTCGCTGCCCTCCTTTCCTGAGTGACGCTTATTTTGCTTTTTCTGCGATTTTTGCGATTTTTTCTCTTTATCCTAGGCGACCTTATCACCTTGCCATACATGATGATAGACTCGAACTCTGATGAGTCGACGCTGCTGTCATCCTTTGTATTGCGGCGCTTTTGTGGGGGTGGAGCTAGCGTATGCATGGCAATTACACTCGGAGAGGACTCAACAATGCTTGAGAGTCGTGTATTGTTGTCTGCCGCTGTTCCATCTCCCTCCCGCCGGAACGGTTTGCATTGCATGAAACTGGAACTGGCGGGATCGTCGTTGCAATCCTCACCGCTAGACGTCAGCACTCTCGATAAGGATATCGTGCACTGTCTTGACTCGGTGGCGTCTCGCGAAGAGCTGTCCAGCGTCGACGTGGAATATCTATACGAGGTAGATCCGTCCGTCCTGGTGGTTTTAATGATGGGTATTCCGCCAGTAATTGCGCCGCGTGATTGGCGTTTCTCCTGCGAGGCGGAATTATACGAATAGCCGGGGCTGACCGGACCGGTATCGGACGAATTGGAATGCAGCATGAGCTTGCAGCCAATATGGGGGTTAATATCCTGAATCTTGAACACGCTCGACTCGTGATCCGTGGAAGATCTCGAGTGAAGCTTCCGGAAGCGGCTAAAAGGTGGCGAGGATCCGCTGTCTGAGAGCACGGCGGACTTCTCTCTCAAGCTGACGTGGTGTGAACCATGCCCAGGTACCCAGAGTTTCTGACGTTTCATGGTTGCCCGGTACACCCTAAAGTACATCACCAGCATGACCATGAGGGGCAGGTAGAATGCCCCGGTGGTCGAGAAGACCGTGTAGGCTCGGTCCTGGCTTACCATGCACTGGTTAGTGGTCTGTTCTACGGGTTGCCGCCAGCCGAGCAGAGGGGGTATTGCTATCCCGGCAGAGTAGATCCAACCAATGGCGATCATGGTGAAAGCCCTGGGCAGTGTTCTTTTTAGCGCGTATCGTAGAGGCCGCGTGATGGCGTTGTACCTATCGAAGCTGATAATACACAGGTTGATAATGCTGGCAGTGCAACATATGACATCCATAGATACCCACAGGTCGCACAAATGGGCGCCGAGTGGCCAGTCCCCCAAAAGTTCATATGCCAATGCAAATGGGGTCACAACCACCCCTACAAGGAGGTCACTTAGTGCAAGGCTGACGATGAAGGAATTGCCAACTTTTCTCAGACGTTTTTCTGTTGAAACAGCTACGATAACTAGCACGTTCCCAAATACAGTTGAGATCATGACAGTGATGGCAAAGCATGTTACACACACGATGTGCAGTATATTCGCCGGCGTTTTGGTTTCAAACGTCGCGGAAAGGTTAGTCAATACATGATTTGCACTTAGGTTCAAACTACTTTCCAGGGCAGTGAAATTGACGTCAACGTTGATTACCAAGTTCCTTTCGGCTGACAAGCAAGTGTGCGCCTGATCCATAGTTGTTAATTAATCAATCATAACATATAAACGTTAATCAGAAAAGTGTGTCGGATGAACGCAATGTGTCATGCGCTAATCATTGGTGTCCTTTGCAAAGCATTCGTATACGCTACACGCTTTGACATGACTCCGTATTGCAAATAAAGCGTCCGTTTTTGGAATGCAATAATGAGTGAATCATCAAGGTCGATAAATGTCTGTTTAACGTGTTAAATAACTTCATACACTTCAAGTAAATGCCAAATGGTTATACCCATATTTAGTATCAGGGATTAGGATTTTCATGATACATGGAGTTAGCATAGACTATATCTTTTTTACCATTTTAAACTGATATTGGCAATGTACCATACATAATTTCTGATCTGTTGAATTCTTTAGAGAGATTAGCGGTTTCTTAGAAATGTAAGATTTTCATCTAGATCAAACACGCGCACGTAACACTAAAGGAGGATACCAAAACGTCCTGTAGAAAGTTTGCACCAGATAAAGGCATTGCTAGATTTTTTCATGCATCTTCGATTGTTCTGTTGTAAGACAGGTTGTTAACTTTTAATGCAGAACATCTATTCATCTATGTATTTTGTCGGTTAGTGAGAAGCATTAGTATTACCTTAAGGTTCTCGGATGCTTTAAAGTAAAGAACTCAATAGCACACAGTTCACCCTAACCGAAATGCAAAATGGTCACTACAATTTTTACTTTCTGATATTGAAATTGTCATATGCCATGACTTTTGCATGTGTCTTCGGTTTTTCCACCCATAGTATACATTTGTTGGAGGATTTGAATTACAACTCTACTCCGAATTTGCAGTATGTTCATCATCCCCATTTTAAGATTGGGGGTCGGCATCAATGCATTCAGCATGTTCGTGTTTTTTGTCCGTTTTTTAAAGATAAGACTAGAAATTGCGTAAATCTATGGAAAGTTGATAAATGTGCTCATTAACTCATTGTATTCTTTAATTGGAATGAAAAACGCTATGGCAATGTCTTATTTTGGAGATTTAACAGCCATATAATAGTTCATTTTTCCCACTATAAACCAATGGGGATTAGCGGCCCTTTATGATGAATATCGCTGTATGTTTGCTCCTTTAGTAGAGGAGTCATTAAGGATTCCTTAACATCCCTGCCAGACTAAGTAATGTGCACAATAACTCACCGTTTCCCGTAAGTGGAAAATAAAATGGTCATGACAATATTTGACTTCAGGGATTCTAATAGTCAAATAACACGAAGCTTGCTTGTTTCTGCCATTTTCCCCACTTAAGCCAGGGGCGTTGGAATCATTTCATTGAGAAAGTCCGTGTGATTTACCTGGGAGCTCTCCAATGCAACCGCCACTAGCACATGGCAGCTTTATGTGATGCAGATTAGAGGCCCTGGGGATGCTATTAGCACTCGTACGCTTCCATCATTATCCCATCAGGGAATTCGTTAAAGGGTTTGCACAGAACGGTGAATGGATCAACACGCCTTCCACTCCAGACCGCAGAATCTGCTTTTTGTGGGGAACCAAAGAGCAATATTTGAAGTCATTCACCAGTACGTACAAAATTTACCCCTCATAAAGGACTGTCTTATAAGGCATATCACTATTGGAAAATGTATGTTTATAGCATGTGAGTCGTTTTTCCAGTGCCTTCTTGAAAGAACCCTATTGATTACAACATGTAAATATGGCAATTTCAAGTGGCCTACTTCAGAGGGGACTGCCCCAATAGTCGAGTGTTCTAATGTGTTGCAATTCACTGCTCGTTGTGTCTCACCATTGACCAGGATATAATACGGTTCGAGGCAGGTAAGAAAATGGAAAATTAATGGGAGTTCGACGATGCTTTTTTCCTCCAGGTATTCCTCCAGGTATTCCTCCAGGTATTCCTCCAGGTATTCCGATCCCCTCCTGAAATTACAACTGCCTAGTCACGATTTAGCTATCAAATGTCAGAAAAAGTGACAGAAGATCCAATGTACATGTATGTTCCTATCTTGTCTGAGCGAAGGAATAACCGGTTTCCTGATGAAGCAGTATGAGACAAGAAGTTTGATAATGTAATATATGATAACCTAAAAAAGTTATTCATCAACGGAAACTGCACATATATGTATTAAGGAGTGGTGTTCGCTGCTACAGCTAGAGTTCATCAAATCAGTCCGGTATCTGCCCCACAACCGCTGAATGAATACAGACCTCGTATGAAAGATAAGAATACTTTTAAGTAACGAAATACTTTCCGTGTCACTTCGTAATGACGACGAGATCCTTTCTAGAGTTGCAAACGGATAGCAGCAACGGTCTGGGCTATACTATCCATCCCTGCCACGCCCACCATAACCAGATGGCACTGAATGAATCCGTAAATCCGATGTGTTACTGTTAGTGGCGTGTCCTGTCCTCCTGCGATGCAGTTACCGTACATTGAAAATGACGCGAACAGGTGACTTTATCTATAAATGTACATACATATATATGTACTTTCCTTTGCTAATCCTGGTCTTTGAATGTTACTTGCGTGCTATATGTATGTGTACCTTTGTGGCGTACGTATTGCTTCTGTGATGTCTTCAATGGATTGCACGGAATACTAGTATGCATTGCATTCAACAGTCTGTGGACCACCTGTTACATATATGTTGAGCAATCTCCCCACATCTTAACATCGCGGGGAAGCGATGCTGCTTTCATAGGTGCAGCCCACTCTAACAGGTAGAGACAGTTGCGACAGGCGCAGGTAGTGAGTGGCTGTTCTTAAAGATGACGATTGATTCTCCCCAGCCCCCCCCCCCCCCGCATTGCCGCTGTGACGTCACGAGTAGGAGTATCACCATGGCGATCTGTTCCTGCGCGGCTTCTCCTACAGACTGTTTCACTTGGGGTTTCTTGTCTAATTTTCCATCAACATCTTGACCTGTTGGGCTCTACCTCTTCCTACACAGACTCCGCATCAGACGACTTCCTCTTGGTGACGTCACGCAGGGCGGCACGGACTCATTTGCATAATGCTACTATGTACATGTAATACACTCAAAGAAATAGTCTGATTCTCATGCTGGGTTGGTTAGGGTGACCGACTACGGTCAGTGGAACACTTACTAATGCATGCTTCCATTTTCTAATTGAAAATGAAAATTGCATATTTGCATCAATTTTCCAATTTTCATTTTTCATCTTGGAAAATAAACATTGGAAATTACACCCCATTATTATAAATAATAAACAATATGGGGCATTTTGATATATTGGACACATGTTTTTTTCGGGGAATGGAGTATGCTTTTCAATGGAAGAGAACTTTGGAATGCATATTGCAGTATTAATGTATGCAAATGATGTGTCACGATTGTGTGCCTGCTAATTTAGCTCATAAGCTTAACGGTGGCCGAGATGAAATAAATAGCAAGGATTTCCTCTTAAATTTCCTGTTTCCTGTTTACAAAATTATCACATCCGCAGTTAGGGCTCCATAGCAAAAGGTACTATGATCCCCGTCATTTATCACAAAATGAAAAATAAAAGAATCACCTCACTAGACTTCCTAAAATCTAATATAGGTAATATATTGCCCCAAATTCGTATCCCTTATTGAGAAAAAGACGCTCACGTTCAAAAATAAATTAGTACTTATTAAAAATGATTGTCTGACACATCCTATTTTTTACCATTTTACATTTGCTTCACTTTTATTCTCCAAGGTATAACATATCCAAGAATGAAAATGAAGATCATTGGCACTCATGAAAGATTATAAAAATATCAGGATATCTATTTAACACAGACTTGTAACAAGTCTATCAAAAACACCGCAGTATCCATTCCCAAACACAATTAAACCTCATAGATGCGAACACCTTGGTAAAGTAAAATATATATGTAGTATAGTTTATTAACTGTTTTCTGAAAAATACAAAACTATTGGGACAAGGGCGAAAGTGTTCACATTAGGGACTGTTCACACCCCAGAGATATTTCTCAACGTAAAATGGGATCCGGAAACTGTGTTCATAGTAGCGGGTGTTCACATGTCAGAGATGATCACAATGGGCGGCCCCACTGTACGGCTAGTTAGCACGATTCTCACTTAGCGCAAATGTAAATATATGGTAGGGCGGTAATTAGCGTATTCGTAGGATAGACGGAGACAAGGTGCACCTAATTATCGTAACGGAGACGGTAAATGGATTTTCTATCTGAATTTACTCCGCAGCGAGCGCGTGTGGCTTGCCTACGTGTTTATCCAAATTACCTGGCGCACAGTGACGTGCTGACAGCTTCCTTAGATGCGCCGGATTCGCTGTTTCCTTGGTATCACTACGTAACAAGGCAACCTCTTCATTTTCAATGTTCTCTTGGCTATCATCTACATTTTCAGGAAAAAGCGTTCCTGCATAATTCTACTTGTTTCCCAGAGAATATTTCCCCTTCCAGAAATGAGTGTTCCTGGAACCAGGAAGAAATTCACTACTCCTTACGAATAGTTCTTAGGGGTCTTTCAGTTGCGGAAGTACCATAGACAGCCCTTCACAACGCCGCACAAGTTATAGCGACCAGGCCAACCCGCTTGTCGGGGTCCAACGGAGACCCGAACCTTAGACCTCACGCTTGGGAGCCAGGCATCGTAACCACTAGGCCAATGTGGATCCTCCACTTCTACTAAATGATGCTCCTATATGAACAATCAAATACACAGTGCCAACATTTAATTCCTGCACTAGATGCTTGGGCAGCCCGGGCAAAATACACGACCGCATGCCCGATTGCCACCCAGTTTTCCGGGCATGGATGCATGAACGTACTTTTTTTGGCAAGCTATGTGGGTCATTAGTGAGTTTGGCTTTTTTATTTGATAAGTTAGCCATTGGTGTTTGTACAACCAGGCACTGGCAGACGTCCGGTTGACTGGTGCAGGAATTAAATGTCTGTACTGTAAGAGCTATCATAAATGGCACACCAATATAGATATTTCTTATTGCATTTGCGTGAATATCCGCAGGATCTGCGGACGCATGCTTTTCATGCTAAAATGTCACATTTGGGAATTTTGGGGTGGGAATCATAGACGTTATACTCCTAAGGTTTTACTTCCCCATACAATCAGAAATGGTTGTTAATTAGCGCATTGGAGCCGATTTACTGTATACGGCTTTGATCTGGAGTGATAAAAATAGTTCGCTTTACAGCCCTGCTGGAGGGTTTTTGTGCTACTTTAAATTCGCGCATTCAACCATTCAAACTAAATTAAATAGAAAGCAGGATATTTATTTGAAGGTTGTTATTTTGGCGCTATCGTGGGGAGCGCTAAAATAGCGAAAATAAAATGCCTGTAAAATACCAGTTATACAGTATTTGGTAGCGGGAATATGCATTGATATAGGGTATATAAAGTGCCTGAAGGCTAGGCAATTGGACAATTATAGGATGCAATTTCTGATAATGGGTCTTTACTCGGATTATGATCGCTATCTCTAGAATTCTTGATTGATTAATACCCCATACCTACGCCTTCTTTTGTTCGTTTAAATTATATATATTGTTAAGTTTTGCAGTAACTGCACTTTAGTTTTATACCCCTTCTTCTTAGTGCTGTTCAGTCCTTATTTTGTTATCTTAAATGCTTTGTGTATTACACCATATTTACCATATGATTTTTTCGTCCTATATCCAGTTTTTATCATTTATATTGTTGTACCTATATCTGTATGCTATTTTATGGGGAGAGTCATAGTCAATAAAGATACGTACATACATTCATACATTCATACATACATACATACATACATACATCTATAACACAAATCACATAACAACTCGCTCCCTGATGAATATAAAATAACTCATGTACATGTATATTGAGACTATCATGCGTCTACATATCATACAACTGTAACCAAGTACTAGATATTCATACTGCTAGTAAAGTATTTGCTCAATACGAAGCGAAACTGATATATACTAATATAAAAAATAGTTTAGTTCTTGGTTTAAGAAGCTTTTGGGTAGAATACTTTATTCATATGATGCAAACCACCAACAATGAAGTTAAGTCATAACGTATAACTATTTTCCATTAACAAAAACGGTAATCAGCGTTTAAGAAAGGCCAATGCGGATAACATGTTTAGCCTTGAAATGAAAACATTTTAATCTATTTTAATCTAGAGCGTATAGACTTTCTAACAGATACAAACATACCTTGGTAGCATAGCAATATTTGGTGAAATACTTGACTGAAATTTATTTGATTTTGATTTTTCACAATTTTCTGCAAAACAGAGGTTTGTATTGCCTTTCAACATCATCTTATTTCAAATGTCTCAATAATACAATTCAAAAAGACAATCAATATTAATCAATAATAATCATCAAGCATGTTATATCATCTCAATCAGGTTACAAGACCGATCATATCTCAAACTCTTGTAATCTCACCTCACTGTCAATCAATCAGAACAAATCCTAAGACATAAGTAACTGAAATTCATTGTTACCTTGGTGATTGACATTCCATGCCCAACCATTATTTTTTTGAATTTCTTTTAAACGTATTATATTATATTTTAAACATGTATAATAGTAAAAAACAACATAATAAATAAGCAAAGACATTAAAAAGTAAATGATAACTGACAATTTCAAATGTTTTAGATACCTCATACCACTTTTGAAATAAGCCAAGTAACATTTTTGCAATATGCTATGTTTTACAATCTCATATATCACAACAAACCATTTCATTTTCAAACGTTCGTTTCTTACCATCGAATTCAGCATAATATTGATAATATTCATTTTGTACAAACATTTCACATCTTTCGCAGTTTATTTTGTCATCTTCCACTTCTATCAATTTAGTTACTCCCCTTTGTGTTGAGGTTACTAAATAACAGCTTCTACAGAGTTCTGTTGACCAGTACAAAATTTCAGTCAAAGATTTCTAAAAGTGTTGATTTGGTTTAAGGATAAATCTGGATATGTGGAAAGCCCCTTCACTAGTAGTTGATTAAGGTGATAATCTAGTACACATAGATTATCCCCACTAGGTGGTGTCCTTGGCTGGCCCCTAAGAATGGATATCAAATCAAAAGATAACACATGAGTAGTGATCACTCGGCACGAATCTTGACCTAGCAACTTTCTATTGTGGTACGGTCACGAGAACAAAAGATGGGGCCCTTTGGGCCTCCCTAGTTTAATTGGTCCCGAACGACATGGCTGTCTGCTGTGACCATGCAGATTCCTTCGAGCTAGACCATTTTGACCAATATTTTCATCTCATTTTTTGGCTGAAAGTGGATAACGATACAGTCTTCGAAGCTAAGCCATTGTTTTTAGAATATGACAGATATGAACCTCAAAGTCCAAGGTTGTGTCAAACCACGTGCTGTTATTAGTTTTCATGCTACATGTATGGGGAACATTTAAAAAAATGTTTGCAAAACACTCATCATGCAGATTTCTTGTGGAGGTAGGACCTTGGAACTTATCAAAGACATGAACTATCACATGGTAGAGACTGTTTTTTAAATAAACGGCGAGTCTTGACATTTTGCCAAAAACGCAGCAAGATTATGCGTAAGCCACATATGCATAAGTTTATCATTATTCGGTAACTATGAGATGTAACTTATACAATAGCATAAGTACCGTTGTGTTCATTTACCCCAATTTTCAGAGATACAAGTTTTAAAAATGACCCGGGTATAGAGTACGGTTCTACCTTAAGTCATTCTTATTGTAGAATGTGACACACAATTGCAGACATCAGTGCTCTGTGAAAATGTCACAATTTATTATCAAACTTTATTTGGCATGCAATATCATTATTGGTTTGTGTACATCCATGAAAGACATGCTTCTTAGAACAGTCACGATTGAATCAGTTTCTAACATACAATAATCTTGATGTCCTTTTCTTGACAAGCGTCATGACCTTTACATGTATACTTAATGGGATCATTTGTGGGATTTTTCGAATGAGAAATAGAGGAAGCAAACTTTAAAATTAAGGACAAGGATAAATTATGATTTGTATGACCATGTGCACCCTGCATAAATTATGTGAATATGTGTCTTATTGCCGAAGTGAGGAAAGGCCTCTCATATCATACCACATATTCTCTCTCTCTCTCTCTCTCTCTCTCTCTCTCTCTCTCTCTCTCTCTCTCTCTCTCTCTCTCTCTCTCTCTCTCTCTCTCTCTCTCTCTCTCTCTCTCTCTCTCTCTCTCTCTCTCTCTCTCTCTCTCAACACACACACTCTCTTTGCGAGTAACAGCGAGAGAGAAGTCAGTTGCAATGCTTTAGACCACTCAGCTAATGGGGCAGCCCCGGAAGCAAGCAATATTAACTTGCCGTTTTTACGCTTTGCAATTTACAGGGCTTTTTCAAGTAGCATATCGAATTCATTTTCTTTGTAAATACTAGTATTCCACAATATAAACATAAGTACCTTGCAAAATATTCATGAAGGAACAGCAATTGTACATTGTTAGCCACTCAAGTTTGTTGAAATATCATGATGTATGATTGAAACGCATATTGCAGTGTCTTAGAATATTTTAGAATGGGATCTCTGCGGCTTGCAAATGTCCAGGTCCATGCAGAAGGAGATGTAACGTTCCATCTTTGTATGGCTGCAAAACGCATTATATCATACCGTTTCAATCCCTAAAGGTAGTTTTAACGATACTAAAAATGAAATTATCAATTTCACTGTGAAATTATCAATTTTAAGGATTGTTCAAGATCCTAAGCATGACTCTTCTCAACAAAAGGTAATAATGCAATTATTTTCCGTTAAAATATTGTATCGGTGGTATTGATAACGTTACGTCCTTAACGGTATCCAACACTAGCTTCAATGCCCACACAGTACTGACTTTTTGGCATTTTTTTGTGTCAAGAATATTTATGTATGTATGTATGTATGTATGTATGTATATATTCATACAACATTATATAATGAACAAAAGGAACATAAGGTAATAATATAATAAATTGACAAAATAAAGAAAAAAACTATAAGATAGGGATAAAGAACGTCGATTGTATCGATACTTGCCTGCACACTACGTGGCACCTGAGTGTACACAACTTAGTACTACTACTCTACGCGGTAGGTTATCACCAAGGGCAGTTGCCATATCGTACCTTAAAGGAGTTTACTGGCACTTTCAAAAGAGTGTCACAATATAATACAGGGTAGAAGTTAAAAAAATGACCATGTGCCCTTACACTGTACTTCAAATGTTATGGGCCCGGATTGCCACCATATATACATGTAGTACTGTTCTGATTTGTTCACCTAACAAAAATTAGTATACAACGAAGTACAATCATGATTTAAGTGATGTTTAGGGGGAAAACTAGAAAGTGGAATAACTTCTTATTCAGAAAGTTGCAATCAACCCCTGAGCTAGTCTTCATATTTAAAAATCTAAAATAAAGTTTATCAAAGCTAAAATACACACAATTTCAAAATGTTTTCATATGAATACCCTCTCCCTGCCAGAGCATCATATAGCTGCTCTTTTAATGGCTTTATGCACATGTAGTTTTATCTTGAGTGAATAGCCATTTCCTAAATTTCAGGCATTGGTGGGTATGGTGCAAGAATGCCTTATCACCTCCCCTTCGACGACTCGTCTCTTCTACCTTAAATCTTAGATTAATGAAAAACAAGTGGATATGAAACCAGCCGGTCACTCTGAACAAGCTAGCCTCAACCAGTGTCAATTGATAGCCCAAAATCTGTGCACTGCGCATGCTCAGTTGATGCTGGCGATCAGGTTTCTCAGTAACGTAAATGATACCAGAGCCCTGAGTGGTCCTTGTTCCCTCGTGACCCCATGCTGATGCCAGATCAGTGACCCCTGGCATGAGTCCAGCCCTTCACTATAGCTCATATAGTAATTCTTTTCTTCATCTAAGTGAAAATATTTTATCTATTAACCATAAACATGGTGATAATGACACAAATAAGTGGAAAAACCCGACAAAAAGTAGCCAAAACAAATCTCAAAGACCTCTTAAAGAAAGCAGGCAGAAATTCAAAAAATGATACCATACAATCACAGTAGATCCAGTGCTCAAGTGCTGGTTTCTCAATAATATATGGGTGTTAAGCATCACTAACACACTGCTGCACTTGGATCATTTAGGTCTTACGATACTCTATACCGGCGACACCTATTGGGTATTGGACAAACTAAAATAATTATTACAATTTACCTGACATCACTGGGAAAATTTAAAAGAAATTGATCTTTATTTGAATATGTACCTATTCTGATTATCCCTGCCTATTATAAATAGTATCCTATGAGTTTTTTGTTTTTGGCTACAGTGATTTCCATACTCATTGAATTTAATGTTTTGACAAGTTTTCAGGAATAATGTGTGATAATTCATGTGTATAAAATGGGGTTCGGAACCCATTTTATACACATGAATTATCACACATTATTGGTGAGCATAGGGGGAACCGTTCCACCTATGCTCAACAATATTATCTTGTATAAGGATGGGCATTTACGGTAACAATTGAGTAACTCTTTAAAGTTTTCTAACATTTTCATGTAAATTTGCCCAAAAAGTCGTTTCACAATCTTTGACCATCTGTGGTTCGAAAACTAACACGATGACCTATCATTTTCTTGATGTCTTCTTATGTATGGCATTGTGTAGATAGTGTAGACAAAAATTGGTGAAAATTAAACTAGGCAATTCTGACTTATATCAATTTTGGGTTAAAACGTGTTTCTCGAATTCCTTAATCTTGCCCAATAATTCCCATATAACAGCAGAAACATATTTTCAACAAGGCAGAACAGTATTTCAGGCAGTATCAATATCTTTGAAGGGATAAATCTGGCAAAGAAAGACACCAATATTGGAGAAAGTGATGTTTGTGACATAAACTGCATTAATTTTTTCTAAGTCGATGACCCCATGATTTTAAGTTGTTTTGAAGATCGCTGTGCTATGTTCTTTCCTCATGCAAAATTTCAGGAAAATTAAACTGAGATTTCTAAAAGTGTCGTAAGACCTTAAGGTAAATGTTGATCGCTTGCAGTGACACATAACCCAGATAGGGCCCCGTTGAAAGAGGTACTGGGAGGACAGTATAATTACAGAGAAGGGGGAAGGCAAGTGTTGCGGCAAGGCGCTAAAGGCCGCAGGAAGAATAGAAAGTGGCAGTGTAGTAAGGATCCGTGCGCCCAAAAAAGTGAGTGGCGGGCGCACGGATCCAAGCCCAAAGTACAGGTGGAAGGTGCATGGATAGGGCACTGATGATCACGTGGGGACGTGTGAAAGGGCAGATAGAAGGTAGATGAGTGGGAGTTGCATAAAGTAATGCCTTATAGTTAAGTGCTAGACTCATGTCAGGAGTACCACATAAGCCATCAGCACGGGCTCACGTGGGAACAAGGACCAATCAGGGCTCTCGCATCGATTACATTACTGAGACACCGTATCTCCACCACCAGCTGGGGGTGCCCAAAGCACCAATTTCTGGCCTATTAGCGGCTATTAGTTGACATTAGTTGAGGCTTGCATGTTCATGTTGACCGGCTGGTTTCGAATCCACTTGTGTTTGGTGATCTAAGGTAAAGTCATGTGCAGCAAGTGTGCATGTAAGTGTCCTTCATCAACAGATATAAATTAATACTTACACCCATTAAACTTCACAGATCTCAATTTTTATATGAAGGCTAGGCATTACTTGCATCCATTAAACTATATATTTTCTCGAAGAAATTCCTAACTTCACAACTGTGGAAATGTTTATTATAATAAATCAAAGATAAAAGATTGTTTTTAGTCTAAGCCCAACATAAAGTCATCGGCCCTTATAGCGAACGGCAATTCAGGCAGACGTCTTTTCTGGGATCAACGGTTTTGACCAACAATTCATTTTAGCAAAGTTAAGTAAAAAAAATAATAGAAATAAAGCCACCGTTATTTTGAGTATGAAATATTTCTAAGTACCACACGAAGCACTGGCGGGTGGAAAAGAAAATTGCACGATCGAGAGATGGAATCGAACCCGCGACCCTAGGATCGGGAGTCGGACTGGGCTATCAATCAAGCTATTCCTTCTATTGTGTGAGACGGAGTGAAAAGAGAACCATATTGATGAAATCCATAACTCTATTTGGATCGTTCCTAGTATTCCGAGTCATTCTTGTCATTTACGTGACTGACAACCGTAGTAGATCTTTGTTAGGTACATGTACCACTAAGCCACTTTTATCAATGACCCCACACATTTATATACGGCCCGAAACTGATTATGACCTACCTTCGTCACCTTTGGTAAATAACCAAATCAAATATGGCGCCTGTTGTCTAACTACTGCCAGACGGCTCGCCATCACCCGAATGTCGTTAGAACCCAATAAGGAGCGCCAAATAGCTGAAAAATTGTATTTGATCTTTAATCTAATGCCTTTTGAAATAAATAAACAATAATAACTATATCAATACGCCTTTACATGTCGTTAACTTTGTGGCATCGCCAGTTTCGCAATCAAATTTTCCTAGTGTTATGAACTTGCTATTCTGAGGTTCAATTAGTTACATCTGCTACCGTTTCACTTTTGGGCGCGCTTTGCGCTGCATGAACATTTGCGTCCAGGTCATTGGCAGCAGAGAGAGAGAGAGAGAGAGAGAGAGAGAGAGAGAGAGAGAGCAAATTTCAATCAAAACAATTTAGGAAGATTAGTCCCCACCCCCTCCCCTCCCCAGATATACTGCAGCAATTTGAAAGAGGGGAAACAGAGAGAGAGAGAGAGAGAGAGAGAGAGAGAGAGAGAGAGAGAGAGAGAGAGAGAGAGCAGAGAGAGAGAGAGAGAGGGGGAGTAACAACCTTTTTGCAACATTTTATCATTTTATAGATCTATGCAGTTTTTGCAACATTGTATTAGTTTATAGATACAGTTATATTATATTGTATGAAATACATTGTATAAAAATAGTTTCATTTCAGTTGCCATTGACAACTTGGCATTTTTTGCAAATAAAGGCATTAATTGGCCAAAATTTAAAAAAATAAAAGTGTTATCTACCGACTGTAGGAGACCCAAGGCAACCATTTCACGGCAGTAGCGCAACCCGCACAACCGCCGAGAAAACCTTGTCCTATCACTTGCAACTCGATATTTACATAAAGAAGATCAATCACACGTATAACCTAACGTAGTATTTGAATAAACTATTGTATCGGAACATTGTTTAATCCCATCACAAATGTCGATATTCCGAGTGAGAGAGAGAGAGTGAGAGAGATTTCAGTCTTATAGCGATACTGGT
>OZ012694.1:40308242-40368926 GCA_963942565.1 Maea johnstoni | reverse complement strand
TTCGTCACGGCGGGCTGACAGATACGCCCCCTAGTGGCGAAGTGAAACTATCGACTAAGGGACAACACGTCACAGCCCCACTCCCCTCCCTCCACAGCTTTTTTTTCTTCCAAAACTCGTCTTTACAAATCATCAAAGAATTGTGCCACTATTGAAGTTAGCACCTTCCAATATTGATTGCAAATCTACGACGGTGCATACGTGACACCTAAATAAACTTAAACGAACGTTTATTTTTAGCACTATTTTCAGAAAAATGCTAGAAAAATAAATAAACGAACATTTATTTTTAGCAAAAATATATGAAAGTGCTAAAAAAATAAATTGAGGAACGTTTATTTTCAGCAAACCATTCATAAAATTGCTGAAAATAAACCTTCACGAACGCTTATTTGTAGCAAAATTTCAGAAAAAGTGCTGAAAATCAACCTTTGCGAACGTTTATTTGTAGCAAAATTTCAGGAAATTGCTGAAAATAAGCCTTCACGAACGTTTATTTGCAGCATTTTATTGAGAAAAATGTTAGAAAAATAAATAAACGAACATTTATTTTGAACAAAAACTGTCAAAAAATGTTGTAAATAAATGCAGACGAGCATTTAAATACGGTGTCACATTTGCACCGTCATGGTGCATACGTGACATCTAAACAAATCTAAACGAACATTTATTTTCAGCACTATATTGAGAAAAATGTTAGAAAAATAAATAAACGAACATTTATTTTCAGCACTATATTGAGAAAAATGTTAGAAAAATAAATAAACGAACATTTATTTTCAGCAAAATCGAGGTGGAGATGCTGTGTTTTAAAATGGAAAATGTCACAGCATCAATCATTTATGGGGGCGTGTCCCAGTTCATTTTAATTGACGGGCAGTGGAACGTGAACGTGAGGGGCTGCTTGCGTGCGCACTGACACACTTCTCCTAAGCCACGCCCCCTTACGTTTTACCCTACGTTCCGGGGAGTGTCCGCTTGATGGACACGCCTCTCTAATGATTGACATTTTGACAATTTATATTTTCAGCATTTCCACCTATACAATGCTAAAAATAAACGTTCATGAAGGTTTATTTTGAGCACATTTCTGAAATATTGCTACAAATAAACATTCGTGAAGGTTTATTTTCAGCAATTTTATCAATGTTTTGCTAAAAATAAATGTTCGCCAAGGTTTATTTCTAGCACTTTTCTGAAATTTTGCTAGAAATAAACGTTCGTCAAGGTTTATTTTCAGCAATTTTATCAATGTTTTGCTAAAAATAAATGTTCGTCAAGGTTTATTTCTAGCACTTTTCTGAAATTTTGCTAGAAATAAACGTTCGTCAAGGTTTATTTTCAGCAATTTTATCAATGTTTTGCTAAAAATAAACGTTCGTTTATGTTTAATTAGATGTCACGTATGCACCATGATGGTGCAAATGTGACACTGTATTTAAATGCTCGTCTGGATTTATTTACAACAATTTTTGACAGTTTTTGCTAAAAATAAATGATGTTTATTTATTTTTCTAACATTTTTCTCAATCTAGTGCTGAAAATAAATGTTCGTTTAAGATTTATTTAGGTGTCACGTATGCACCGTCGTAAAAACATATTCACTTCGGCCTTTTTGTGCGCCTAGCTTAAGAGCTGTTCCATTTAAAAGTGTCGGAGTGGAGCAACGGACGATTTTAAAGGGGGGGAGGGGTTGAAGTCTATATTATTTAAGAGGGGGCATTTAGTCCAGGTGGGATATTGTCCGGGGAGATATTGTCCTAGACCCCATTGTATGGTATGTATATACATATGTGAAGTTACTTGGTTGAGTGATTTCACATATAAGTGCTGGTCAGAACAGGATGGTGTATGGTTAAAAGGCGATTACAAAAAGCAAACCAAATCTTCTCGGTGCTGCATGCCAAACCGTATGGAGCCAATGTGGAAAATTGTTTCATTTCCTGTGGCGACTGAAGGAATGGAAAATGCAGGAGAAATCCATTAGGATAGAATATTGTACAATATTCTTCCTATGTGAAACATGCGCGTTGAGAGAATGACAATCTTTGTTCTTCCTGATGTTATTAGGGGAATGGAATTATACCTAAGAAGAAGGGAAATTGGAATTGGCAAAGTAATGCAAATCAACTAGTCTTTGGGAATGCCGTATGACTCGAGGATTGGGGACATTCGTAGGGCATCTTAGGACCGTGGCTAAAGAATTCACACAAAGGCTTTACAAAAGTATGCGGATGACTTGAAACCTGTCGTATGAGTAATATATATATATATATATATATATATATATATATATATATATATATATATATATATATATATATATATATATATATATATATATGTGTGTGTGTGTGTGTGTGTGTGTGTGTGTGTGTGTGTGTGTGTGTGTACATACGTACGTACGTATATATGTATGTATGTATGTATAGATACATAGATATAGATAGGTGTGTGAATGTATTTCTAAACGTAGATAACATACTAGAACCTCCAATGTCAGTGGTGGGAACAGGGATTTGCGAAACCTCGTTCAGGACGATCGGTAAGAGGGCACTAGTGATTCGGAAATAAAGTAGCAAGTTCGTGTCGGGCACATTCGATTATAAAAGAAAAATAACATAAAACACATTACATTTTACCGTTTTAATAGCCTCTTAAAATCTCATATACCCGCAACAGAAAAACAAAAATCTTCTTTATACACCCATCATTACATTAATCTTTTTTTATGAATAAAAAGCTGTAACGACTCAGGACCGAGGCTCGCCTAATGGTGTAGGACGTTGCTACTGATTGCTCCCTGCCTCTCAATACTGCCACGAATCGAACCTGGATTGCGCATGAGTAAAGGCTGCCAGTGACCTTGGGTTACGTATGGTTTTCCCGGGTTCCCTGGTTCCCCGATATATATGAACAGTAAGGTAGTTCTGATATATAGCATAGACATGATAACAAACAACAGATTTCAAATCCAAATTCCTTTTAAAGAAACACGATAACATGTACAAAGATGTTGACCAATGGGTAAGAAGAAAGCTGCGCGCTAATTAGTTCAATTCGACACAGATATGATCATTATAATGTAGGGTTGATGACTGGAAAATGTTGCGTTTTAGTATAAAAAGTTAGTAAAGGTACTTATTGGAGAGCTGAAAATCACAGCTTAATGTTGAAAGGTATGAGTCTGTATAGCAATTAATCTATCAATGAAACTGATGATATAGAGTGAAATGTATTAACTGACGGTAAATCGAGTGTCTACGTTTTAGCCTGGGAATCGAATTAGAGTTAGACTAATACTTTTTATAGCAGTGTGATGGAATACCACCTATCAAAATTAGTATTAAAAGTATAAGGTTAAAAGTATATAGATTCAATTTAGAATCGTATTATCAATCTTTATTTAATTTCTCAATATATTTCAATAGATATAACAAAAAAGATGTGAAGCATTTAAACAATAAGAATACAACTACACATTTACTAAATGAAGTTCCTAGCATCGTATGTCCTATAGAAGAAGTTTTACAAACACAAGTAACGATCAAAGATTACTGATGATACATACAAATTCTTTTTCGGATATATATATAAATATATATATATATATATATATATATATATATATATATATATATATATATATATATATATATATATATATATATATATATATATATATATATATATATATATATATATAAATATACATATATATATATATATATATATATATAATTATATATATATATATATATATATATATATATATATATATATATATATATATATACTATATACTGTATATTATATATATTTATTTATATATATATATATATATATATATATATATATATATATATATATATATATATATATATATATATATATATATATATATATATATATATATATATATATATATATATATATATGTGTGTATGTATATATATGTATAGTCTTTCATATGATATACTAGTATAGAAGTATTTGTGTTGGCTGGCAACAGCATATATTTAAGTCTGTAGGCAATATCTGCAATTGTTCGTTGTGTTATGATATTATAATGGTTATTGGGTTCGGTAACCAAAGTATCCTCAAATAACTTTTAGTTTATTAGTGAACTTGCAAAATCAGATAAAACGCAAACAAGTACTAGTATAGCACTAGTATAACGTTTAAGGTCATTAAGTTGTGACTTTCTGTGGTGTTTTTGTCATGACACTACTCTATGTGATAGAAAGACCATAAGGAGGGTGTTTGTAATATACCCGATAGGTTGCGAGGCGAATGTACCATATACGTAAAGCTTCTCGACATCTAACTAGAGTGTATCATTGACTGAGCACTCTCGCCCAGCAGGTTTGAGAGCAAAGACACAAAATGCCTTCGGAGGAGCTATGCAGACCCCAAGGAATATTGGTTTATGTGTTAAGCCCGATTTTTTGCGAGGCGAAGCCGAGTAACCACGAGGGATGTCACATTCATCACAGCGTCTGAGGGGTCTATGTAGCTTGTATTACTGTTGACTGCCTTCCACTAATCACAGACCAAGGAATTCTCGGATGAGAACCCTCACGCCACACTCTTGGGTTAACACATTTGTGGTTTAGGCAGCTTTGAGAATTACTAGAAACTCAAAAGTCCAGGAAATGTCATGTACCTCACACTTTTCAACGCCTGCGATTGGTGTAGCCATGTGGTACTATTAGTTTCCTTTGTTGCGAAAAGGGTTAACACATTTTTCATCAGCTCCACCCCTCCCCAACCGACATAAATTTTGAATTACGATAGGTACAACAAGCTCTAGGTTCAAGGTTCTTTCAGTGGACATTCGAGAAAACTCTTGTTCAGATCCGCCTGACGCAGAGCAAACGGCAAGAATTTCTTAATTGAATTCGCGGTCTACAAACCTAAATCCATCTTATTTACTTCCTGCCATCTTTATTTCCAGATATACACCATGTTGGCAGATTATAACGTGCAAATATTCTTTTAAACGCCAAAAGAAATTGTAGCGGCAGTGTGAAAACAGTGGCCGCCATCTTTGAAAGCAACCTCTGTAGTTACTGGCGTCGCCATGACAACTTGTGATAGTTTAGGGGTCCTAACAATTGAACGTTGTGGACAGCAGTGTTGGGATTCCAATAAAGGAGTATATTGCCCTCTTGAAATTGACAATTGTTAAAAGCAATGTCAGAGACCCAATATAGTCCAGTACAACAAAGAAAATGACCAATCAGCTCCTAGTATCTGAGTGGAGCTGATGATAAAATGCCATCCTGCACACTTTCCGAGGCCTTTTATTGTAGAGGGAACACAGCTCTCGCTGGTACAAAGTCAATTAGATGTTGAAGCGGCAGACATTGCATCACGCCTTGCAGGTAACACTTTGAAGCTGACATACGGCCGTGTTTTACTGGAATGAATTTTTGATGAATGCAACCATAAATCACTGCAAGAAGGTCATTTACCTGTAGTTGGTGTCTGAGACGGTGATGTTTTTTATGCTGCATTGTGATGTTTTTTATGCTGAATACAGCCGTACACTTATGGCTATACTTCAAGAGGGCTTTGAATTATCTAAACATGGAAACGTGTAAGGCATGCATGTGTTATAAAGGCGCAGTGATATGACTATTTCAATCACTTTAAGGTAGAAATACCGCATTGAACAGAAACCATTAACAATGGCCATTCCCAATGAGAGTTGAGAGTGGATTTTGGTTCCATATATGAGTAAAATGACCATATTTGGATCACCCAACGATACACTAGTATTACCCGCCGCGTGTACAATCATACGCATGCGCCATACTTGTTTCCTGTTGGCATCCGGGCAAAGATGCTCGCTGCGGTATTTTCTAATGTTACAGACATTGGTTCCGCAACTCGCGACCTATCGGCGAGGCTTGTTCCTAAAGACGAAAATGAAAGCCTCGTGTCAAAATGGTTATTCCTTCGTTTCAGTAGACATTTTAAATGTTAAGTATTTGTGTTTTTTAAGTGTAGTGTAGTGTATGAAGAATTCAGGAATTGATGTTGTTACTCAAGCCGCTAAATGTCCATGCAGTTGATTTATATTTCAAGGTCCATGGGTAGATATGTAGAAAATCCTTCATGCGCTTAAAGATATTTATCATTGCATGCTCCGCCATATTGCAACTTTTGGAATATTCTTTGATGGTCATCTCAGCTGATAGATCACAAAGTCAATGTACACAGGTAATTTAGTTTTTCTTATTACCATAGAAAAGTCAACAAATGCCCCAATAGGTCAAGAAAGATGGAACTTCAATATCAAATCCTCCACCGAACCTTTATACCTAATAAAAATTGAAACATTTTAAACTGAAAGATTCAAAAGAATGTGAAAGCTGTGGTCAAATTGCTGACACATACCATATCCTGTGGGACTGTCCCGGAACACAAAATACCAATACTTGGAGATGGTTTAATAATCATATCAAACTACTCATCAAAATAGACAAAGATTATATCCTTTTATGCAACCAACAAGATAAATGCTTAGTCAATTTCATAATACTGATTACAAAACACGAAATTGATTTTTAAAAATGCCCAAACAAAAATAAGATTTAAACGAAATGTATTCATCTTGAAGTAGCATATACTTGGGCACTATCTCAAACCATGTTGAAAAAATTCTTGGCAAATGACCACCGTTATATATTATTCTAAAATGATATATTCCCTGTCTGTTACAACACATCTGATAACCGCAAGAACTTACTAATATTCTCGTAAATATACAAGAATATCAATGTTCATTCAACTATGTAATTACTTCATAAGCAACGACTAAAACATCTGTTGTAAATATACAATTAATATATGTACCATTATTCATATCTTATAGCGCAGTAAATTATATAGCAAACGAAATACTGTGGTTTAATATTCTTATTTAGCAAATAATGCCAAACGTTTAGCCTATAATATCAGCCGCTTAGAGAATATTCCACGATGTTTATGTAATGTTTCGTCAGCAAATGTTTGATTATTTTTGCGTTTTGAATGATTTGGTATCAAGGCCTACAGCCAATGACGATACATGAAGTCAGGTGTAGTTGATATTACGACGTCCTAGTGTTCTCTTGCTCTATTGCAGCACTTCCTGCAGAATAGAATCCTTGCAAAGGCTCTCCGAAAGTCTTGGTTGAAGAATGTGTATATTACAGGATTTAAAGCGGAATTGGAATAGCCCAGCCATGTTATAATACTTGTAATCAAAGATGGGAACTGGCAAGAAACACAAAATGGCCGTATAAGGGCAACGAGGAAAAATGGCAGCCAGCAGAGAATAAAACATCCCATAATTATTCCTAGGGTCCTCGCTGCCCTCCTTTCCTGAGTGACGCTTATTTTGCTTTTTCTGCGATTTTTGCGATTTTTTCTCTTGATCCTAGGCGACCTTATCACCTTGCCATACATGATGATAGACTCGAACTCAGAGGAGTCGACGCTGCTATCATCCTTCGTATTGCGGCGCTTTTGTGGGGGTGGAGCTAGCGTATGCATGGCAATTACACTCGGAGAGGACTCAACAATGCTCGAGAGCCGTGTATTGTTGTCTGCCGCCGTTCCATCTCCCTCCCGCCGGAACGGTTTGCATTGCATGAAACTGGAACTGGCGGGATCGTCGTTGCAATCCTCACCGCTAGACGTCAGCACTCTCGATAAGGATATCGTGCACTGTCTTGACTCGGTGGCGTCTCGCGAGGAGCTGTCTAGCGTGGACGTGGAATATCTATACGAGGTAGATCCGTCCGTCCTGGTGGTTTTAATGATGGGTATTCCGCCAGTAATTGCGCCGCGTGATTGGCGTTTCTCCTGCGAGGCGGAATTATACGAATAGCCGGGGCTGACCGGACCGGTATCGGACGAATTGGAATGCAGCATGAGCTTGCAGCCAATATGGGGGTTAATATCCTGAATCTTGAACACGCTCGACTCGTGATCCGTGGAAGATCTCGAGTGAAGCTTCCGGAAGCGGCTAAAAGGTGGCGAGGATCCGCTGTCTGAGAGCACGGCGGACTTCTCTCTCAAGCTGACGTGGTGTGAACCATGCCCAGGTACCCAGAGTTTCTGACGTTTCATGGTTGCCCGGTACACCCTAAAGTACATCACCAGCATGACCATGAGGGGCAGGTAGAATGCCCCGGTTGTGGAGAAGACCGTGTAGGCTCGGTCCTGGCTTACCATGCACTGGTTGGTGATCTGTTCTACAGGTTGCCGCCAGCCGAGCAGAGGGGGTATTGCTATCCCGGCAGAGTAGATCCAACCAATGGCGATCATGGTGAAAGCCCTGGGCAGTGTTCTTTTTAGCGCGTATCGTAGAGGCCGCGTGATGGCGTTGTAGCGATCGAAGCTGATGATGCACAGGTTGATAATGCTGGCAGTGCAACATATGACATCCATAGATACCCACAGGTCGCACAAATGGGCGCCGAGCGGCCAGTCCCCCAAAAGTTCATATGCCAATGCAAATGGGGTGACAACCACCCCTACAAGGAGGTCACTTAATGCAAGGCTGACAATGAACGAATTGCCAACTTTTCTCAGACGTTTTTCAGTTGAAACAGCTACGATAACTAGCACGTTTCCAAATACGGTTGAGATCATGACAACGATAGCAAAGCATGTTACACACACGATGTGCAGTATATTCGCCGGCGTTTCGGTTTCAAACGTCGCGGAAAGGTTAGTCAATACATGATTTGCACTTAGGTTCAACCTACTTTCCAGGGCAGTGAAATTGACGTCAACGTTGATTACCAAGTTCCTGTCGGCTGACAAGCAAGTGTGCGCCTGATCCATAGTTGTTAATTAATCAATCATAACATATATACGTTAATCAGAAAAGTGTGTCGGATGGACGCAATGTGCCATGCGCTAATCATTGGTGTCCTTTGCAAAGCATACGTATGTGCTACACGCTTTGACATGACTCGTATTGCAAATAAAGCGTCCGTTTTTGGAATGCAATAATGAGTGAATCTCCAAAGTCGATGGATGTCTGTTTAACGTGTTAAATAACGTCAGTACACTTTAAGTAAATGCCAAATGGTTATACCCATATTAAGTATCAGGGATTGGGATTTTCATGATACATGGAGTTAGCATAGACTATATCTTTTTTACCATTTTAAACTGATATTGGCAATGTTCCATACATAATATCTGACCTGTTAAATTCTTTAGAGAGATTAGCGGTTTCTTAGAAATAGAAGATTTTCATCTAGATCAAACACGCACACGTAACACTAAAGGAGGATACCAAAACGTACTGTAGAAATTTTGCACCAGATAAAGGTATTGCTATATTTTTTCATGCATCTTCGATTGTCCTATTGTAAGACAGGTTGGTAACTTTTAATGCAGAACATCTATTCATCTATGTATTTTGTCGGTTAGTGAGAAGCATCAGTATTACCTTAAGGTTCTCGGATGCTTTAAAGTAAAGAACTCAATAGCACACAGTTCAACCTAACCGAAATGCAAAATGGTCACTACAATTTTTAGTTTCTGATATTGAAATTGTCATATGCCATTACTTTTGCATGTGTCTTCGGTTTTTCCATCCATAGTATACTTTTGTTGGAAGATTTGAATTACAATTCTACTCCGAATTTGCAATATGTTCATCATCCCCATTTTAAGATTTCGGGTTGGCATCAATGCATTCAGAACGTTCGTGTTTTTGTCCGTGTTTTAAAGATGAGACTAGAAATTGCGTAAATATATGGAAAGTTGATAAATGTGCTCATTAACTCATTGTATCCTTTAATTGGAATGAAAAATGCAATGGCAATATCTTATTTTGGAGATTTAACAGCCATATAATACTTCAATTTTCCCACTATAAACCAATGGGGATTGGCGGCACTTTATGATGAATATCGCTGTATTTTTTATCCTTTAGTAGAGGAGTCATTAATGATTCCTTAACATCCCTGCAAGCCTGAGTAATGTGCACAATAACTCACCGTTTCCCGTAAGTGGAAAATAAAATGGTCATGACAATATTTGACTTTAGGGATTCTTATAGTCAAATAACACGAAGCCTGCTTGTTTCTGCCATTTTCCCCACTTCAGCCAGGGGCGTTGGAATCATTTCATTGAGAAAGTCCGTGTGATTTACCTGGGAGTTTTCCAATGCAACCGCCACTAGCACATGGCAGCTTTATGTGATGCAGATTAGAGGCCTTGGGGATGCTATTAGCACTCGTACGCTTCCATCATTATCCCATCAGGGAATTCGTTAAAGGGTTTGCACAGAGCGGTGAATGGATCAACACGCCTTCCACTCCAGACCGCAGAATCTGCTTTTTGTTGGGAACCAAAGAGCAATATTTGAAGTCATTCACCAGTACGCACACAATTTATCCCTTTTAGGACTGTCTTTTAAGGCATAGCACTATGGGGAAATGTATATTTATAGCATGTGAGACGTTTTCCAGTGCCTTCTTGAAAGAACCCTTTTGATTACAACATGTAAATATGGCAATTTCAAGTGGCCTACTTCAGAGGGGACTGCCCCAATAGTCGAGTGTTCTAATGCGTTGCAATCCACTGCTGCTCGTTGTGTCTCACCATTGACCAGGATATAATACGGTTCGAGGCAGGTAAGAAAATTGAAAATTAATGGGAGTTCGACGATGAGTTTTTCCTCCAGGTATTCCTCCAGGTATGCCGATCCCCTCCTGAAATTACAACTGCCTAGTCACGATTTAGCTATCATATGTCAGAAAAAGTGACAGAAGATCCAATAGACATGTATGTTCCTATCTTGTCTGAGCGAAGGAATAACCGGTTTCCTGATGAAGCAATATGAGACAAGAAGTTTGATAATGAAATATCTGATAACCTAAAAAAGTTATTCATCAACGGAAACTGCACATATATGTATTAAAGAGTGGTGTTCGCTACTACAGCTAGAGTCCGGTATCTGCCACACAACCGCTGAACGAATACAGACCTCGTATGAAGGATAAGAATACTTTTAAGTAACGAAATACTTTCCGTGTCACTTCGTAATGACGACGATATCCTTTCTAGAGTGGCAAACGTATAGCAGCAACGGTGTGGGGTATACTATCCATCCCTGCCACGCCCACCATAACCAGATGGCACTGAATGAAGCCGTAAATCCGATGTGTTACTGTTAGTGGCGTGTACTGTCCTCCTCTGATGCAGTTACCGTACATTGAAAATGACGCGATAAAGTGACTTTATCTATAAATGTATATACATATATATGTACTTTCCTTTGCTAATCCAGGTCTTTGAATGTTACTTGCGTGCTATATGTATGTGTACCTTTGTGGCGAAGGTATTGCTTCTGTGATGTCTTCAATGGATTGCACGGAATACTAGTATGCATTGCATTCAACAGTCTGTGAACAACCTGTTACATATATGTTGAGCAATCTCCCCACATCTTAACATCGCGGGGAATCGATGCTGCTGTCATAGGTACAGCCCACTCTAACAGGTAGAGACAGGCGCAGGTAGTGAGTGGCTGTTCTTAAAGATGACGATTGATTCTCCCCAGCCCCCCCCCCCCCCCCCCCCCGCATTGCCGCTGTGACGTCACGAGTAGGAGTATCACCATGGCGATCTGTTCCTGCGCGGCTTCTCTTACAGACTGTTTCACTTGGGGTTTCTTGTCTAATTTTCCATCAACATCTTGACCTGTTGGGCTCTACCTCTTCCTACACAGACTCCGCATCAGACGACTTCCTCTTGGTGACGTCACGCAGGGCGGGCCCGCCCTCATTTGCATATTGCTACTATGTACATGTAATACACTCTAAGACAGTGCCTGATTCTAAGGCTGGGTTGGTTAGGGTGACCGACTACGGTCAGTGGAACACTTACTAATGCATGCTTCCATTTTCTAATTGAAAATGAAAATTGCATATTTGCATCAATTTTCCAATTTTTATTTTTCATCTTGGAAAATAAACATTCGCAATTACACCCCATTATTATAAATAATCAACAATATGGGGCATTTTGATATATTGGACACATGTTTTATTTCGGGGAATGGAGTATGCTTTTCAATGGAAGAGAACTTTGGTATGCATATTGCAGTATTAATGTATGCAAATGATGTGTCACGATTTTGTGCCTGCTAATTTAGCTCATAAGCTTAACGGTGGCCGAGATGAAATAAATAGCAAGGGTTTCCTCTTAAATTTCCTGTTTCCTGTTTACAAAATTATCACATCCGCAGTTAGGGCTCCATAGCAAAAGGTACTATGATCCCCGTCATTTATTACAAAATGAAAAATAAAAGAATCACAACACTAGACTTTCTACAATGTAATATAGGTAATATATTGCCCCAAATTCGTATCCCTTATCAAGAAAAAGACGCTCATGTTCAAAAATAAATTAGTACTTATTAAAAATGATTGTCTGACACATCCTATTTTTTTACCATTTTACATTTGCTTCACTTTTATTCTCCAAGGTATAACATATTCATGAATGAAAATGAAGATCATTGGCACTCATGAAAGATTATAAAAAATATCAGGATATCCATTTAACACAGACTTGTAACAAGTCTATCAAAAACACTGCAGTATCCATTTCCAAACACAATTAAACCTCATAGATGCGAACACATTGGTAAAGTAAAATATACATGTAGTATAGTTTATTAGCTGTTTTCTGAAAAATACAAAACTATTAGGACAAGCGCAAAAGTGTTTACATTAGGGACTGTTCACACCACTGAGATATTTCTCAACGTAAAATGGGATCCGGAAACTGTGTTCATAGTAGCGGGTGTTCACACGTCAGAGATGATCACAACGGGCGGTCCCACTGTACGGCTAGTGAGCACGATTCTCACTTAGCGCAAATGTAAATATATGGTATGGCGGTAATTAGCGTATTCGTAGGATAGACGGAGACAAGGTGCACCTAATTATCGTAACGGAGCTGGTAAATGGATTTTCTATCTGAATTTACTCCGCAGCGAGCGCGTGTGGCTTGCCTACGTGTTGATCCAAATTACCTGGCGCACAGTGACGTGCTGACAGCTTCCTTAGATGCGCAGGATTCGCTGTTTCCTTGGTATCACTACGTAACAAGCCAGCCTCTTCATTTTCAATGTTCTCTTGACTATCATCTACATTTTCAGGAAAAAGCGTTCCTGCATAATTCTACTTGTTTCCCAGAGAATATTTCCCCTTCCAGAAATGAGTGTTCCTGGAACCAGGAGGAAATTCGCTACCCTATACGAATAGTTTCTAAGGATCTTTCAGTTGCGGAAATAGGAAATACCATAGACAGCCCCTCACGACGCCGCACAAATTATAGCGAAATGGCCAACCCGCTTGTTGGGATCCAACGGAGACTTTGAACCTGAGACCTTACGCTTGGCAGCCAGGCATCATAACCACTAGGCCAATGTGGATCTTCCACTTCCACTAAATGGTGATCCTATATGAACAATCAAATTCCACTTTTTCATTTGCAGAGAATAGTGTTCCTTTGTGACAGTTAAAGTCCACTCTTTCGGGTGAAAATAATTCCCACTTCCAGAAAATAGTGTTTCTGAACAATTGAATTCAATTTTCAACAATGATTTGCCCTTCAAGCTAATACTAGTAGTGTTTCTATACAAATTAACTAACCCCAACTCTTTCCCTTGAAAATAATTTCCACTTCCAGAAAATAGAGGTTCCGTTAAGACAAATTTAACTTTTCGCATGAGATTAATTTCCACGTTGAATAAATGGTCTTCAGGTGCACTGTATTGTCAATTAAGTTCCACTTTTTCTCTTAACAGTGAATTCCACTCCTAGAAAAATGGTGTTCTTGAGCATTTACTTAATTTCACCATTTTACCTGACAATGATTACCTCTTCCAGAAAATAAATTATGATTTTTGAGAATAACCCATTTGTAACCCCTTCTTTTGAAGTTTTGGAAATACTACAATATGGATATTTCTAATTGCATTTGCGTGAATATCCGCAGGATCTACGGAGACATGCTTTTTTGTACTAAAATGTCACTTTTCGGAATTTTGGGTTGAGAATCATAGATATTATATTAAGGGTTTACTTCCCCCCCATATAATCAGAAATGTTTGTAAATTAGCGCATTGGAGCCGATTTACTGTATACGGCTTTAATCTGGAGTGCTAAAACTATTTCGCTTTACAGCCCTGCTGGAGAGTATTTGTGCTACTTTGAATTCGCGCATTCAACCATTCAAACTAGACTTAATACAAAGCAGGAAATCTATTTGAATGATGTTATTTTGGCACTATCGTGGGGAGCGCTAAAAGATTTCTATAAGTGTGGATTTGTTGATTTGTTGTCAGGACAAATCAGCATGTGTGGAAAGCTTTCATACACTAGTAGTTGATTAAGTCATTCTTATCGTAGAAAGTGATTTTCTTAGGCTAGCAATTTCATTATTGATTTTTGCAATCACGAAAGACATACTGAATGGGACCTTTGGGGTTACCCAAAATCCAGCGATAATATCTTTATTACTCCTACCAACCGTAGTCCGGTGTGTGACTGTAAATATAATGTGAAAGTGCTTATGGAGTGGAAGAGAGAGGTGGATCGCAAAATGGCTTAGGTGAACATTTTGAGGTCGAAAGTTCTGAAGGGCGACGATAAACGTGATAGAATGAGAGGAACTATAGCATCTCTGACCAAGGAGATTGCCTCAAACACTGCCACTGTTGCCGAGATGAAGATTATGAGTCGTGATTTAGCGACGAACACTAGACCGTATCACAACCTAGAGGACATCCGTCCTCATTAGGATCTTGCCCGGCTTAACCCATTCACACTTAGAACTCCACTAGAACCTAACGTCTGGTAATCTCATACTTTTGAAAATAACTTCAGAACAAAGCGAAAGCTCACAAAATATTTGATGGCGAGTTGTAGTTTGGCTTCTGATACACATTTCTAATTCAAATGTTTTCCAGAAAATGCTATTGAAAGTTATATATTTCCAAATTTGTCAGGCCTGTTTTGGCTGCTCTGAGTGTTAATGGGTTAACTAGCATTGCTATTGACACGGGTCTCAGGGGTAAATGGGATTAGAGGATGCTTCGGGCCGCTCACACCACGTTTCTGAGCTCTCTTCTTACCTCTTCTAGTTGATAACTCCTATGCACCTTAGATTTTCTCACCTGACTTGAACCGGACAACGGTTAGTGAAAAGCGATGAGAAGTCAAGTTGCAGTGCTTTAGACCACTCAGATAATGGGGCAGCTCTGAAGCAAGCAATATTAACTTGCTGTTTTTCCGCTTTGCAATTTACAGGCTTTTTCAAGTAGCATATCGAATTTATTTTCTTTTTAAAATACTAGTATTCCACAATATATAACATAAGTACCTTGCAAAATATTCATGAAGGAACAGCAATGGAACACTGTTAGCCACTCCAGTTTGTTAAAATATTATGATGTATGATTGAAACGCATATTGCAGTGTCTTAGAACATTTTAGAATGGGATCTCTGCGGTTTGTAAATTTCCAGGGCCATGCAGAAGGAGATTTTTTAGGGGGGCGCATACGCTCGTTATCAAAATTAAAAAATACCCCTAAAGCACTGATTTTTGGCCAAAAAGCACCCTTATTCTAATAAAAACGCTGACTTTTTCTACTAAATAAACACCCCTTCTTCTATCTAAACACTGACATTGGATGAACGGGAACACGTATTTTAACTTTAGATTTTATAATCCTCTGCGTGTTTAGCGGCAGCAAACCCGGAAGCCCAGTCACTTCGGGAGTCACTCGGCGTCTGAGCCGCGTATATTTCGTGGATTGTAAGGTGATTTTGACCCCCATACTTCGTACCTGGGTACAAAAAAATACCCTTCTTTTACAAAATCGCGGACATGCGGAGGTCTTAAAAAAGACCCCTTCTTCCGCGAAATACGTAACGCGGGTGCGCCCTACCAACCCCCCCCCCACACCCCGGGGTGACGAGTGGCCTGTGTGGTAGGGGTGAACTCCGTAGGGCCTCCCTCGGGAGTTGACCCCGTGGGGAAAATGCGGTTGCGGATCTCAACCAAACAAAAACAAACAAAAAACACTAACGGATCTGTTTATCCCAGCCACTCAACACAGTGCAAGATGTTAACATCTAGGCCAACACAGATGTTAGCAATGGTGTTACATTTTTTGAAGATGTGTGTCCTGCTCTATCAAATAATGTGTGTCATAGTAAAGAAGAGCAACCTGCTGGGAGCGTTACACTTTTCTATTAGTCTCTTTCAATTTATAGACACATATCATTCATATCAAATATTTTACTAGGATAATACAAACTTGAAATAAAAATTATCATTATTTTCATTTTTGTTTAAATCATTTTCATTTATAGCTTTTAATTAGTCCCATTATTTTTATTATTTTCATTGTTATTATTATTATTATTATTATTATTATTTTCATTATCATTATTATTATTATTATTATTTTATTATTATAATTATCATTGTTATAATTATTTTTATCATTATCATTATCAATGAACTGTTGAAATGAAGTGAATTATACTCAGACAACCTTTTTAACTAGCTGCAATAGGTCGTCAGTAGCTTAAGGTGGTACCCGACACTAACATGGGACTTGAAGTCAAAATGGTGTTAACACCTTAGCCGTTACTGTTAAGGCCTTCAGCAAGTATATGGGCACCATGCTCTCTTCAACACCTTTCACTGTTCAACACTAACATTTTCTGTTACATTTTGTGTTAATACATATATTATGGGATAGATGTGTGTTACTACCTAACATATGCACCTCTCTTCAAATAGCGTGTTACCACCCCTGGTAACACTAACACCGATATTAACATCTGTGTTAACACCATACTTGAAGTCAGCCATTGTATGTATGTGTGTATGATTGTATGTATGTATTGTAGCGGAATGGATCCCTGGCCGAAGGGATGATCCGACTAACAAACAGAATCACCTTACTTAAATAAAAGGTTTCTTAGTTCTCTCTTGAAATGAAATAAAGCTCAGTTGGGTTTTCTGACTCTTACAATAACGCTTAGCGAAGGTTGGGGATGGATGTGGTGTTGAAGAGAAGACGGGACGAGCAAGTATAAATCAACAATACAGTTTAATCAGCACAGTACAATATACATACCACCGCACTCGTTCTCTATACAGCAGCATCAACACAATAAGTCCACTCTATGTAAATGACCATCACGACATCACAAGTCCACAAAAAGTTTTTGATCTCTCTAATATCTGGTCTCAATGTCTGGTAAATCCGGATGTAAATACACACTCTGCTCAGCTACAGTTCCTCTCTAGGCTGTCATCATAGTCTTCTCTATATACACATAATAATCCGTGAACAGCTTCAGTCTCTTTCTGGCTACTTGACCTTGTAATCGTTACTCTCTGGGTAGTCTAAATCCAGCTCTCAAGCACCTTAATCCGTCTGTAAACACCTCTGTCGTTAACTCTACTTCTACTCTACTCTAACTCTAATCCAAGACTGACGTGATTTCGAATCTAACCTAGTTTCCCGCCCTTCCTTCCAATCGCACGCGCGGTACATCAATCGTTGAGGCCGCACGAGCGCTACGTCACAGAGCACTCGAAATAACTAGATACTTTGTAGCACGTCTAAATGCTAGGCTCTGCGAAGGCGGAGACCCAGCTTACAATAATAGAAGTGACGGAACATGACCTGTTTCTTAGCCCTGGGGTCATTCCGTCACACAGCCCCCGACTTGCTCTGAATCGTCCTCGATTCTTAAATTTCAAAAATTTCCAAAAAGGGAACTCTAAACGTAACTCGAACGTTAAACAAACAATTCTCTCGAACAAGTTCTAAACTCGTCTGTTATGAACAGACTAACTCAGTGACACACAGGTCACTAAACACAGTATAGGAATACTAACTTCTAATGTACACAATTCCCGAGAGTGGACAAGTCCTGGACTTCCGGTCCAACTCTCCCAATTATCGCTCACTTTGTTTACTTTCAATATCGCTCAGCGAAATACTCTTAACTCTCGAAATCTACATGGCAACAAACTCTGCACTGGAGCGGAATACTTAAAAAGAACTACTATAACTACTAATTAAAATAACGCACCTCTTATACCTAAACGTTAAACGTTAATCCTTAAAATACTCGACTTGTATAAAATCTTTGACTAGAAAAATAGCACTCTGAATTAACTCTAAGAACAATAAAAACATTGATAAAACATGGCAAGATAAAAACAATCAAAATCATGCAATACAGTGGTTTACTCACGTTACGGCTACCAGCTGTTGTGTCGCTAAGGTCTCAAAATTGTTCGCTTATTTTAAGTTCACTAAAATGTGAACGACTCTGACACACCAGCATAGTCCAAAATCTCTCAAGTGTCACTTCGTTAAAACTTCTCCTTGGTCGCCGATTTCTTCCTGGGACGTCATGGATGGTGCACAGGTCCGGTAGTTCGTAGAGTAGTCAATAATAATCCAATAATTAGGCACAAAAATCGTCGTGACTTGTTAATCCGTCGCCACAGACGATGGACGTAGTAAGTTGACACTTCGGGTAATTATCCATGGAAGAGACACAAATCCTCGTGACTGGGTAATCCAGCGCCACAGAGGATGGACGGAAATAGGTTGTATCAGGAATAGCAGGCAGGTCGAAGGTTCGACCGCTGCTGCTGGGTACTCCAGCGCCAGAAAGTAAAAGTAGACGTCTCATGATGATCACAATAAAAATAATAAATAAATAAATAATGGTTCGCTCAGGCGTAAGATAAATTGGTTCGCTTAATGCGTGAGATCGAGGTTGTCTGTTCTTTCTTGCCCCAAGTTTCTTCACTTAAGCATCCGAGTCGGGCATGGGTTCCGAGTCGGAGAAGGGGTCCGAATCGGAGATAAGGATGATCCCGTCAGCCGCATCCCGGTCTGCCATCTGCTGTCGTCGCATCCCCTCCAACACCCCCCGATCAAAGGCCTTCCTCTCGAGGTCCATTCGGATTTCATCGATGCGCGCCTTGGTGAATTTCTCCAGGTATGTCATCAGTTCATCAGGGCTGGTTCTCACGATGGGGCTCAACACGTTGGCATCGAAAGTGAGACGACGAGACTGCTCGACAACTTGTCCTCGCTGGACTGCTCTGATGTCGTAGGCTACCGCCAGGGTTCGCCTCACTTCAACTTGGTCTGTTTCTCGGTCTTCTACTGGTGGGAATCGGGCCATGGTCGTTTCACTCCCCACCATCGTTCGCGGTCTCGAAGTTCGGCCTCCGCTCAGTTCGTCCCACTGTAGTTTTAGGTGTTCCAGGCTTGTCGTCAGGGCGTCTATTTCTTCCTGCTTTCCGGCTGACTGCTCCTGGACAAGTCGGATTTCATTCTCCGCCGCTGTCAGCTGCCGATCTCGACGTTCTATCTGGTGCTGCATATGGTCGATCTCTAATCGGCAACTCTGCACCAGTTCTTGCGCTTCTTTGGCCTCTAGTCGGATCTCCGTCACCTGCTTCTGTAGAGTCAGCCTCTCTTGGTCTTGGCAGTGGGCAGCCTGCATGGCTACCTTCGTGGCTTCTTTGTTGGCGTGTTTCTCTAACCGGAGATCTTCTAGCGCCGTCTCGCAACACTCTCTGTAGTTCTCAGCATCCTGTTCTGCTGCCTTCAAACGAACGTCAAGCTGTCTCTTGACTTCTTCAGCTTCTTCCATGCTGAGCAGGGTTTCGGCCAGCATCTTTTCGGTGATCTCTTTCTTTCTCTTGTAGTTCTCTGTTGCCTTCGCTGTCTCGGCGCCAGCCCACTCTGCCATTTCCTGTCGGATGCTGGTCACTTTCCGGCGTAGCTGCTGGATGGTTCGCCCATCGTCTCGTCGACCCGCCACGGCCCTCTGCTCGGACTGGTGGGCTAGCATGAGCGAGTCTTTCTGGGCTCGACACCTGTCGCTCAGCTCTCTGTACTGCCGCTCTAACTCGGTCTCGTGTAGCGTCATCAGGTCGATCTTCTGCTCCATCTCGGCTTTCGTCTTCAGCGATACCTTGTGGCTTTCTTCGAGGGCACTGTACTTTTCCCTCCAGAGGTCCTCCACATCTTGCATGGACTGTAAAAGTTCTGCTTCGACGCTCTGGATTCGCTGGGCCAGCGCGTCCCGCTCTGCCTCGGCCTTTCTCGCCCTGTCTGCATTAGCTTCATACCGCACGTGAGCCGGTTGCACTCCACGGGGATGGTCGTCTCGAGGGTAGCCTCCCGCTGCTCCGGGCTCGCTACCTTGGTGCCAGTTATCGCCTCCCCCATAGCTGCGCCTGTCGGTATCTCGCCTGCTTTCTTCTCGGGAGTTTCTGCGGGTGCGAGGTGGTGAAGGTGTCCTCGTTCGCTTCCTTGGTGGTGGAGTCTCGCCTTCCCATCTTCTCGCCTCCATGCGATACATCGCACTCGCCGAAGTAGGCCGCACCATCGGATCGAACGGCGTCGCTCCCCTCTCTGTTTGCTGGTATCTCTCCTCGTCGATCTCAAGACGTCGGGCAGGGAAATCCGGGTCGTCGACGGCGCTAAACGGGTGCTCCGATGGGTAGAATGGAGCCCCAGGCACGATGTGTCCGTCTTCGACTGCATAATACCCCTTCTTCCACTTGACTTGTATGCACTCGAGTTCTTCGGCATGATGTTTCATGTAGTGCATCTTCATCTCGGTAAAGTTGCAGTCTACGTAGGTGCACCGTCCGCCATGTCCCGTTCCCTTGTAGCTCAGGCACCTCCACGCGTGTCTTCCCCTTCCATCGTGCAAGTCTAGGTTGTGTCGGCCCATATCCCGAAAATTCCTCTTGCAGATGCCGCAGTATCCCTCTTCTCGAAGCGAGTGTGTCGGCTGCATGCTCATGTTGCTTTCTTTTGTATCGGATGACTTGTTGACAATGGGATTAGCGGCGATTAATTCGTGATCTGTTTGGTTCGCTCAGGCGTGAGATGAAGAATGGCGTCTTTCCGCTAACTGGGTCAATCTGGTGATGCGGTTCCGGGGGTGTGGCACCCCTTGGAGACATCTGATTGGTTCTCAGGTGACCTCTGCGACACTTGTTGTTTTTCGGACTCTTTCGCCGCCGCCATCCTCCACCATCACCGCCGAAATATCCCAAGTCTCCTCGTTCTCCAGCCTCCACGTTCCCGCATTCTATTCAGTTACTGCTTGACTGCTTGCCATCAGCTCGGTTGGTTTCTATTTCGCCGCGCGGAGATTATTTCTGTACTTTCGCCCACGGCAAATTCCTCGCTTCGCCAACTAGGTCAAACTCAGCCACTGCCGTGACGTCATGCGGGGATTCCCTCTCACGTGCGGGGAAACCCCTTGGTCTCCAGATGGGACTTCTCACTCGGCTCGCCAACACTCGACGCAGCAACAGGCACAGTTCGCCGCTCTCCACAGTCTCCATTCTCCCGCAGTTTCTCACGCCAGAGCGTCTCTTCTTCTCTTCTCCAGCAACTTTCTAACGCCAGAGCGAATCTTCTTCTCTTCTCCAGCAACTTTCTAACGCCAGAGCGAATCTTCTTCTCTTCTCCAGCAACTTTCTAACGCCAGAGCGATTCTTCTTCTCTTCTCCAGCAACTTCTTAACGCCAGGGCGAATCTTCTTCTCTTCTCCAGCAACTTCTTAACGCTAGAGCGAATCTTCTTCTCTTCTCCAGCAACTTTCTAACGCCAGAGCGATTCTTCTTCTCTTCTCCAGCAACTTTCTAACGCCAGAGCGAATCTTCTTCTCTTCTGTTTTCATACCTCAAAAATTTCTTTTGTCTTTACTATTCTTGGTGGTCTGGATGATGCCGTCACCCTACTCCCCCTCTTCTTTTACGCTACAATCTCCTGATTGTTCTGGGATTTTTCTTCCGGATGCCTTCCTTTCTCGTTTCCATGGCAACCCTTTCTCCCCAGGTGTCATCATAAGGGCTTTCTGTCGGACTTTTTCTCTCCATCGCCTTTTCCTACTGGTATTCAGGCGGCTGGTCACCTCCCCAAGTGGTCGAAATCACCATTCTTGAATTCTAAGATGTTCCCAGGATGTGCTAGCAATTTTGAATTTAGTAAATTACTTGGCGTTCTTCTCACTCTTCAAAATGACTCCTCCTCCAGCTGGACGAATATTCTTCAGTCCTCACGGTGCATTAGCTTTTGAGTTGATGTCAGCATGATCCAGGGTTGTAGGAGTTATCCTTGTCGATCACGGTATAGGGTCCCTTGCACTTGTGTTCAAACTTGGCAGCTCTACCCTGTCTTCTAACCTTGGTGATCAGCCAGACTAAGTCTCCCACGTCTCTCCGGTGGCCCATTGCCCCCCGATCATGCTGCAGTTTCTGTCGTCGCATTGCTTGACTGGTGACTTCTCTGGCCCGTCGGTGGACTTTAGCCAATTTCTCTCGGAGGTCCCAAGTGTGCTCCAGCTCGTCCTGCTCCACCAGGCTGGTGGGCAACACGGACATGGTGAGTGCCAAGGGGACGGTCATCTCTCTTCCAAACAGCATCATGTGTGGTGTCTGTTGAGTGGTCTCATGCACACTGGATCGGTAAGCCATCAGGGTGAGGGGTAAGATTTTATCCCAGTTGTCGTGTTCTTCTCCTATCAGGCTTCTGATAATGGCTCCCATCGTACGGTTGAACCTCTCCACCATTCCATTTCCCTCAGGGTGATAGGCAGTAGTTCTTGTCTTGCGTATTCCTAGTAATCTGCACACCTCCTGGAACAGCGTACTCTCGAAGTTTCTTCCCTGATCGCTGTGGATGGAGACAGGGGTACCATATCTGCTGACGAAGTCATTCACCAGGGCCTCGGCTACCGTCTCGGCTGTCTCGTCCGGCAAGGCATAGGCTTCTACCCACTTGGTAAAATAACAAGTGATGACTAGGATCTTCGAGTTCCCTCTGGCTGTCTCAGGCAGCGGTCCATACATGTCTATGGCGATTCTCTCAAAGGGCGTCCCCGATCTCACAATGGTCATAGGATTCTTCCTGGTCCTGCCTCCCGGTCCCTTGGCTCTGACGCAGACCCCGCACTGGGCCAGCCAACTCCTGACGTCAGCTCGCATGTCATACCAGAAGTACTTCTCATGTAGACGTGCCACTGTTCGTTTCACTCCCAGATGAGCTGTCCACCTCTCACCGTGGGCTTGTTGTAGGAACTCTTTCCGCTTGCTCCTTGGAACCAGCACTTGAGTGTGAACTTTCGCTCCGTCGGAACTCTCCCACTTTCTGTAGATGACACCTTCTCTCATCTTCAGGCGTTGCCATTCTCCCCAGTAGGACTTGGTGGCCAAGCTGTGTTCGGATATCTCATTCCATCTGGGTCTCTCTTCCCCCCTGGCCAGCCTAGTCCAGATTGGCGCGATGTCGGGGTCTTCTTTCTGTAATTCTCTCCACTCAGCATTCGTCCACAGCGGCTGTATAGTGACCGCTGCCACCCTGTGGTTTTCCTCTGGACGAAGACAGGTGATGTTCTCTTCCACCTCTTCAGGCGATTCACTCTCTGTACTCTTGATTTCGGGGTCACCACTGTCGGAGCTTCTCCCCCTCTCTGGTTGTTCGTTTGGCCGTCTGCTCAAGCCGTCGGCGTTACCGTGACTCCTGCCAGCTCTGTGCACAATTTCCTTGTTGAACTCTGCCAGGGTGTTCTGCCACCTGGCCCACATTCCCGTGGCGTCTTTGAAGGTTTGCAACCACCTCAAGGCGGCGTGATCTGTGCGTAGCTTGAACTTTCTTCCTATCAGGTAGTGCCGGAAATACTTGCAGTAGAAAACCACCGCCAACAGCTCTCTCTTGGTCACGCTGTAGTTCCTCTCCGACTTGCTCAGCCCCCGACTTGCATATGCTATGGGTCTCTCTACGCCGTCTTGCACCTGCGACAATACCGCCCCGATCCCCGTGGCACTGGCGTCGGTATCTAAGATGAAGTCTTCCTCACTGCTAGGGTAAGCTAGGATGGGGGCCTCCACCAATTTCTTCCGCAGTGTCTCGAAGGCAACCTGGCATTCGGTGGTCCACAAGAAGGGTCTGTTCTTCTCCGTCAGCCTATGCAGGGGACGGGCAATTGTCCCGAAATTCTGTACAAACCTCCTGTAGTACGATGCAGTCCCCAGGAAGCTGCGCACCTCTGTCTGCGTGGTGGGCACTGGCCACTCCCTCACGGTCTCGATCTTCTCAGGGTCCGTCATGACTCCCTCCTCCGTCACCACGTGCCCCAGGTAGTGTACTCTCTTCTGGAATAAGCGACACTTGCTGGGCTTGAGCTTCATTCCCGCCTGTCCTATTCTGCTCAGGATCGCATCCAGGCGGTCCAGGGTCTGCTGCTCTGTTTTCCCGAAGATGATGACGTCATCCAGGTAGATGAGGCAGGTTTCCCACTGTAGTCCCGACAGCACTGTTTCCATCAGCCGCTCGAAAGTACCGGGTGCTGTACTCAAGCCAAAGGGCATGACCTTCCAGGAATACAACCCCCCGCTGGTGATAAACGCGGACTTCTCTTGTGCACTCTTGGACATTCCCACCTGCCAGTAGCCGCTGGCCAGGTCAAGGGTGCAAAACCACTTGCTTCCTCCCAGGGCATCTAGTGAATCATCGATTCTGGGTAAGGGGTAGGCGTCCTGGATGGTGTGGCTGTTCAAACGTCGGTAGTCTACGCACAGACGGGTCGTGTTGTCTTTCTTTTTCACCATCACCACTGGTGCCGCCCACGGGCTCGCCGACGGCTCTATCAGGTCCCTCTTCAGCAGGTCGTCCACTATTTCCTTGGCTTCTGTCTGTTTCCAAAACGGGAACCTTCTGGCCGGCTGCCGCAGTGGTCGCAGGTCTGGGGGTGTCCTGATCTCATGCTGGACCAAATGTGTCCGCCCCAGGTCGTCTGGCCCACTAGCAAAAGCATTCTGGTGTTTGGTCAGCAGCTCCGCCAGTTTCTTCTTCCCTTCCGACGACAGGTTTTCACTTCCATCCTTACACAATGGCCGCAGGAAGTCGGGCATCTTTTCTGTACATCTTTTCTTCTCTGGTTCTTTCTTGGTTTCCACGGGGACGGGCGGCTCTCCGGCCACCGGGGTCACTACTCCTGCTGGCATGCCCTTGTAGATCGTGATAGGTTCGCTGGTGGTATTGAGGAGTCGGATGGGTATATAATCTTTGCCCACATCCACCAGTGCTTTCCCCACCATGACGCCCCTCTGTCCCATCTTCCCCTTCGAACTAGGTTCCACCAATCCTGATCCTCTTACTTTCTCCAATTCTTTCGTGCGGCCGCAGATATACCCCGTGGTCAGGATTTCCTTTCGGGGGGGTATCACCACTGTTCTGTCCGCCAGCACCTTGCAACACTTCGACAGCCCTGATATTCTCTGGCTGATGTAGGGGACTGTTTTTCCTCCCTCGAACTCGACTTGTTGAGTATGATGGTTCACCATGATTCCGCCCGCTCTCTGTAGTCCTATACCTAACACGACGTCATCGGCTATCTCGGCGATCATGAAGTGTCCTACCAATATCGTTCCACACAAATCCACTTCTAGTTCCACTTCTCCCCGAACTGTCACTGGTGATTTGTCGATGGAGACTAGCCTCTCTCTGCACTCTCTCAGGGCTAGGTCGTTTCTATTCGGGTGGTTCAGGTAGACCTCGGGCGAGATAATCGACTTCGTGGCGCCGGTATCCAACAAGCATTCATACTCTTTTCCTCCTATCTTTCCAATCATGTAGGGGCTCCCCTCATCTTCCCCGTCGAAGTGTATTTTCTTGGGCGTCTGTTCTACTCCTCCTGTGCCGGCCCTCCTGCCCCGGGGGCGGCACTCGGTCCGTTTCCCGAACCGGTCTTGTTGGGACAGTCTCTCGCCATGTGACCTGGCTGTCGGCAGCTATAGCACAGGAACGGCCTCTGTTGTCCTCCAGCGCCCTCCCATCTTCTGGGCTGCAACTTCAGGACGAGTTCTTCCAAGGCCTCTAATTTCGCTTGGATGGTGTTATCCGCAGTGGGTGTCACTGTCCCCACCTGTCGTGCTACCGTGGTCAGCAGGGGTTTTCCCTTCAGTTCTTTCGCGCCACGCCCGCTTTCGGTGCCCTCGTACTTGATGGCTAGGTGCACGGCTTCCTCCAAGGTCTGGGCATCCCCTCTGGCGGTCAAACGCTGTATCTTCTCGTCCGCAATCATCTCGATGAACGCCTTCTTCATGAGACGATCCTTCAACTTCCCTTCTGCGTCGGGGTAGGCCAGGGTGAACAGCCGTCTACACACGTCACCCAACTCCTGCAGACTCTCTTCTGGCTTCTGGCGACGCTGTGCTAACTCCATGGCGTGTTTCTCGGCCTGGTCATCCGATGCGTAGCGCTGGTCAAGAACCCTGACGATGTTTCGGTACGAGGATCTCTCGGCGTCGGACAGGTGCTGCACCACCCGCTGGGCTCCTCCCTTCATAGCCGCGATAAGGCACAGGCTTTTCTCGCTGTCGCTCCACTTGTTGAGCTTCGCTGTCGCCTCGAAGTGCATGCGATAATCCACCCATGACTCGCTCACCCCGTCAAAGCGGTCCACTCGGGCGTTTCGCCAGTGCTCGGATGTCTTCGGCCATTGGGGCTCGCCCGTTCCCTCTACTCGTGCTGCCATGGCCCGCTGCGTCTCCGCTATCGTCTTCAGCGTTCCTCCCATCAGGGCTGCCATGTCTGCTATCACCTGTTCCATACCAATCGGCTCTCTCTCTCACGGTGACTCTGTACCTCGGGCCGGGGCTGTCGTCCGCCCTGCCCCCACAATTCCCTTCCTGGGAAAGTCAATCACCCCGGAGCTGCTACTGGCTAACGGCACTTCCATCATGGGCACCGTAGTGTCCAACGAGGCGTTGACCGCTCCTCTTCTACTCGCCGAGGGATGGCCTGGTGGTGCTCGTGTACCGCAATCGGCTTCTGTCCTCTGCTCGGCTCTGGAGGTCACCCGCTCCCCTGTGACGTCACGGCACGGTCGATCTGGCGCCACCGACTCTGCATCTGACGACGAATCTCCCGCCTCTACCTTGCTATCTCTCTGAAGAACCGCATGTCTCTCAGCTACCGGTCGCTCGGACGGCCACTCTGTCGCTCGGGTTGCACCAAATGAACGATCAGCTGATATAAAATCGTCCAAACGGGCACCTGAGATCTGTTCTCTGAAAGTGTTAACGGTTCGCTCAGGCGTAAGAAAGGTTCGCTCAATGCGTAAGGAATCGGTTCGCTCAGGCGTAAGAAAGGTTCGCTTTATGCGTGGTTTGGACGATAATTCTGTGTCTTGAGGTGGACTCAATGCCACTTTTGGTGAATGTTCTCGCCCAAACTCCGATCCCGATCTGTTGGCCGCCGCCATCGCCAGTGACTGCGCCGCCAGCCACGGCTGCGTGATGTCTACCCCCTCGAGCCGCAACGCACCGTCCGCCTGTTCCTCCACCACCTCGACAATTTGCTTTCGTTCCGCTTCACCTTCCATCCCCACTGATTATTACTACCAACTGTGAGTTCGTTCCGACAAAAGTTTCGAGAATTTCGCCGATAGTGCTAAACACTATCCCACCGCTGTCACCAAAGAAGAGTGTGCTATATGTAGCGGAATGGATCCCTGGCCGAAGGGATGATCCGACTAACAAACAGAATCACCTTACTTAAATAAAAGGTTTCTTAGTTCTCTCTTGAAATGAAATAAAGCTCAGTTGGGTTTTCTGACTCTTACAATAACGCTTAGCGAAGGTTGGGGATGGATGTGGTGTTGAAGAGAAGACGGGACGAGCAAGTATAAATCAACAATACAGTTTAATCATCACAGTACAATATACATACCACCGCACTCGTTCTCTATACAGCAGCATCAACACAATAAGTCCACTCTATGTAAATGACCATCACGACATCACAAGTCCACAAAAAGTTTTTGATCTCTCTAATATCTGGTCTCAATGTCTGGTAAATCCGGATGTAAATACACACTCTGCTCAGCTACAGTTCCTCTCTAGGCTGTCATCATAGTCTTCTCTATATACACATAATAATCCGTGAACAGCTTCAGTCTCTTTCTGGCTACTTGACCTTGTAATCGTTACTCTCTGGGTAGTCTAAATCCAGCTCTCAAGCACCTTAATCCGTCTGTAAACACCTCTGTCGTTAACTCTACTTCTACTCTACTCTAACTCTAATCCAAGACTGACGTGATTTCGAATCTAACCTAGTTTCCCGCCCTTCCTTCCAATCGCACGCGCGGTACATCAATCGTTGAGGCCGCACGAGCGCTACGTCACAGAGCACTCGAAATAACTAGATACTTTGTAGCACGTCTAAATGCTAGGCTCTGCGAAGGCGGAGACCCAGCTTACAATAATAGAAGTGACGGAACATGACCTGTTTCTTAGCCCTGGGGTCATTCCGTCACAGTATGTATGCATGCATGTATGTATGTATGTATGTATGCGTTATTGACTGAAATGGCAATATTACAAAATCATACAACATTATATAATAAACAAAAGGAACATAAGGTAGTAATATAATACATTGAATACAAAGTAAAGAACAAAGCTATAAGATATGGATAAAGAACGTCGATTGTATCGATACTTGCCTGCGCACTACGTGGCACCTGAGTGTACACAACTTAGTATTACTACTCTACGCGGTAGGGTGTCACCCAGGGCAGTTGCCATATCGTACTTTATAAGGAGTTTACTGGCACTTTCAAAAGAGTGTCACAATATAATACAGGGTAGAAGTTAAAAAAATGACCGTTGGACCCTACAATGTACTTCAAATGTTATGGGCCCGGATTGCCACCAGATATACATGTAGTACTGTTCTGATTTGTTCATCTAACATAGTATACAACGAAGTACAATCATGCTTTCAGTAATGTTTAGGGGGAAAATAGAAAATGGATTAACTCCTATTTCAGAAAGTTGCAATCAACCCCTGAGCTAGTCTTCATATTTTAAAAATTTGAAATAAAGTTAATCAAAGCTAAATTACACACAATTTCAAAATGTTTTCATATGAATTCCCTCTCCCTGGCAGAGCATCATATAGCTGCTCCTTTAATGGCTTTATGCACATGTAGTTTTATCTTGAGTGAATAGCCATTTCCTAAATTTCAGGCATTGGTGGGTATGGTGCAAGAATGCCTTTCCACCTCCCCTTCGACGACTCGTCTCTTCTACCTTAAATCTTAGATTAATGAAAAACAAGTGGATATGAAACCAGCCGGTCACTCCGAACAAGCTAGCCTCAACCAGTGTCAATTGATAGCCCAAAATGTGTGCACTGCGCATGCTCAGTTGATGCTGGCGATCAGGTTTCTCAGTAACGTAAATGATACCAGAGCCCTGATTGGTCCTTGTTCCCTCGTGACCCCATGCTGGTGCCAGATCAGTGACCCCTGGCATGAGTCCAGCCCTTCACTTAAGCTCATATAGTAATTCTTTTCTTCATCTAAGTGAAAATATTTTATCTATCAACCATAAGCATGGTGATAATGACACAAATAAGTGGAGAAACCCGACAAAAAGAAGCCAAAACAAATCTCAAATACCTCTTAAAAGAAAGCAAAAAATGATACCATACAATCACAGTAGATCCAGTTCTCAAGTGCTGGTTTCTCAATAATATATGGGTGTTTAAAAGCACCACTAACATACCTTCATCGTAATTGTAATGCTGCACTTGGGTCATTTAGGTCTTACGATACTCTATACCGACGACACCTATTGGGTATTAGACAAACTAAAATAATTTATTACAATTTACCTGACATCACTGGGAAAATTGAAAAGAAATTGATTTTTATTTGAATACGTACCAATTCTGATTATCCCTGCCTATTATAAAGTATCCTATGAGTTCTTTTGTTTTGGGCTACAGTGATTTCCATACTCATTGAATTTAATGTTTTGACACGTTTTCAGGAATAATGTGTGATAATTCATGTGTATAAAATGGGGTTGGGACCGTTCCCCCATGCTCAACAATATCTTGTATAAGGATGGGCATGTACGGTAACAATTGAGTAACTCTTTTCTAACATTTTCATGAAAATTTGCCCCCAAAAAGTCCTGTTTCACAATCTTTGACGATCTGTGGTTCGAAAACTAACCTGATGACCTATCATTGTTTTATGTCTTCTTATTTATGGCATTGTGTAGATAGTGTAGACAAAAATTGGTGAAAATTAAACTAGGCAATTCTGACTTATATCAATTTAGGGTTAAAAACTTGTTTCTCGAATTCCTTAATCTTGCCCAATAATTCCCATATAACAGCAGAAACATATTTTCAACAAGGCAGAACAGTATTTCAGGCAGTGTCACTATCTTTGAAGGGATGAATCTGGCAAAGAAAGACACCAATATTGGAGAAAGTGATGTTTGTGACATAAACTACATTAATTTTTCTAAGTCGATGACCCCATGATTTTAAGTTGTTTTGAAGATCGCTGTGCTATGTTCTTTCCTCATGCAAAATTTCAGGAAAATTAAACTGAGATTTCTAAAAGTGTCGTAAGACCTTAAGGAAAATGTTGATCGCTTGCAGTGACACATAACCCAGGTCATTGGCAGCAGAGAGAGAGAGAGAGAGAGAGAGAGAGAGAGAGAGAGAGAGAGAGAGAGAGAGAGAGAGCAAATTTCTATCAAAACAATTTAGGAAGATTAGTCCCCACCCCCTCTCCTCCCCAGATATACTGCAGCAATTTGATAGTGGGGAAACAGAGAGAGAGAGAGAGTAACCTTTTTGCAACATTTTATCATTTTATAGATGCAGTTTTTGTAACATTGTATTATTTTATAGATACAGTTATATTTTATTGTATGAAATACATTGTATAAAAATAGTATCATTTCAGTTGCCATTGACAACGTGGCATTTTTTCGCAAATAAAGGCATTAATTGCCCAAAGTTAAAAAAAAATAAAAGTGTTACGGAGTACCTGTTACCTTGGATTAAGAAAAGAATGGATATGTAACGAGAGACCAATTACTATATGCCCTATAGTTACATGCTGGCCTCATGCCAGAACTACCAGATAAGGCAGCAGGGCGAGGTCACGTGGGAACAAGGACCAATCAGGGCTCTTGCATCGATTACATTACAGAGAAACCTTATCTCCACCACCTGCTCGGGGTGCCCAGAGCACCTATTAGCGACTATTAGTTGACACTGGTTGAGGCTAGCATGTTCAGGTTGACCGGCTGGTTTCCATACCATTTGTGTTTGTTCTTCTAAGCTGTTACTCGGCTGTAGGAGACCCAAGGCAACCATTTCACGGCAGTAGCGCAACCCGCACAACCGCCGAGAAAACCTTGTCCCATCACTTGCAAACTCGATATTTACATAAAGAAGATCAATCTCACGTCTAACCTTACGTAGTATTTGAATAAACTATTGTATCGCAACATTGTTTAGTCCCATCACAAATGTCGATATTCCGAGTGCCATTTCAGTCTTATAGCGATACTGGTTTAGATTTTCGCCCCTATCTAACAGCATTCCCATATGGTCTAGTGGTTAGGATTTCTGCCTTTCACGCAGACGGCCCGGGTTCGATTCCCGGTGTGGGAACCATTTTTTTTTCTCTAAAAATCATATATCAGCCAATTGTTTCATTTTTTATTATTGATGAAAGAATAAAATTACAATAACTTATAAATCCGCTTACGTTGCTGAGTATTTATTCTTAAAATTACTTTTTTTCATTTTAGACAACATGGCTGGGTAAGCCTTCAATATACCTCATAGTCCTACAAGAAGGGGGAGGGTAGAGGTGCATTGACAAAGGGAATAGGGAGAGTGGTGCTGCAGTGGCTGGAAGGAGAGAAAAAACAACAGGCGGGAAACTAGTTAAGTGGATAAAGGGATGGGAGGGGGGGGGGGGGTCTAAGGGTGTGCTTCTGCGCTTACATGTTATTATCCCTGTCTAACACAGTTGAAACTGTTGTTCATACTAAGCAAATACAAAGGAAGGGAGCCGTGTGTCAGTCTGTCAGATTTAGGAGCGCAGGGGCAGGTTTTATAGTATGAGTGGTATAATATATATATATATATATATATATAAATATATATATATATATATATATATATATATATATATATATATATATATATATATAAATATATATATATATATATAAATATATATATATATATATATATATATATATATATATATATATATATACACATATACATATATATATATATATATATATATATATATATATATATATATATATATATATATATAGACACACACACATATATATATATATATAAAGAATTACACTGTTTGGGTTTATGTTGGAAATAACAAATTAACTCTGTTTATGTGTGGAGTTTAAAAAGTTGAGGGGTGCATACATGTTGGGGATAAATATATGTGTATAGCTGTATTGAACCGGAGGACAGGGGGAGGGGGGACCTGATGCAGGACTCATGACACAAACAAATATTTCACTCAACAAGTCCGCCATTCATAAAATTGCTTGCATGATAGTGGCATCTGATAACAAATCATTTGCATCAATCATTTTAGTGCCGGCCAGGCTGTGTCTTAGCCAGGATTTGAAAACTGGGTGCCGAAAATTAGCAATTGTAAAATTTTGGGGAATCCTATTTTTCAAGGGAGACCACATTATACTCTGATTACAATCATAAACATGTATTTAGTTATGGAAATAAGGCATAATACCCTTATACAGTGTCAAGGGGATAGTATTGAGGAGGAAGAACTTCAATTATATGCTTGACATTGACATTTTAAGAAATTACTCACAGAAATATTTGGGTGTCCTGAGGGCTAATTTTCGAGGGTTTGGGCGTCATCTAAACCCTGTCATGTTGGTATTTATTGGATAGCTCTCGCTGAGTGCTCTCAGATGAGTACCTACGTGCCAGGATTTCAGTTACTTTTCAGGTTTTTTGCATCATTTTGAAATGGCCAAATTAGCCACCACCAGCGTAAGGGGTAATCATTAATTGGTTAAATAGGCCCTATTTATTTAATAGGGTCTGGCCATGATGATACATACCGGGTATTACGTCTAGGAAGCCCCGCTAGCTTCTGTGCTATCCCATAGTATGTTTTACCCTATTCAGAGAGGTAGATAAGGAGATGCAGCAGTGAGGGGGGGGGGGGGGGGGGGCAATATTACTATACAATCACATTTAGACAGTATTAGGGCTGTTGTTTTGCGCCTGCAGTGTAATAAGTGCAGTAGTTGGGTCATTAAGGATCAGGCTGAAGAAAATGGAGCAGGCCTATTGGTTGCAAGCAGGTTATATCAGTCAAACCCTTCTCTGACTCGTAATTGAGGTCACACACAAGATCTCCACGCTTCCAGTCCATCCAGATATTCATCTAAGATGATTGGTTATAAAAACCGAACTAATTTCCATTCCTATCTATCATTATGCTGTTCTGTTTCTTTCTGAGGAAAGTGTTAAGGCCAAAATTTAATGGTTGACTGAAATATTTGGTTAACTTTTGCATGACAAGTAGCTTTGATAAACCACCCTTAGTCTATTAGCGCCTTTAGTAGTTTTTACTAGTAGGAAATAAATTATCATGATATATTATCCCTATTGCTAAATGGCGGAGTTGTTTCTCCACCTACAGTATATGGCTTTGATTTAGAGTACTAAAAAATTCTGCTGGAGGGGATTTGTACTATTTTAAATTTGTGCTTTCAAGCACTCAAACTAAACCATATATTTATTTAATATCTATATGAAGGATGTTATTTTGGCTCTATCACGGGGAGCACGAAAAAAGTGAAATATAAATGTGTGCAGAAAATACCAGTTATACAGTACCACTTTAGGATATAGCAGGGCATCCATATGGGATGAGATTTCTGAATCTGGCTTATTAGGTAGGCTACCACAGACTACTCTGCCATGCCACAGCGCCATCTACCCATAAGGTCTGAAATTACTGCATCCGGCAAATCAAAAATAATACATCAGCAGTAACGAATCGGGGTAGTAAAGGTTACAACACAAACCACTATATCGTGAATAAAATTTACTTCAAATTGACAAAATTAAGACAAAGACAAATAAAACCCTAATATGCCCCTGATATACAGATGCCAACAATCATTATTACATGTAATAAAAACCTTCAAATGTGACCAGCTCTACGCTGATCGCATTTTCCTATGACCATTTTCTTGTTTTCTCACTCACGTTTCTCATACTATCATTGTATACATCCTCATAAACCTCTGAATTGTGATCACCTGAAAATGTGAATACTTCTCCCTGGCAGGTGTTCACAATACAGACATTCCACTTCAGATAAAACATTGGAGCAACCCAAATACTAGGTAGACCCCCCCCCCCCCCAACCCCCCCTTGAACAAAACTCAATAATTTGTATAAGATCAATTACTGACATGAAATGTGACGCCATATCACATATTCCTTCCATATATATATAAATACATATATATATATATATATATATATATATATATATATATATATATATATATATATATATATATATATATATACATATATATATATATATATATATATACATGCACTCACATATATCAGGCAAATATACACATCTTTTATCAAAGAATATATCCATTATTTATCCAAGTTGACATGCCATTTTAGGTTTCTGTATTTTCTCTTATTATTCACACTATCTGATTATCTTACCAGCTCTCTGTTGAAGAAAAGGCATAAACAGTTTAGACAGACCTGTCAATCATGTGTCTGGTGGGTGTGGCTTGTTTTTATGCGGGGATGCCACACCCACTAAAAACCACACCTCCACCAAATGAGGCCTGAGGACCTGCTTGCTCAGACAAATTAAGAATATGATTGCTAAGGCCAGCCTTCACATGGTCAGTAATTATTAGTATCTCTCACCCCAAATTCAGTAATAAATGTTTCATTTAATTCGTGTGGGCAACATCATCTATATGTGCATATATACAATTAATTAAAATGAAGTTGCAAAGAAAAATGTCTCTAAAAATTGGTGTATTATTGATGTGTGGATAGATGCCTTGGCAGAAATCAGAAAGGGAACCTTTCAGACACAGTCAAAGAACACAAAATGGAACACATAGTAACTTGATTAAATGCAAATCATCATTTTGAAGTAATTGCATTGCAAACAATAAACAAATAATCCCAATGAAGTACATAATCATTTCTTATTCATTCAAACCTTTTATGCTTTGAGTTTGAAGTTATAACTAGTATTGTTGTCTAAATTGGTATCTAAACCCTGTCATGTTAATATTCATTGGATATCTCTCGCAGAGCACCCTCAGATGAGTACCCATATGTGGGGTTTCGGTTTATTTTCAGTTTTTTTGCATCATTTCCTATTGGCCAAATTAGCCACCCACAGCGTAAGGGTTAAGTTAATAAGACAGTATTGGAAAAGGTATTGCAGTTAGTATTCTTCCTATGACTTCTTTTTCAACCATTTCTAAAATAGATTTTCCTTGGAAAGAGATGACCATTATTCACTCAGGGGTATCAGGTTGATAAATAGGTTAAAACTATGTTTGATAATACCAGAAATAAATGCCACTTCTTTATTTTTGTAGTCCCATATATATGCTTGGACAACTAAGTGACGGGGGTAGACTGTATCAATAATACACTTCGGAACAAAGCATGATTTAACTTGTTCATGCTTACAGCATCCAAAAAAGACAACAACACCCTGATTATTTTGATGAAATCTTTCAGGCAAAAGCTGAAAAAAGTATATCAGAAAGAGAAACGTTAATCAAAACATTAACACCATCTCTCCTTCAAACACCTATGAACTTTTTATGAATTCCCAAGTTATTGTCAAAAGTTTCGTAGATCCAGTCATCACTATTCTAGAGGAATTCTTGAGCATGAACTGGTCAACCAAAATAAAACTGAAGGAGAGTTGTTGGCTCCATTTTGACAATTCTCCTTCGAATATTTTAACGAAAAAATTGTCTGTGATAGAGACACCAGTAAATTTTTGAGGACGTCTCTGGTCCTTCAAGCATGAATGGGTTATGGGCCACTGTAACTTATTCATGTCCGTAGTCACTTAAAAAATTTGAAAACCTTACCCAGAATGAGAAAATTGAAGCGGTATTTCAAAAACGCTCAACGGTTAATAATCAGAAATAATACATGATGTTCATTTTAGCTTTAAGAAATATATATTAGAAAAAACAACACTTTACAAGAAACTCTGGACGCAAATGGAATAATCCATTCATGCCTCGAGTTCTCCTTGACAAGTGTTATCTGAATGGTAGCCCTTCCAATGCTGGCTTATTTGGCCAATACAAAATGATGCAAAAAAAACAGAAAAATTATTGAAACCCTGGCACACAGGTACTCATCTGAGAGTACTAGGCGCGAGCTTACCAATGAATACCAACACATCAGGGTTTAGATGTTTTTTATAAGTCTTTGCTTCTTTGTACTTTAGACGAATTTAGCATCGGCATTGGTAGGGTTAAAGAATGTTCCTTCTCCATATTGCCATAAACAAGGTTTTTTCAACAAAATGTGTGGCTCCAGTAATGGACATATGCAGACATAAGTATTACCTGTACACAGTGCCTTAACCAGATTTATATATTTCTAGATGTCCTAGAAAGGCCAATTAAAAATATTGGTTTGTTGTGTTACAAAGAAACATCCTATGACAATCACGGAAATATATCTACTTATTAAGAAATGCATGATAACTTTGAAGTAATCTCTTAGCACCCACATTAATATTGAAGTAAAACTTTAATTTACATACTAGGAAATAATCTTGACTAAAATATTTGGGTGCCCTAATGCGTGTTTCACAAGGACTAAGGTATCCAACTGATACCCAGACACCCTGCTGGTTGAGGCCCAGTCTTCCAATCCCTTTGTTACTGTCATAACACAGATTTATCCGAGAAGAGAACACATTGGGACCAGGGCAAAAGTGTTCACATTAGGGGGTGTTCACATCCCAGAGGTCTTTTCGTACTAAAAATATACAAGTGGGACCGGGATATTGTGTTCACATCAGGGGGTGTTCACATCTTTAAGGTGTTCACAATGAGAGGTTTCACTGTATTCCATCTCAGCATGTATGCACTATTAAGTATACACTATTAAAGCATACCTTCATCTACCTGTAGACTTTTGGGTACCGGTATATGTACAATTCAAGACCTCAGTCAGGGTGTCTGGGTACCATTTATACACCACTATCCTTTTATTCACACATCAGCGTACTCAAATATTTCTTCATGAGTAACTGAATCTAAAGCATGGGGAAAATTTACAGCATATGATCAGTTTTTGCTTCAATGAGAATTCTATGAAAAAACATCAAGATAACATGCATTCTTTATTGAGATTAGATAAATGTTTTTAAATGTCTTTCTGTCTCTTTCTCTTAAAGATAGGTAACCAAAAAGTTTGTGATTACCTATTTTTAAATAGCCAATTTCAAAATCCTGACATAGTACCATAGTATTCCAAAATGATCCAGATATATTAGGAAATATTACACCATTCCATTGTCAAGACCAAGTGAATTCCTTAAATTAGTTCCCTATTCAGGATCATGGCACCAATGTGTTACTTTTGCAATTAACTTTGACTGTTCGCAAGGCATTTTTTTATAACATAATCACAGAACATGTATAAATTTAAAACTCAGTCTTGTCTAGCAATGCTACAATCTCGAACAGGTCTCAATGTGAAAAAGAGTCTTGCAAAAATCCTATTCAGAACTTGGAAATCACCAATAGCCTCAAAAGGGGAATAAGTCATTAGCCCAAATTCTCAGTAATATGGTACACTTTTTAATAATTACGATTTTTATGGGTTCAGGGTGGCCCATGTTTCCTGAAAATACCTTGCTGCTGTATCAGCATGATTTACAGCTAGTTCCATATTTTGTGAAATGGCAACTGGCGATAGATTGAGGGTTGCCAAGATTTCCCATTGATTATTTTGCAAAATAATTAAAGTGGCCCAAATTCCTAGGGTAGTGTAAATTTCTGAGAATTTACGGTAGTCCACTTATTTATTCTTTTGGCCCATTTTCCGCAAAATTACTGGCTTCCTCCTCAGAGAAGTTGATGATTTCCCTCTGGGCCTGTCGCAAATACTGCTGTTGCTTGTAATAGATTTTTAACGCTCCCTTGATTGTGATGAATGCAATTCCACCCTGTGGAAAAAAAATGAGAATTAATTAGCTAGGAGCACAAACAATCCAATCAAATACAATATACCTAGAATATTTGTGTTACATTTAAATTTACGCGATTCATGATCTGAGAAAGTGTCCGAAACCGAACCTGTATGAAGAAATTAGCACAGCAATGCGGCTCTCTTTCGATAAGAGCAATGCACAAATAGTTAGCTGCAGTAATGTCAGTGGGGAAAGTTAGGCCTAAAAAAGTTGTTTTCTGTGACCCTACCCAAACATGATTTTACTCAATCCCATTATTATCCTTTATTGTGTTTCCACTTATGAGAAAGAGATTTGTCTTAACATGATGTTGGAACAGTACCTTCCTTTCCTTACATTCTGGCTATAAGACCAGACATCTTTGAAACGTAACATCTATATCATTTATTTTTTGTCAAGGAAAATCTTTCCTTCAAGTAGTTGCTGGATCAGTTCTTCCTTGGAGTGTACATCTGCACTTTGTTAACAACTGAATTATAAACATCCCAAATCCTTTATCAAATGTTCACTTCTTTTTTAAGTAAAACTATATTCTAATTGTCTGTTAATCTTACCCATGTGCATTAGGAGTTCAGACATGGTCAAAAAACTTTAAAAACTACTCATCAAATCAAATTAAATTTAAATGAGATATGCAGACCAAGTTTTAAAACATTACAAATAGCTTGCAGTCAAATAGTCTCCAAAATGTGCTTTGTTTTCAAAGTATTTCAGAATGACAAATCATGTCTATTTCACAGATGTGAACGGGCTGAAAGATTTCTCGTATCACTTACCAATAAGGTCCTCTGGAAGTTGGAGTTGATATTTCCGAACATGAGTTTGCCAACAATGGTAGCTATTGTTGGCAGAATGAGTGCTCCGCAGAGAACCCTCGTGGCAGAGACCGGGTCTGTGAGGGGCTGGGTGTCAGCAGGGATGCGTGAGCCATAGCCTGATGCCTCTGTAGAAACATAACAAACAAAATGCATCATTAGCTTTTATCAACCTTTTAGTTTAACTCTTCCAATGCTGAGGCAACTTTCATCCAAAGCACAAGGGGGCAAAGTTTTTTGAAATCCATCTTAACTTTGTCATGTTGGTATTCATCGGATAGCTCTCTGCGATTACTCTCAGATGAGTACCCATTTGCCCGCCTGCCTGGGTTTCAGTCATCTTTCAGGATTTTTGCATCATTCTATACTTGCCAAATTGGCGACCAGCAGCATAAGGGAATATAGAGGTTCCTCAAACATAAGTATGTTTTAGAAAAATATTGATGGAGAAGTAATTATAGGAACTTACCCTACAAATCCTCATCACCTGTTATGTAATTAAAGGTCGCATTTGATTGAACAATAAGTTTTTAAAAGCAACTCAGATTCTCCAGACGGATATTTCAACAAAAAAATCTGAACTATGACCTTTTGAGGTTTATAACCAAATATTCTTTAAAAATCATCTTCTATGACATGGCCTAAGTTCATAATGCCCTTTTTGACAATATAAGGTAATAAATATAGTTGATAATTTGATTTGAAATAGCTAGGGTAGCTAAATCTGGACAGGCAAAATTTTGAAATTGCTGTTTCATTTGAGACAAATATGTTGAAAATCCTGGCTGAGACACTAACCTGGACACCTTAATGTGGTGCATAACTAATAACGTTCACTTGACTTACCCCCTGGGAAGAGATAATTGAGAAGTGGAATTTTCGTCGAATGTTTGCGCCACAGCCTTAAAATATAGTCCTCCCAGCGCACCATCTTGCCGAGGATCAGCATGACTGGAATTGTGGGTAATCCGATCAGGAGGAAGAGAGGATCGGCTTTCTCCATCACATTTAATCCTTCTTTATGACCCAGCACCTGCGGAATAGTAAGGAACAAATATGAGGCAATCAGGAATCTACCTTTTTGTGGGATTTATTTACTATGACAGGCACGTAAAGACTAAGGACATTATATATGGATTATAGAGTAATTGATGACAACATATAAATATGCATTGCATCTTGAGTGTGGAGTAGACAATCTGCACACTCCTCTATGAGTTCATTGACCCTTACTACAATACAAAATGATGCAAAAAAAGCTGAAGGATTACTGACACCCTGACATGTGGGTACTATTCTGAGCATACTCAGTGAGAGCTATCCAATGAATAGCAACATGACAGGGTTAAGATAGTTTTCAAAATTTCTTTGTATCTTTGTGCTTTGGACGAAGGTAGCCTCAGCATTGGAAGGGTTAAGGATCCTCAGTAATGTAGGTAATATTGCAGCAACAGGGTCAGAACTAAAGTGAAAAAAATACAATTACCGCAATTTTGTGTGTGTATAAAACACACTTTTCTACACAAATTTTTACACTCAAATTTGGGGTGCATCTTACACACAAAGCTAGAAATCTAGGGGGCTTTACATCGAGTCCCCAGGCCACACAGAGATCCAAAATCGATGAAACTGAATTCAACTCTATCTTGATTCATCCAAACAGGCAGGTTACTCACCTAATTATAATTATAATGCAGGCAAAGACACTGCCTATCAATGTTTGCGGCATAAACAAATTGTAATTTTAGTACCACCCCCCTTAGAACTTATTGATTACAATCAATATCATGCCTAAAACAATTGGAATTGGGCACTGACAGAGTGATAAGCATTGATGTCACATTTCACTCATTTCAAAATGCGTTTAACTAGTTTTCTAGCGTTATTCATGAGGAGTTGTTCAGGCCACAATATTCCCGAAAAAGGGGTGCGCACTATGCACAAAGCTAGGGTCTATACATCATTGTTAAGGCCTGAACAAGGGGTGCGTCTTATAAACAGGTGTCTCTTATACACGCGAAATTACGGTACATGCTTGAAATTGACATTTAAAAAAATATATATTTTGGGTGTCCTGAGGGATGGTTTTTGAGGGTTTGTGTGTCCAAATGATGCCAAGATGCCCTGCTGGCTAAGGCTATGATGTGTGCTTTAATTCTGCTATTAGCACTTACCTGCATGACCGTGACTGCTCCGTAGGTGACTGCCGTCCAGTACACTGAGCCTATGAAGATCCCACCAGCCACGAACGGGCAGACTTTGTAAATGACTCGATCGGCAACATCCATAACATACACCACAGGCCCTGAAATAAATAAGATCAACATCTAAATCATCTCAATGTTTTCCTGAGTTGAGTTGACAGATTTAAGTGACTGGTTCACAGGGTCTTAGCCAGGATTTAGAGACTGGGTGGCAAACATTGGCAATCGCAAAATTTTGGGGCATCCTTTTTTTCAGTGGAGAGCACAAATCTAATTAGATGACAAACATACAAATGCATTTACTTCTTGAAATAAGACAAAGTATCCTTATACAATGTCATGGGAATTATATCGAAGGGTAAAAGTTCACTTTTATGGTTTTAATTGACATCTTTAAAAAATCTCAAAATACATTTTCTATTTTGGGTGTCCTGAAGGGCGTTACAGGAAACAAACAATTTTTTCCTAGCCCTTACTCAATAAAACAATTAACACAAGTTGCAGAGCTCTTATGAATCATTACTGAAGCTCACCTAGTTTTGGAAAGACGATAAGATAATCTGTGTTGCACTGCGGGCAGGAGACTTTGGTTGTGCTGTTTCCTCTCTGTTTCTCGTCTATCCAGCGCTGCAGGCACATCTGGTGCACCCACTGGGTGGTGCCCTTACACCGACACGGCCGCACCCACGGCGCCTCCCGGTCATCCTCGTCTGTCGCGAAACACACCCAACACGTCCTCCTGAAAATACACAACAACACAAAAAATATCAAAGGGTGAACAGTGAACTCTTTTAATATTGCAGGGTTCGACTTTCCCTGGGGCCCAGGGGAAGATGCCCCTAGATTTTGCTAAATTTCTGAAAAATCTAGGGGCCCGAAGCCCCGAAATAGTATACATGTATAATAACCAGAAATGCTGTTTTTCAAAAGTATTTTTTATCAGAAGATCATTTCGGGCCCGAACCTGAAATCTAAGTTTCAGACCCTGTATTGTCAGCACAATATTGCACTCCATGCACATCGCTATGTCCCGCAGTTGAGCAGTAGCTTTTTAACCCCTGAAAACACACATGTATGTATATGATAGAGGATATACATACATGTACTTCAGATATGGAGTATCTTAACCAATTAATGCCTAAGAGTTCATTCATAAATTGTCTTCTGGATCTATAATACTTTTGATAATAAGTTAGACTGTTAGAGAATGATATCAAAAAATATTTGAAGGAGAGTCGTTGGTAGTGGTATTATTGACATGTCTCCTTCAAATATTTTCCACACCATGTTTTGTCTCAAAGATTTCACAAAATTTGTCATGCTGCTTATGACCGTTGTGAGTATTAATGGCTAAAGCTGACCTGACAATTTAAATCAAGGGCATCAAAAAATTACAGTTACTAGCAGCCAGGTTTACAGTTTAAAGATCCAATTGAGATATCCATTATCCAGTGAGTGGATAAGAGTTTAAAGGCACATTACCACACAAAGGCCATCTAGTGCCATAAAATATTACAAGAAAGGGGTCCTTAGTCATTGTTGAAGAACAACGACAAAGCATAGCCATAATAGTTCTAGGTGAAAGAAGGAAAAGAGGGCTCGCAATTCAAAGCAGAGCCTTTAGATCCAAAGAGGACCAAGGTATCTTTTATTCATGTTATCCATAGACAGATTCACACATGCCCCTTAGAACTTTTATAAAGCGAGCAGGGTGCCACACCAGCTTAGGGTTCTCTGTTGCTCAACTCCCCTTTGACCATCCTGTGGTTATACAAGCAGCTAATCCCCTGTTGACAATCCCATCATGACATACAGGTACAATACTGGCTAATTGCACCCAGGTGCAAAAGCTTAAACCAGACACTTAGCACTATGGGACACTTAGCACTAAGTGCCATACAAGTTACTAAATTAAGTGATAACACTTGGGCTGTTCACTGGGGTTGTGTTATCTAAATACTTTTTCCAGACTCTCTAATTGAGTCAGCAGAGGTACTTATACACGCTAGCTTCCCTCTTCCTAATTCAGACTAGTAGTGTTGGAACGATCATCGATTATAATCGATAATCAATCGTTTACCTCTCTGATTCTAATTAATCGATTACGAAACTGGCAATCGATAATAATCGGAAAAGGTGACACCTAGTGGCAAAATATAGAACTATATGACAGACAAGTTGTCACCATTCTTGTTCTGAAACTAAGCTCCAAAAACACTTCAAAACGAAGTTAAGGTAGGTGCTAATAGCAAGTAATTGTCATAGACTTTAATGACTTATTAATAGGCTCTAAACCTCTAGTACCCAATTACTGCAAAAGTGCGATGAACTGATTATGATTGATAATCAATCGGTTGGCTGTAACTGATTATCGATCATGAAATTGCAACCGATTCCCAACCCTACAGACTAGTCTAGGTCCTTAAGGGGACTGCTAGAACCAGATATTCTATGAAACTCTTTAACCATTTCTTACTGTGGCCAAAAGGAGCCCGAGAATATAGAAAGTATTTGAAGGAGAAATATTGTTTCTACATTGTTGATATCTCTCCTTCAAATATTCCTAATTTCAAAGATCGATAATTAAAGGCCTAAAAAAAGTTGTTTGTTTCCTGTACCCTACCCCTATAACAAGTTTTTATTCAAAAAAATCCCTACCCTCAAGTTTTTTTTCCGCCCTCCCAACTCACAATCATTGTAAAACATGAATTAAACACATTTTTGACCAAAAAAATAATGTACTGACCTACCTACCCTATTTTTTTTCGGACCGTTACAGGAAACAAACAATTTCTTTTTTTAGGGCTTATCAGACATATCACAGATCCCTAGAGACAACAACTCATATACCAAAGGAACTCCTGGGCATGAATGGGCCAATAAATGTACATGTTTTGTGTTTCAGAATACTGAGTGTTGTCATTAAGTTGTCTTCAATTTGTATGGGTAGCCTGTTAGCCCCTAATGCAGGTCACAACCCTGGTGACCTCAAGCAGTTTACACAACCTGATTACATAATGTTAAACAACTGACATATAACATACTGATTAGAGATGCTCCCACTAGGTAGGTACCCTGAATCATTCCCACTAATACCATAGAAAAGTGGACACTCAAAACTTTATGATGCCCCATTTTACCATATGCATTTCACTGTTGCACGAGCATGTGTTCATGGATATAAATTTGAGCACTGACTCACACCTGAAAGGGACTTAAACCATGGAAACAGCATGCTCTTAATGGGTATATAGCAGGTTTGAGTGATAAAAATGTATCATGTACAACTCAGTAAAAATGACACAAAAATCATGTTTTTTTATAGTTCCTGAGCCGGGATTTGGTCCCAGCTCAGTTGGTTGCTATGGCACCCAAACCGGGACCACTTAAAAGCCACAGAAACAGCTTCTCACTGAACATAGTGTATGATCCCAGCCCTGCTATTGCCATAGCAGCATGCTGTATAGAACAATTAGGTGTGCCAGCTACAATTGTAAATTCAAACATAACAATTGTAAGAGTTACATTATAGACCATAGCTATGAAAATACCTGGGCTTGGAAAATACACTATTTTCAGTGAGAAGCTGTTTCTGTGGCTTTAAAGTTGTCCCTGTTCCCAGCAGCGAGCCGGGACCAAATCCAGGATGAGGCTCCTGAGCCGGGACAAAATCCAGGCTCAGCAACCATTAGAAAGCATGATTTTTCTATCATTTTCACAGAGTTGTCTTTAATTTTTTATCACTCAAACTCGCTATAATAGCCATTAAGACCCGCCACTGTGCATTGGTGCAGATTTATAATCTAGACGTGGGTGTTTCATGCAAAGCTTCGGCCTCAGCTTTTGCAACAAACACCTAGAGGTTTCGACTATGAATCTGCACCGATGCTCAGCGGCGGATCTTAATCCTTATTACAATTCTGGTACATTTCTAGAATAGTCGCACATACAATTCTGGAAAGTACCAACATTGGACAATCCTGATACAAACTGACTGCTACATGTCACATCACGTGGCAGTTGAAACCCTTAAGTTTAGGAATGCTGGTAGCATCCAGCTCTTAAGAATACTGGATTTATACTTGCTAGTATTAACCAGGTCCGGTTAGATTGATCACCCGATCGGGTGAAACCTCCCAATCGGGATATTTCTCCTGATCGGATACATTGTACCAAGAAATCTCCTGATCGGGATGATTATCCAGCTCAATAATCTTTACCTCCCTTCTGAAGAGTTCACATCATGTGACATGGGTACCCCGTTCGGGATACTTTTCTCAAACCATGTTTTTTCCCGTTAGGGATAAGCATCCCGTTCGGGGTGTAGTATTCAATCTAAATGGGAAGGTCAACTTTTACTGTTGACCTTCCGAAAAGCACTCATCCAAAATAAAAATCGGAAATGGAAGTTAATAATATCTTTATTTACTATGGGATTACTGACTTTAAGCAGAATCCCATGTCCGAAACTGATTTTATTAAAAAAATCCTGTCAGGGTGTCCCGGCAATGCATGTAAACGGAGTCAATGGCCTGCTGGGAAATATATTGAGTAAGCTCAAGGCTGCCCTGACGTCTGAGAGTTGAGGAAATACCAGCTCAGCAGCTACCAGGCGGCTGAAGCAGAAGTGCTCAATCTTTTTAAAGTAATTAGTGTTTAGTGGCCACGTCTCAATAATTGACAATGTACCCTGATCGGGAGAAATATCCCGATCGGGGTATCTAGCCGGACCTGTTAACTATATAATTATGAAACCAGGATGCCCATAAAAATCATTTTGTCCCAAACAAGAATGCATTCTGAAAAGTAAAAGATGACCTCCAATTCGTTCCCTGTTAAACTTAAAACTAGGGAGGTGTCTCAAATCAAAACAAATAAGCCGCCCTTTGACCAGGGACATGGTACTACTACCTGACTACTACATGCACTACTTAATTTAGTAGGCCATAGTCTGATAGTAGCTAGCTCTCTGATGCAATATAACTTTATCAACAATCATCACCTGTCGTCTTCAAATCGTGTACGGCTCGAGCTGTCCTCATTCATGTTGAATATCTCCAGATCCTGCCTGCGAGAGAAGAGGCCAGTGGCACAGTTATTCTGTAAAACGTGGATACTTGATACTGTGCGAGTCCGTGGGTCAAGCGAAAATGCTCAACATCACAATATTACAAAAACAGAAGCAGTCTTGAAAGTTGAAAGGTAAGGTGTGGTTATCGCCAATGCCTAGACCACGGTCCTACGATGTCCATGGTGTCTTTCGCCTCAAATGAACTTTAGATGACACAAAGAAGGGTCACAATCAAAGCTCTGTGTCAAAAAGAAAGCATAAAGGCCCGGTGCAAGGGGGATGCAATGTTGCGAAACGTGAACTACGAAATAAGATAGAGCGCGTTCTATTTACATGTCCGGTTTGTACCGGGCACATTTTTAAGCTTTCCGTGCTATCATTAGATGGCGCCACTGGTCGGCGGTTCCTCTACCCTGATATGTATTATAGCATGTTGCCATGGTAACAAGCCAAAATGATTTCGTATAGAGGTATCTTATACGAACAGTTGTCAACAGAGTCATCACATCAGGGTCTAAATATTAAAATAGTGATGAAATCCATCTGTTTATGGGATATATATATATTATATAGGCACTTTTCTTACTTTTCATACAAATCTGAATGAAATGGTTCTAAAATTACACATGGTATAAAGCAGAATAAATGACATACCTCTCTATATAAATTTTCCCTGTACATTAGTAAAATTTGATGGTCCTCAGTCCATTATTGTGGATAGGAACTATACCAATTTTTTTCTTACTATTCATTTTTACACCTGTCTCATGTTTTATTTTCTTTTAAATTAAAGGACAATTCCACCATGAATAAAACATCGGCCCAAATAGTGTCTTAGGGTATACTCTACTCATATCCAAGACCCCATAACTACCCACCTTCACATTAGAAGTTTATTGGTGTTTAAAGTCATGTTTTGCCATGTATCTGGGGGCGGCCATTTTGAATCTAATCACGATAGATTAGTTGCACAACCTCAGCAGTAGCCAGCAGAGCTCTGCATCTACAAGGCTGGAAGTGCGCCCAAATACATTGTGTCCTGTTTCTTCTAGTAGTAGGAACTTGATAAAGATCATATGACATATTTATTGAGTTTACATGGACACACTAGATTCTTTAAGTTTAATATGTAAGAGTAAAATACTTACCCTTCCCATCGCTCTAGACCATATTCAGATAGTACACTGATTGTAAATTCTTGTTTGTTTTTATTGATTTACATTGTAGTTGTTAAAAGGCAGGAAATGGTAATTTGGGTAGGTAACAATTGCGAGCACTTCCCAGAGTTGAAAACACCCTGGGGACTTCAGGTGCTGGCAGGAAACTGCCATATCAACGCAATTTTGTTGATTGCTATCACTATTGCAGGAAGTGAATCTGGGGAACTACTAATCAATCAGTCATGTAATGCAATTGACCTGGCTAGTACTTTTAATCTAAGGAACACTTTCCCTGATGGGTTTGCAAGTCTAGTTTTAGGATTTTAAAATTATTAAGGGAAGCCATTTGATACAAACCTTTCCCAGCTGTCATACAGTTATATGACTCTGATGTTGAGGGTATAGAATAAATAATCAGCAAATTAAGGGGTTTGGCAGAAGCAAACTTATCCATAACAAATGTAAAGTGTACTTTTATCTCTCTCCCTTTCTTAGCCATTTTATTGCACCCTTTAAAGAGAAATTGTCTTCCAACAATTTGATGTAACAGATATTGCCATCTTTTTTGAGCACTTCTGGACCCTTTCTTTTCTCTCTTGTTGAACATGGCTCTGTGTGGGATCAAAATTGAATATTGTAGGCACAAGTGCGCCAAATTGTGGGTGTTTAAACCTAAATCCAAGTCTTGTTTGTAGTTCAGCCTCAAAACAAGATTCCTCAAAGTGTTCATGACAAACTCTTTGGGCTCCACTTAAATGATAAGTTTTTTGTTGTCCATTCTGTCCCAAAAGTGAATAGCCATCTTCCTGCTAAATCCTTCTTTTCTGGGTTAATCTTTGGGTTTGAAATGGAGAAAAAGGAAATTCCCTTTCCTTTTCCCCTGTCAGATCTGTTGTAGCATCCAATAAACAGCAAAAATCACCATTTTCACAACATTTTTGTCATGGTTTGATGTGTGATGCTGGGTGCTGTACATACAGGAAGTGCAACTATTCTGGCCTGGACTGCCTGTCAGATGTAGAGTGGCAGTGCATTGTGGGATACAATGGCTCCCATGGTCTTAAGCTTAATGGCTGGTTGGGGTGTGGCAATTAAGTGCAATTTCACAGGTAAGGAGGCCAAACAGTATTCAGGTGAACAGGGACTGTAAAGTATACATACTAAAGTATGTTCTCAGCATATATTAGCCTGAAGGTGTAATTGTCCTTTAAGAGGCAATTGAGGCCTCCAAATTTCAACTGCTGAATATCCTGTAATAAGTTCACTTCAGTATCTTTAAATTAAAGCCAAATAGTATGATATACTGACGAACTGAATGAAATACATCAATGCAAGTGCCACTCATTAATATTACTTTATTTACATCAAATAAGATAATGTATGTAATTGATATTCTTTTCTTAATATTTACACATATTCAGATTTGAATTTGTTAGCATCTTTTGACTTGTAAGAGGCAGTCAACTGTGCGCTAAGCGCTACATAGAAAGCTGCAATGTGAGATCCTCCGGGGGTGGTAGGGGGGTATTTTACATACATATTATTAAGGCTTTCCATAGTTTGAGAAATACTCGCAAATATCCAGAGATAATTCACCCACCTACACATTTTTCAGCAGGCAAACTGGCACAACTTTTTGCAATTGAAAAAGATAACAAGGATATTCTTCAACATTGATTTCATAACAAGAATAAGCAAGCACTTTTTCACAGGCATTTATTTTATACAGTAATATGACATGATAAAACTTCATAGCATTGATAAATATACATATTCTAATCAAAGCAAATACAAATATTAGCATCTTGATAAGAATTATTACACCATGGTAAACTACACATATTCTATATACACCTTCTTGAGATAGTTTAGGAAAATATGTATCAATATATAAAGAATATTTACAACTATGCAAGATTTTGCCATTGGTTAACACTTCAACATCTGAAGCATACATATGGTCTGCTACAAATGGATATGTCTTGAAAATGAACTCTTGAAACTTTATGAGACATACTTACTATCTACTTTCCAGATGCAGATACATTAAAAGATCCAATAAACAACCCTTTCCATATCACAGACACAGATTTCAACTCTAAATTTCTGGCTCATAATCAATTCATGCTGATAGTACCCACTGAAAAGTAATGTCTAGATCAGGCACCAACATAAGTTTCAGAACCAACTTACCATGCCAAGCAAGCAGTTAATGATTTTAACTTGCCTGACATAATTTTGACTAGCCCCAAATAATTAATGACATATGCTAGAATGGTATGTATTATTAATTGTGGATTCAATGATTTGAAAACCATTTTATTTATCATTTTGTTGCATTGTTTGCATATTTCTGGATATTTGTGCCATTCTTTATATTGGAATGTTTAGTGTTCAGAATATGCGCTTGCCTATTCGGGCAAGTGCAAACCAAAATGTTCTTGCCTGAAAACCCTTTTTTCATAAATTCACTTGCCAGGGCAAGCAGGCAAGTACTAATGCTGGTACCTGTAGATCTATAATGCTTTCAAAAATAATTTGTGTAAAAGGTCTGAGTGTTGGAAAGCATCTAGTCCAGAGTCCTGAGCCATATGTTAGGACTAGTAGGGTTTGATATCTCTATAAGCTGGAACAACCTATGAAAACACCAGATTATTGCTCTTTATTTGCCTGTGATTCACTATAAGGAGAAATTACAATAAAGAACTTTTCCTTCACAGTTAAAAGCTGATTATTCCTTACCATTTATCCTTAAAATATTTTTTTGAGAAATGCTTTTGTCAAATATTACTGAAATGGTCCTTACACTTTTTGGCCTCTGCAAGCATACTTTGTTTGACTGATGCATGCTTGTAGACCCCAACATTACTTGACATTCTTTGTAATATCTTTGAAATATCTCAAACCACTTTCTAAGAACTCAATTGAAGGAAAAATGATAATCCCAACCTAGCCAGCAACTTCCAATCAAATATTTTGCGAATTCATGATCGATTTCAAATTTATTTCCAGAAATATCACAAGTCAACCAACAGTTGTAAACGGAATCTCCAGGCATCAATGGATTAACCCTTTTGCTGCTGGAAGCTAATTTTGCCAATACAAAATGATGCAAAAACCCTGAAAATGATTGAAAACCTGGCACGTTGGTACTCATCTGAGAGTACTCAGCTAGAGCTATCTAATGAATACCAACTTGATAGGGTTTCAACTTTTTCAAAATATTTGCATCCTTGTGCTTTGGATGAAAGTAGCCTCAGCATTGGAAGGGTTAAACAAAATATTCTAGAACATGATGGAAGACATGATGTGTAAATATAATGTGTCAAAAGTCAGCCCTATAATGATATGTGTAGATATCTGTTTTAAATGCAAATTTATACGAAGCTTACACAAGGATGTCAAAATCCAGAGTATTTCTACATTTCCACATAGAATTCCTTTTTAAGGACGAACATTATGCTCAAGAATGAAAATACAATATCGATCAAGCGTTTAGATTTCATCTAAAGCCAACAATATATGCTATTCTTACAATTGTCAACAGTATGCGTAGTAGTAAAAATATTGGAAGCACTTCATTCACTCACACAATTTTTAATACTGTAGGACATTGCCTTTAAAAGCTTTCCCAACTCTTAAAATGTTATTAACCCATTAATGCTCACAGTGTCCAAAAGCCGCCTGACACTTTTGGGAAAATCTTCAAAGTGAAAGCAAAATTGGGAAAATATTTGAAGGAGAGATGTTTATATGAACATTACTGATAACTCTCCTTCAAAAATTCCGAAATTACTGCCAAACAAATCAGACGGCAATTTCTCGAGGTAATCCTAAACAGTAATGGGTTAAATGCTATGTACACGGTTAGTCATCTGCTGAAAGAGTTACTAGTATTTACAATGATTTTAATTCAAACAGAATGAGCCCCCTATTTTTATAAATGCATCATTTCAGTCCAAAGGACTACTGTTTCATTTAGACTTCTCTATCTACAAGCATTTCAGCCTCCTGGTGGCAGATACATAAACTAAATTGCAGTACAGTGGCAGTTTTTCTTCCATTCTCTTCACTACACACCATCACAACATTTAGCAAATATTTTTTCCACATAGAACAACATCTTAAGTTTTTTCTCCGCGCTGCAGATACTTTGTGGATTAAATAAGTGGTCCATACATGGCAGATACATGGAACTACAAGTTAATGTTTTTCAGAATATTTATCCCCTTGGAATTACAATAATAAGTTTAGAAGAAAAATGATGAAACAGTTCTTGAAATGCTTGCTTAACTCGTAAGCTGGAGCAAAATGAGTGCCCGAGGTTATGTCCAATGATCTCATAAAATCTCCTATGAAATATGTGGTATTGTCCGGTGATCAGGCAATGAGTGCTCGACACGGCTATCTCCTGGCTATTATGACTGAGCACTTGAGCATCTTTAAATCTCCTATGAAATATTTCGTTAGGTCCAATTATCTCATAATTGTGTCCACTCTCCAGTTCAATCTCTCAGGATTTTGTGGCCAGACGAGGCAATGAGTGCTTCACATGGCTACCTCCTGGCAAATATGACTGAGCGCTTGAGCATTTTAAAATCTCCTATGAAATACACGGCTATGTCCAATGATCTCATGGTTGTTTCCACTCTCCAGTTCCATCTCTCAGGTTTTTGTGGTCCGGCAACCATTGAGTGCTTCACAATGTTCACATGGCTACCTCCTGGTAAATATTTGAAGGAACCTAAGAGTGTCTTTGAGTGGATTTAATATTCCTCAGACCTAGCTCCCTCTCTCTGGATCTATCTCTCAGGTTTTAGTGATAAGGTGAGAGATGAGACCTCTATCTCCAAGATTTCTATCGGGTGAAACAGCAAGAGCTCTGCATGGCTATCGACTGGCGGATACATGACTGAAAATAGCATTTGCTTTGAAGTCACACATGAATGTTAGCTTTACGATTTCATCTCTTACGCTTTGCATGGCTCTCTCATAACTGATATATGGTTGAACAGGGTATTTTGTCTATTTCCTTTAAAGTCATTCATGAGTGTCAACTTTCTGATTTCATCTCATAGGCTGAGTATTGCTACCATATGGCAAATCTATGATCGAGTATTTCCTTTAATGTCATACGTGAATGCCAACTTTCTGATTTTATCTCTTAGGCTGTGAAAAGACCATCTACTGGAAAATATATGACAGAACAGGGTATTTCCTTTGAAGTCGTACATGAGTATCATTTCATTGATGAATGTCAGCTTTCTGATTTCAGGTCTTAAGCTGTGAACGGCTATCTCCTGGCGAATATATGGCTGAGCGAGGGAGAGTCCTTGAGAGGGTTGACTTTCCGTAGACCGAGTTCGTCGTACTCCACTTGCTGTTTGGCCTGCTGCTGCTGACGGTTGAATTTCTTCCTCCACCTTATCGCGAGTACGACGGCACTCGTCTCGTCCAGGTCCGCAGTGGAGGCAGGTGCCTGCATACCCTACAACAAAACAAACACAGGTATTAATGTGGAATTTGGAATTTCCATCATAGTTTTAGCCAGCAGGGCGTCTGGGCATCTTAGACCACATGGCCATCAGGACATGAGGGTAAAACCATCTCATAAACATATCAACCCTCCCAATGCTGAGGCTACTTTCGTTCAAAGCACAAGGATGCAAAGATTTTTGATAACCATCTAAACCCTGTCATGTTGGTATTCATTGGATAGCTCTCACTGAGACCTCTCAGATGAGTATCCAGGAATTCAGTCATTTTTTCAGGTCTTTTGCATGATTTTATAATGGCCAAATTAGCCACCAGCAGCATAAGGGTTAACACAACATAACTGTAGTCAGTCACTAACTTGATTGAGATATCATTAATTACGACCTGTTTCAAAGTGGGGTACAGCCTGATATCTCTTATGTTGAAATGATATATGGTTTACCAGTCATAAAGTTGTTAATTAGTACCTTATTACTTTTTTTCAATATGACTATATTACATATTAAGTTTTTATTATTTTTCTTGTTGTTGTTGATTTAGTTTTTTACCTTAGCACAAGCAGACTCCGCAGCAGTCATAGTCTTTATCACTGCCTCCATGAGATTATCAGCATTTTGTACAAGCATCTTCTCAGCCTGAAAGATATGTAAAACATGTAACTAAATTGCATACAAAGACAGTCACAAGGAAACCAAATTTGACATTTTTACAGCTTCTAAACCTTAAATTATAGTACTTCAAGATCTAAATGATAGGTGATGTGAGCATTTCTACACATTCTGGGTGGAAAATAACTCATAACATCTTGAAAGATATGCACACGCATACATAAATATATATGAAAATATATCAATGTATATTATATCTATCTATCTGTATACTACTACTACTTTTACTACTACTACTACTACTACTACTACTACTACTACTACTACTACTACTACTACTATTACTACTACTACTTCTACTACTACTACTACTTCTGCTACTGCTACTACTGCTGCTACTACTATTACTACAACTACAACTACTACTACTACTACTACTACTACTACTACTACTACTACTACTACTACTACTACTACAACTACTACTACTACTACTACTACTACTACTTCTACTACTGCTACTACTGCTACAGCTACTGCTGCTAGTACTTACAGATTTGTCATCAGGGGTGGCTGCCTTGACGCTGGCTATGATGCTGAGCTGAGTACTCAGAGTTGGAATATGGTCAGCATGGAACAGAAGGTCACCAACAAACCTACAGAGTAAATCACAAACATATATAGTAAACAGTTATCATCATGCATCTAGTCTACGTACACACCATCCAGAGCTACCCCTTTACAAGCCCCTACCCTGATAGCCGAGTGGTCTATGGTAAATTGGTAAGGCTGCCATCGTTACAGACCGGGTCGATAGATTGACATATTTCAGGTGCCGATAATCGGATTGGTAAAAATCCTAAAACGTCAATTCGTTGACGGCATACTATTGTGCCATTATACTTTCCTGTAGTTCCCTCTTATTGTTTGCCAGTTTGAGAAGCTTCCAGAAAAATATCACAAGTAAGTTTAATACATTTTTCAAAGGTTTTCCAGACTGGTCACAGACCCTTTGCCGCGTTGGGTGTTGTTGTGCTTTACCAATAAGTACTACAATGCTATATACAGGTAATATTCCAGTGTTTTCTATCCTAACCGATTCAATTAAATCGACCCATCGAATTGACAAATATTTTGATGATTGAATCAAAAGAAATCAGATACCAACGAAAGGCCCAGTCTACTGACAACTTGCTGTCTCTTGTCAAACTATAAGAAAGCATGCAAAACCAAACCTGCATGAATGAATATATAACATATTTTCATAACATTGTATAAGGATATTATGCATCATTTCAAAAGGTTTATACATGTTTATGTGGTCCCACTTGAAAAAATTGGATGCCAAAAGAATTTACAATTGCCAATTTTGAGCACCCAGTTTCTGAATACTGGCTAAGACACTGTTCTGAGGTCAAAGTCTGCATTACCTTTTGTCCGCACAGTACTGTCCAAGGAGCTTGGCAAACTTGACGATTGTCTCGCCATTCTTAGCTATAGCCTTTGCTGTATCTATCAGCTCATCACGGCTCTGTAAGGCAGCAAGAATGTGATACATAAAGAAATGACAATATAATATATTTGAATGGAAAAATATGAATCTATCATTCTCTGCCTAATCAACTAATGTCAAACACTACATATTAATATTAGTGTTATAAAAGCAAATTGAACAGGTTGTTTGATAAATCAAACAACAAAAAAATTAGGAACATGCACTTGCATTACATGAAACATTTAAAGTTGAATTCATCCATGATGGCTGCCTAGGGCACGAAAGAATTTTGCAACTAATGAAAATTGACAATTTTTAACAAGGAAATCAACACTTTGTACTGTAAAGAGGGTTTGTCAAACCCCTCAGATCGCCTTTAAATCCACAACTTATGACGATCATGTGGAATATCGGTGTTTACCTTAATGGGCCCCTGGCCCCTGATATAGCCTGCCATGTGGTACATCTGGGAGGACATCTCCTTGGCAACCTTGACAATAGCATTGTTATCGTCTTCCCACTTATCTGCCTCTTGCTGGAGTGACAGTGCTGCCGCCTGGTGGAGAAAAAGAGAATCATAAGTTGACCAAAAATATTCCTCAGCTTAGGGTCCAAGCTTGACAAAGTACCTAGTATCACAAGGCTTTACTATTGTATTCCTACAAATAAGTGCACTTGCAAGTAGCAAGTTAGGAAAGAATTTGTCAGAAGGGGTATTGATATTTTGACACCCAAACCCTCAGAAACCACACATCAGGACATCCTAACATTTTGATGAGGAACTTCTAAAAATGTCAATTTCAAGCAAATAATGACTGAAAATGTTCATATCAATGTAATTCCCATGACATTTCATAAGGGCATTATGCTCTTCTTCAATATGTAAATATGTCTTTGATTGTTATCTTACTACTGTATAATTGGTATTTTTACAGACATTAAATTTTCACGCTCCCCATGATAGTGTCGAAAGGACATCCATTAAATAAATATCCTGCTTTGTATCTGCTCAGTTTGAGTGCTTGAATGCACACATTTAAAGTAGCACAAATACCCTCCACCAAGGTTGTATAGCAAACCTTTTAGCACTCAAAATTAAAGCCGTACACAGTATATTATGATTTTCCTTGACACCCCAAAATATTTTACATTTGTCAATTTTTCTAAATCCTGCCTAAAACCATGCTTGGGTGTTGTTAACTTACTGCCAGTGCCTTGGCTGTGGGAGTTTCCCTGCCCATCTGACCCTGAGACTTTGCCTTGATGGCGCTGGGCTTCTGACCATCTTCACAGGGATGACTGAAATAGAGGGAAGCACATGTGCCATTGATATACAGTTTAATTATTGCCTACTGCCTAGTTTAAACACTCCTAGGTATAGAAGTACCTACTGGTGCGCAAGGCATGCACTAATTAAACTGCCATGATTTTAACACTGGACAGGATTTGGCCACACAGGCCACCTTGACTACTTCAACAGATATCTGTAACTGAAAATTTGAAGGCAGAAATATATATATATATATATATATATATATATATATATATATATATATATATATATATATATATATATATATATATATATATATATATATATATATATATATATTTATGTGTGTAGAATTACCTGCTGTGGCTGTGGTCACAGTGGTGTGACTCTCCCAGTATGGCCTGTACCCTTGCCTTAAGCTGCTTATCCATCTCACTCTGGTCCTGCCTTCTCCTCAGACACGCTGAGCACGCCACGCAGCGGTGAGGCTGCGACATGCTACCGTTAACTACCTAGCTAGCACTTCTCACGGGAAATCTGATCTGGGTTCAAATAATGAGCCACTCATCCTTGGTGTGTTTAGAGTCGAAATGGTGAAATGCATTGCCAACTTTGAGGATAAGACATACTTAAGTTTATAATCATACCAAATACTCAGGATAGCCCTTTCAATTGTCAGGACCTTCCCTGGTAGGTGAGTGTCACTGACTGCTCATGGTCAAGCATCCTTTAGCGGTGCGTAAGAGCCAATAAGGTAAAATATTTAGTCAACAAGGGTTGGACATCACATCTACCCTCAAAATGGGCCACCTTGAACCTAAAATAAAATCCTGAATAACTGAATTTATGGTAGCAATCACAACTAATCCTGGGGCAGGAATCCAGGTGAAAACAGAGTCAATATACAGCCCTCCAGGCACTCTGTTTTGATGAGTATGAGTCAATTTAGTGAAACACTAAGGGTTTGACACCAAGGGTTTCATATTGGCATAACATCCAGTAATCCCAAGCGATCCTGAGGCTATGAAATGTCATGTGCGATACAGTTCCCGTAAATATCCAGCTCTCCATGCATCCTTTCATAATACTGGTTACTGTAAGAGTTGATTAGCATCTTTCTAGCAGAAAGGACGAACCACACTTAAAGGGCACTGGACCACTATCCTTTGCATATGAATCCTTGCTTAGTAAGTTCCCTAGCTCCAAAAGATGAATGAAAAAAACATAAGTAGAGTTGATGAATAAGCTAGTTAAAATGTTCTCTTTACAGGAACTTTACTATATGAAGTAGCCTGCAATATTCCCAAGGTACTTAAGAATTTCCAAATAATGCTAGTAAGAAAGCTTCTATGGTCTAATACAGTACTGACTATAGCTCCCCTCCTATCTCATCTCCTCAACATGCAGGAATCATTGATTCAAGAGCTCATGCAATATGCGAGTTATAAGACATATTTACTCAGTAATACTTCCAAAGGCTACGACTACTACGTAAAGGCTGAACATATCGAATTGCGATGTTTCCTTCATATCTTATTTCAATAACTCAAGGTTAGAGTAGATATCATGAGTAGATTAATTGATTTTGCTAAATAGTCCTAGATTGCATTACCGTTCAGATCTTTTAAACCCTACGTACGCAGGATAAAAAGTAAAACATGAGTATGCCAGTGACCTGACTTTTTTTGTGGTATCAGTGAAAGTATCTGCCACATATATATTATATATATATATATATATATATATATATATATATATATATATATATATATATATATATATATTTATATATATATATATATATATATATTTATATATCTATATTATAAGAGAGGAGGCCCAATCCTTTGCAACGCATGATCTCCGTTGCCGCGCCTGTTTGCCTAATTCTGAGTTGGCAGTTTGGTGGACGAGTGTATCTAGATGGTTCTTAGCGTAAACAGATTTCAAAATGATTTACAAAAAGGTGCTTTTGATGCTGATTTCTCAATCTCGAGCGCGGCCGGGTTTGGTATGACCACCCGGCGATAGATGGTACTACCAATATCAAACTTCTGCTTCCACAGTGGGGTTAAACTGCACAAACTTTGTTGGTTGTACGGTGGCAGAAGTGCGCTGACTGTAGTAGCGTTAAGCCTACCCGGGTGATTAAATCAAGAGCATGTACAGAACGGGTTGAAGCGCCATGGAGACCCTGGACATTGCCTGCATGGGCTCTTAGGGACACATCCCATGGGGCAAAACACAAACAAGGGCAGAGTGCTTCGACAGAGATTCGTCGAACAAACCCAGTCAGAGCAGCATACTACGGTGGCGCATGAGTAACATGCATATTTGAGCTTAAGAAAAATCTGGACTTTTCTATAGTTCAAAAAATGTTTTTCAGACAACCAGTATATATAGGCTACGCGGGCTCAAATAGTAACCATTTGAAAATGATCATTATGAAAAGAACTTGGAAATTGTGACGAAATTTAATGTCTTTATAAACTTAGAACTACCTCAAGCCGTTACCACACTTTTCGGAAAATGAAAGGTGAGTTTGAAGAAAAGTTCTAAAATACAGCCACTAAAATGTTATAAACCCTTTTTATATAGCAACTTCGATAAACATTTTTATAAAAATCGATGGATCAAATACAAGTATCTATTCATATATACACGCCATACTCTAACTTTGAAAATAGTTTTGAGTAGAAATGATTAACCCTTTATCACTCAATGCAACAATGTTGCCATGTCCCCTGCACTGCATGAGGGGTTACTCCTCAGAGACATTGTTGCGCAGTGCGTAGTGCACTGCAGTGCATAGGGAGCAGTGCTTTAAACAAGTTAAACGAGTAATTTCCATTTTTTATTTGTATCTTTCATTTCGTTAAATATGATATTATTTGTGTTTAGAATATATTAACTTAAAAATTGATTTTTTGTCTGATTTTGCGCTTGACGCACTGTCAATATCGCACCTCGGCAAGTTCGTCTTCGTTGAGTGGTTAAATGAGTGGGATATCATCGTCTGATTCCCATGGATCGTGAAGGGGACGATAGTCGATCCTCTTCCACTCTTCATCGGAATTATCCTGGTTTAAACTAGCCATTTGATGGCAGAAACAACGAAAAAACACGGGAGAATATCAATGGTTTTGTGTGTTGCTAAGGACGCCACAACACGACGACGTCACTGGCGGGAATTCCCCATGACTTCCATATTTGGAGGGGGTTTTCCCGTAGTTTTCCCGCCGAAAATCACGGACTTCGAGTCCGAAAATAAGCATTAAATAACTATAGATTACGATTAAAAGGTAAGGGCAATAATATTGTATCTTTATTTAACAATCATTTGTGTACCAGCGATCTAAGATCGTGGTACCCAAAATACGCCAAAAGTCGCTTCGTAGGAATAAGTGCACAAATACAAAGACGCAATAACTCGCTACTGAGGAAGTGCAGCTGCACTCATGTTACGAGTTATTGCGTCATTGAGTGATAAAGGGTTAAGATTATATGTATCGGTGAAATCATAAATGTCCCATTTTTTATTGCAGCCGGTTTAATAACCAATAATCTTATTTATGAAATGGTATATTTATATGCCAAGTTTCTTGAATTATTGATACATAGGTTAGGGTTAGGTGGCCCTCAATCTGTGGTCTTACGGATATCCGAGTGTGTCTACATGGTTTTTAACGTAAACAAATTTCAAAAAGTTAAACAAAAAGGTGCTTTTGATGATGATTTTAGAACTGCATATCTCCCCGGGAGGTCCGGTGAGGAGAACATGTGCACCTGATCAGGTTGAAATGAAGTTAATAGGCAAGCCACCCCAAAATAGCTGCGAACAATGAGGCCCCAACCACAAAACCCACTGGTGTGGCTGCGGTTTTATTTGCGAGGGGGTCGAGCCCGACGCAACGAGAACATAAGGCTTTTAAAGTGGAACAAACAGGACAGGGTTTGAATGACGTCTAGGACATACAGACGCCAGTTTAACTACTTCGACTGTTCTCTTCGCCATTGCAAATGAAGAGGAGAATCTTAGGAGAATGAGATAAAAACAGGATATTCGGGGACAGATGGATAACTTGGATTTCATTGAAGATGGTGAAATGATAAGGTGATATTGCCTCAATATATGGTGGGTTTACATGTAATTTAAAAGAGTATTATGTATTAACCATTGCACTTTGCCAGTTTAAAGAAAATGAAAGGTCAGTTTGATATAAACATTTTAAATTGCAGCTGTTAAAAAGTTAAAAAAAACTTTTTATGTAGGTATTTCAATAAAAAAAGCAAACTCGATAGATCGAAA
>OZ012694.1:40278286-40308042 GCA_963942565.1 Maea johnstoni | reverse complement strand
ACCAAAACGGAATGCCTGCAGGGCTGGATATTGACACCTGGATTACTTATCCCCAGGATTAGTTGTGATAACTACCATAAATTCAGTTATTCAGGATTTTATTTCATTACAAATTTTAAGGTTCAAGGTGGCCCATTTTGAGGGTTAATTTGAGGTCCAACCTTTGTTGACTAAGTTTTTTACCTTATTGGCTCTTACACAATGCTAAAGGATGCTTGACCATGACCAGTCAGTGACACTCACCTACCAGGGAAGGTCCTGACAATTTCAGGGTTATCCTGAGTACTTGGTATGGTTAGAAAGTATGTCTTATCCTTAAAGTTGGCAATGCATTTCACTAATTCGACTCTAAACACACCAATAGTGGGGCGGATAAATCAAGATTTTGGCCGAATCGTGCACTTTGGGGTAGAAGCATGAAACTTGGTACAATTATGGTTTAAGGAATGCTAAGAAAAATTGGAAGGGGACACAGGCTATAGGTCACCCCTATGACCCATTTTTGGGCCATTTTAGGGCAAAAAACGGACATTTTTGGTGATTTAACATATGAGACACTTTCATTAAACTGAGTAGAAGCATGAAACTTGGTATAATTATGGTTTAAGGAATGCTTATAAACATTGGATGGGGACACAGGCTGTAGGTCACCCCTATGACCTATTTTATGGCCGTTTTAAGCCAAAAAATGACATTTTTGGTGATTTTGCAGATAAATACTTTCATGGATCTTGGTAGAAGCATGAAACGTGGTACAATTATGGTTCAAGGATTGCTTATAAAAATAGGAAGGGGACACACATTGTATGTCACTGCTCTGACCTATTATTGGGCCATTTTAAGCCAAAATTGGTCAAAAACGGACAATATTGGAGGATTTTGCTAATAAAACATCCTTTAGTTTCAGGTTGAAGCATGAAACTTTGTACAATTATACTTTCGGGAATTCTTATAGAAATTGGAAGGGGACACAGGCTGTAGGTCACCCCTATGACCCATTTTTGGGCCATTTTAAGCTATATCAATTAGATATAAACTGACATTTTTTTGTAATTTTGCAAATAAAAACATTCATTGACTTGTGGGATGCATCAAATTTACAACATACATTTCCTTATGGATATGAATACATTTAAAGTGATATAATTTATGTCATATGTAACCTAAACATCACATTTTTGGGGTTAAATAAGGCAAAATTTCCCAAAAAACTAGCACTTCTTGTAGGACGATATATAGATCGAGTTATATAATAGTCTAAAAAATAAAACTTTAAATGTGAATACTCAATTAAGTATTTGTCTCTGCAAATGATTGAATGATAGCTCCTGACTGCCTATTTTAGTCATCATTTGACATAATATCTGAGAAATGTACAATCTTGACATTTCCATATGACAAGTTTTGACTATAACTGACAGAATGATGCTACAATGCAGTAAGCTATTCCATGTTTGATGAGTTTAGGGTGAAACATGAAAAAAAAATTCAGAAAGGAGAGGGATGGGAGTCGTACTTTGGATAAATTCTTTAGGCCTGCGTACTATTCACAACTTTGCCTGATGGAGGGTCTAATTTTCTACAATTTCACTGCTTTAAAACTGGAATTTTCAAAGTAAGAATGCATGATTTTAGCATTTTACCTTTTTACTCTTCGGAAAAGTGACCTCCACATTCACAAAGAAGACTGCAATTGACATCAGCTTTGTAACATTTACACTGGCCCTTGCATGCTTTTCTACACTCACAGTAAATGAGTTCATAACACATTTTCTGAGCCTGTGTCAGATTTGTCCAAAAAGATTTTCCATATCTTTGCAGGACCTGTTAACTCTTGGTCCTCTATGTTTGTTGCCCCTAAGTATGTCCTTTCTGATAGGCAGCACCTAGAGAATATGTTGCACAAGGGCTGACTGTGATGGGAGAATGCTCTCTAAACAACACAATTTCCAGGAGAAAAGGTGCTGTGTTGCAAAATTGACCATACAATATTCATGCCTTGATGATTTCTGGGTGCTGTTTTCTCACCAAGAAATTTTTGTCACTAGAGGATGATCCAGATAAAGTGTCTGAGAATGCATTGATAGTGATTGAAATGTTTGTGGTGCTGATATATGACAGAACAAATGAATTTTGTAGGGCCAATTCTGCAGCACAGCACCTTTTCTCCTGGAAATTGTGTTGTTTAGAGAGCAATCTCCCATCACAGTCAGCCCTTGCGCAACCAATTCTCTAGGTGCTGCCTATCAGGGAGGACATATTTGGGGGCAAGCAACACAGAGGGACCCAAAGTCCCAAGTCCTGCAAAGTGAGGCTGGAAAAAAAAAAGTTTCGATGTGGGAAACCTTTTTGGACAAATCTGGCATGAATTACGAACTCATTCACTGCAAGTGTAGAAAAGCATGCAAGTGTTAGTGTAAATGTTATAAGTCTCAATTGTGCACACAGGTCTTTTTGAATGTGGAGGACACAGTTCTCAAGAGTAATAAGGTAACATGCTAAAATCATGCATTCTTGCTCTGAAATTTCCAGTTGTAAAAGCTGTGAAATGGTAGAAAATTAGACCCTTTATCAAGCAAAGTTGTAAACAGGGTCTTAATTAGCCAGGATTTAGAAACTGGGTGCCTAAAATTGGCCATTGTAAAATATTTGGGCGTCCAAATTTTTAAGGGGGACCACAATATACTCAGATTTCAACCATAAACATGTATTAATTTATCAAAATAAGGCATGATATCCCTATACAATGTCATGGGAATTATATGGAGATGAAAAAATTCAACTGTATGCTTAAGATTGACATTTAAAGAAATTCCTCACCAAAAATTATGGGTGTCCTGAGGGGTGCTTTTTAAGGGTTTGGGTGTCCAAAAAGACACCCAGATGCCCTGCTGGCTAAGACCATGGTTGTAAATAATGCACAAGCCTCATGTTATGTAATTAGTAAGGTATCCTGAACATCACTCCAACCAAACCCTCTCTTTTTTTAAATAATTTCTCATGTTTCACCCTCAACTCATATCAACCATGGAAGAGAACTTTTCTATTACTGCATTGTAGCATTATTCTCCCATTCATAGTCAAAACTTGTAATGTGGAAATGTCAAGATTGTACATTTCTCAAATATAATGTCAAATGATGACTAAATTAGGCAGTCAGGGGCTATTATTCAATCATTTAAAGAAACAAATACTTTTAACTGAGTACTCACATTCAAAGTTTTATTTTTAGTCTATTATTTAACTCAATCTACGTAATTCCTACAAGAAGTGCTAGCTTTTGGAAATTGTTGCCTCATTTAACCCCAAAAATGTGATGTTTGGGTTACATATGACATAAATAATATCACTTTAAATGTATTAATATCCATAAGGAAATGTATGTTGTAAATTTGATGCATCCCACAAGTCAATGAATGTTTTTTATTTGCAAAATCACCAAAGAATGTCAGTTTATATCTAATGATTATGGCTTAAAATGGCCCAAAAGTAGGTCATAGGGGTGACCTACAGCCTGTGTCCCCTTCCAATTTTTATAAGAATTTCCTAAAGTATAATTGTACAATGTTTCATGCTTCAACCTGAAATTAAAGGATGTGTTATTAGCAAAATCCCCCCAAATTGTCCGTTTTTGTCCAATTTTGGCTTAAAATGGCCCAAAAATAAGTCAGAGCAGTGACCTACAATGTGTGTCCCCTTCCTATTTTTATAAGCAATCCCTAAATCACAATTGTACCACGTTTCATGCTTCTACCAAGATCCATGAAAGTATTTATCTGCAAAATCACCGAAAATGTCATTTTTTGGCTTAAAATGGACCTAAAATAGGTCTTAGGGGTGACCTACAGCCTGTGTTCCCATCCAATGCTTATAAGCATTCCTTAAACCATATTTATACCAAGTTTCATGCTTCTACTCAGTTTAATGAAAGTGTCTCATTTGTTAAATCACCAAAAATGTCCGTTTTTGCCCTAAAATGGCCCAAAAATGGGTCATAGGGGTGACCTACAGCCTGTGTCCCCTTCCAATTTTTCTTAGAATTCCTTAAACTATGATTGTACCAAGTTTCATGCTTCTACCCCAAAGTGCACGATTTTTTCCTTAACCGCCCTACTACAAGGATGAGTGGCTCATTATTGGAACCCAGGTTAGATTTTCCCTGAGAAGTGCTAGCTAGGTAGTTTACGGTAGCATGTCGCAGCCTCACCGCTGTGTGGCGTGCTCAGCGTGTCTGAGGAGAAGGCAGGACCAGAGTGAGAGAGATAAGCAGCTTAAGGCTAGGGTACAGGCCATACTGGGAGAGTCACACCACTGTGACAACAGCCACAGCAGGTAATTCTACACAGGGTTCACCATATATATATATATATATATATATATATATATATATATATATATATATATATATATATATATATATATATATATATATATATATATATATATATATATGTATGTATGTATGTATGTATGTTTGTATGTATGTATGTATGTATGTATGTATGTATGTATGTATGTATGTATGTATGTTTGTATGTATGTATGTATGTATGTATGTATATATATATATATATATGTATATATACATATATAATGTATATATATATATATATATATATATATATATATATATATATATATATATATATATATATATATATATATATATATATATTTATATATATATATATATGTATATATATATATATATATATATATGTATATATATATATATATATATATATATATATATATATATATATATATATATATATATATATATATATATATATATATATATATATATATATATATATATATATACATATATACATATATATATATGGTGTTTGGGTTTGTGTGCGTATATATATGTATAAGTATATATATTTCTGCCTTCAGGTTTTTCATTTACAGATACCAAGTAGTCAAGGTGGCCTGTGTGGCCAAATCCTGTACTGTGTTAAAATATTTGGTTGTTTTATTAATGTATGCTTTGCACACCCCTTGAGTGTGCATTTATTAAACTGTGCACCATCATTTGGACATAGAATCAAAACTCTAGCATCATACAACACGCTGACATGATCGCTTATCATTCAAAACCAGTATGCGATACTCAAACTGCATATCAAAGGAACATGTGCTTCCCTCTATTTCAGTCATCCGTGTGAAGACGGTCAGAAGCCCAGCGCCATCAAGGCAAAGTCTCAGAGTCAGATGGGCAGGGAAACTCCCACAGCCAAGGCACTGGCAGTAAGTTAACAACACCCAAGCATGGTTTTAGCCAGGATTTACAAAAATTGACTATTGTAAAAGATTTTGGGGTGTCAAGGAAACCATAATATACTGTGTATGGCTTTAATTTGGAGTGCTAAAAAGTTTGCTATACAACCTTTCTGGAGGGCGTTTGTGCTACTTTAAATGTGTGCATTCAAGCACTCAAACAGAGCAGATACAAAGCAGGATATTTATTTGATGGATGTTCTTTCGACACTATCATGGGGAGCGCAAAAAAATTAAATGTCTGTAAATAATACCATGTGCATGTGCACTTATTTGTAGGAATACAATAGTAAAGCCTTGTGGCTAGGTATTTTGTCAAGCTTGGACCCTAAGCTGAGGAATTTTTTGGTCAACTTCTGATTATCTTTTTCTCCACCAGGCGGCAGCACTGTCACTCCAGCAAGAGGCAGATAAATGGGAAGACGATAACAATGCTATTGTCAAGGTTGCCAAGGAGATGTCCTCCCAGATGTACCACATGGCAGGCTATATCAGGGGCCAGGGACCCATTAAGGTAAACACCGATATTCCACATGATCGTCATAAGTTGTGGATTTAAAGGCGGTCTGAGGGGTTCGACAAACCCTCTTTACAGGACAAAGCGTTCATTTCCTTGATAAAAATTGTCAATTTTCATTAGTTGCAAAATTCTTTCGTGCCCTAGGCAGCCATCATGAATGAATTCAAATTTAAATGTTTTATGTAATTCAAGTGTTCCTAGAATTTTTTATTGTTTGATTTATCAAACAACCTGTTCAATTTGCTTTCATAACACTTATATTAAAATGTAGTGTTTGACATTAGTTGATTAGGCAGAGAAGGATAGATTCATATTTTTTCCATTCAAATTTATTAATTTTTTTTATTTCTTAATGTATCACATTCTTGCTGCTTTCCAGAGTCGTGATGAGCTGATAGATACAGCAAAGGCTATAGCTAAGAATGGCGAGACAATCGTCAAGTTTGCCAAGCTCCTTGGACAGTACTGTGCGGACAAAAGGTAATGCAGACTTTGACCTCAGAACAGTGTCTTAGCCAGTATTCAGAAACTGGGTGCCCAAAATTGGCAATTGTAAATGTTTTTGGCATCCAATTTTTCAAGTGGAACCACATAAACATGTATAAACCTTTTGAAATGATGCATAATATCCTTATACAATGTTATGAAACTAAATTATACATTATACATTCATGCAGGTTTGGTTTTGCATGCTTTCTTATAGTTTGACAAGAGACAGCAAGTTGTCAGTAGACTGGGGCTTTCGTTGGTATCTGATTTCTTTTGATTCAATCATCAAAATATTTGTCAATTCGATGGGTCGATTTAATTGAATTGGTTAGGATAGAAAACTTTTAAAAATGTATTGAACTTACTTGGGATGTTTTTCTGGAAGCTTCTCAAACTTGAAAACAATAAGAGGGAACTACAGGGAAGTATAATGGCACAAAAGTACGCTTTAAGTAGGGGGTTGAAAGTTTAAAGAACGAATTGACATTTTAGGATTTTTACCAATCCGATTACCGGCACCTGAAATATGTCAATCTATCGACCCGGTCTGTAGCGATGGCAGCCCTACCATAGACCACTCAGCTATCAGGGTAGGCGCTTGTAAAGGGGTAGCTCTGGATAGTGTGTACATAGACTAGATGCATGATGATAACTGTTTACTTTATATGTTTGTGATTTACTCTGTAGGTTTGTTGGTGACCTTCTGTTCCATGCTGACCATATTCCAACTCTGAGTACTCAGCTCAGCATCATAGCTAGCGTCAAGGCAGCTACCCCCGACGACAAATCTGTGAGTACTAGCAGCAGAAGCAGTAGCAGCACCAGCACCAGTAGTAACAGCATATGTATTTATTGAGGCATTTACATGGATACAGATACCGGAATAATATACTTGTTATATCACATGACATTTTGCTCAAAATAGAAAAAGAGTACATAATACATATTTATGAATAGGAAAAATAATTAGCTACTAGCAGTTGAAATAGCAACCTTCAGTCAGGTTTAGATTTGTGTGTGTCTGTATGTGAGTGTGTGTACATAGGTAGATAGTTATAAAATACATTAATATATATTTAGTTATGTTTATGTGCGTGCATATCTTTCAAGATGCTATAGTGAGTGATTTTCCATCCAGACTGTAAAAGTTTACATATTTGCCTATCAATTGGATCTTGAAATACTCCAATTTAAGGTTTAGAAGCGCTAAAAGTGTCAAATTTGGTTTACTTGGGACTGTTTTGATTGCAATTTAGTTATGTACTCTCCATATTTTTCAGGCTGAGAAGATGCTTGTACAGAATGCTGATAATCTCATGGAGGCAGTGATAAAGACTATGACAGCTGCAGAATCTGCTTGTGCTAAGGTAAACAACAAAATCAACAACAACAACAACAAAAATAATGAAAGCTTAATATGTAATATAGTCATATTGAAAAAAAGTAATAAGGTACTGATAAACAACTTTATGACGGGTAAACCATATATCATTTCAACATAAGTGATATCAGGTTGTAGCCCACTTTCAAACAGGTATTAATTACTAGTAATAATATCTCAATCAAATTAGTGACTGACTACAGTTTTGTTGTGTTAACCCTTATGCGGCTGGTGGCTTACATGGATACTCATCTAAGAGGTCTCAGTGAGTGCTATCCAATGAATACCAACATGACAGGGTTTAGATGGTTGTCAAAAATCTTTGCATCCTTGTGCTTTGAACGAAAGTAGCCTCACCATTGGGAGGGTTAATATGTTTATGAGATGGTTTTACCCTCATGTCCTGATAGCCATGTGGTCTAAGATGCCCAGATGCCCTGCTGGCTAAAACTATGATCGAAATTCCAAATTCCACATTAATACCTGTGTTTGTTTTGTTGTAGGGTATGCAGGCGCCTGCCTCCACTGCTGACCTGGACGAGACGAGTGCCATCGTCCTCGCGATACGGTGGAGGAAGAAATTCAGCCGTCACCAGCAGCAGGCCAAGCAGCAGGTGGAATACGACGAACTCGGTCTACGCAAAGTCAACCCTCTGAAGGACTCTCCGACACTTAGCCATATATTCGCCAGGAGATAGCCATGGAATCATAAAGCAGACACTCATGTATGACTTCAATGGAAATCCCCCGTTGAGTCATATGTTCACCAGGAGATGGTCATCTCACAGCCTAAGAGATGAAATCAGCAAGTTGGCATTCACCTATAACATTAAAAGAAATACTTGGTCATATATTTGCCATATGGTACCAATACGCAGCCTAAGAGATGAAATATATTATATATTCGCAAGGACATGGCCATATCACAGCGTAGGAGATGAAATCATAAAGCTGATACTCATGTTTGACTTCAAAGGAAATACCCTGTTCTGTCATATATTCGCAAGGAGATTGCCATCTCACAGCCTAACAGATGAAATTAGAAAGTTGGCATTCATGTATGACATTAAAGGAAATACTCGGTCATAGATTTGCCATATGATATGGTACCAATACGCAGCCTAAGAGATGAAATCAGAAAGTTGACACTCATGAATGACTTCAAAGGAAATAGACAAAATACCCTGTGCAACCATATATCAGTTATGAGAGAGCCATTCAAAGCGTAAGAGATGAAATCGTAAAGCTAACATTCATGTGTGACTTCAAAGCAAATGCTCTCTTCAGTCATGTATTCGCCAGTAGATAGCCATGCAGAGCTTTTGCTGCTTCACCCGATAGAGATCTAGGAGATATAGGTCTCGTCTTATCACAAAAACCTGAGAGATAGATCCAGAGAGAGGGAGCTGGGTCTGAGGAAAATTGAATACACTCAAAGATGCTCAGGGGTTTCGTCAAATATTTGCCAGGAGGTAGCTATGTGAAGCACTCAGTGGTTGCCGGACCACAAAAACCTGAGAGATGGAACTGGAGAGTTGAAACAACCATGAGATCATTGGACATAGCCGTGTATTTCATAGGAGATTTTGAAATGCTCAAGCATTCAGTCATATTTGCCAGGAGGTAGCCATGTGAAGCACTCATTGCCTCGTCTGGCCACAAAAACCTGAGAGATTGAACTGGAGAGTGGACACAATTATGAGATAATTGGACCTAACGAAATATTTCATAGGAGATTTAAAGATGCTCAAGTGCTCAGTCATAATAGCCAGGAGATAGCCGTGTCGAGCACTCATTGCCTGATCACCGGACAATACCACATATTTCATAGGAGATTTTATGAGATCATTGGACATAACCTCGGGCACTCATATTGCTCCAGCTTACGAGTTAAGCAAGCATTTCAAGAATTGTTTCATCATTTTTCTTCTGAGCTTATAATTGTAATTCCAAGGGGATAAATATTCTGAAAAACATTAACTTGTAGTTCCATGTATCTGCCATGTATGGACCACTTATTTATTCCACAAAGTATCTGCAGCGCGGAGAAAAAACTTAAGATGTTGTTCTATGCGGAAAAAATATTTTTAAAATGTTGTGATGGTGTGTAGCGAAGAGAATGGAAGAAAAACTGCCACTGTACTGCAATTTAGTTTATGTATCTGCCACCAGGAGGCTGAAATGCTTGTAGATATAGAAGTCTAAATGAAACAGTAGTCCTTTGGACTGAAATGATGCATTTATAAAAATAGGGGGCTCATTCTGTTTGAATTAAAATCATTGTAAATACTTGTAACTCTTTCAGCAGATGACTAGCCGTATACATAGCATTTAACCCATTACTGTTTAGGATTACCACGAGAAATTGTTGTCTGATTTGTTTGGCAGTAATTTCGGAATTTTTGAAGGAGAGTTATCAGTAATGTTCATATGAACATCTATCCTTCAAATATTTTCCCAATTTTGCTTTCACTTTGAAGATTTTCCCAAAATTGTCAGGCGGCTTTTGGACACTGTGAGCATTAATGGGTTAATAACATTTTAAGAGTTGGGAAAGCTTTTAAAGGCGATGTCCTACAGTATTAAAAATCGTGTGAGTGAATGAAGTGCTTCCAATATTTTTACTACTACGCATATTGTTGACAATTGTAAGAATAGCATATATTGTTGGCTTTAGATGAAATCTAAACGCTTGATCGATATTGTATTTTCATTCTTGAGCATAATGTTGGTCCCTTAAAAAGGAATTTTATGTGGAAATGTAGAAATACTCTGGATTTTGACATCCTTGTGTAAGCTTTGTATAAATTTGCATTTAAATAGATATCTACACATATCATTATAGGGCTGACTTTTGGCACATTATATTTACACATCATGTCTTCCATCATGTTCTAGAATATTTTGTTTAACCCCTCCAATGCTGAGGCTACTTTCATCCAAAACACAAGGATGCAAAGATTTTGAAAAAGTTGAAACCCTATCAAGTTGGTATTCATTAGATAGCTCTAGCTGAGTACTCTCAGATGAGTACCAACGTGCCAGGTTTTCAATCATTTTCAGGGTTTTTGCATCATTTTGTATTGGCAAAATTAGCTTCCAGCAGCAGAAGGGTTAATCCATTCATGCCTGGAGATTCCGTTTACAACTGTTGATTGACTTGTGATATTTCTGGAAATAAATTTGAAATCGATCATGAATTCGCAAAATTTTTGATTGGAAGTTGCTGGCTAGGTTGGGATTATCATTTTTTCTTCAAATGATTTCTTAGAAAGTGTTTTGAGATATTTCAAAGATATTACAAAGAATGTCAAGTAATGTTGGGGTCTACAAGCATGCATCAGTCAAACAAAGTATGCTTGCAGAGGCCAAAAAAAGTGCTAGGATCACTTCAGTAATATCTGACAAAAGCATTTCTCAAAAAAATGTTTTAAGGATAAATGTTAAGGAATAATCAGCTTTTAACTGTGAAGGCAAAGTTCTTTCTAGTAATTTCTCCTTATAGTGAATCACAGGCAAATAAAGAGCAATAATCAGGGGTTTTCATTGGTTGTTCCAGCCTATAGAGGTATCAAACCCTACTAGTCCTAACATAAGGCTCAGGACTCTGGACTAGATGCTTTCCAACACTCAGACCTTTTACCCAAATTATTTTGAAAGCATTATAGATCTACAGGTACCAGCAAAAGTAAGTAAGGGCTTTCAGGCAAGATCATTTTAGTTTGCACTTGCCCGAATAGGCAAGCGCATATTCTGAACACTACACATTCCAATATAAAGAATGGCACAAATACCCAGAAATATGCAAACAATGCAACAAAATGATAAAGAAAGTGGTTTTCAAATCTTTGAATCCACAATTAATAATACATGCCATTCTAGCATATGTCATTAGTTATTTGGGGCTAGTCAAAATTATGTCAGACAAGTAAAAACCATTAACTGCTTGCCTGTCATGGTAAATTGGTTCTGAAAATTATATGTTGGTGCCTCATCTAGACATTACTTTTCAGTGGGTACTATCAGCATGAAATGATTATGAGCCAGAAATTTAAAGTTGAAATCTGTGTCTGTGATATGGAAAGGGTTGTTACTTGGATCTTTTAACGTATATGCATCTGGAAAGTAGATATGGTCTGACAACTTTGAACATAACTCTTCAAAAGGAGCAATATTTGAAAAATATTTGAAGTTGGATTGTTAAACCCAACAGAAATAAAAACCTCCAGTAAAGTATTTCTCATAAAGTTTCAAGAGATTTTTTTCAAGACGTATCCATTTGTAGCAGACCATATGTATGCTTCAGATGTTGAAGTGTTAACCAATGGCAAAATCTTGCATAGTTGTAAATATTCTTTATATATTGATACATATTTTCCTAAACTATGTCAAGAAGATGTATATAGAACGTGTGTAGTTTACCATGGTGTAAGAATTCTTATCAAGATGCTAATATTTGTATTTGCTTTGATTAGAATATGTATATTCATCAATGCTATGAAGTTTTATCATGTCATATTTACTGTATAAAATAAATGCCTGTGAAAAAGTGCTTGCTTATTCTTGTTATGAAATCAATGTTGAAGAATATTCTTGTTATCTTTTTCAATTGCAAAAAGTTGTGCCAGGGTTGCCTGCTGAAAAATGTGTAGGTGGGTGAATTATCTCTGGATATTTGCGAGTATTTCTCAAACTATGGAAAGACACAGTAACATGTATGTAAAATACCCCCCACCACCCCCCGGAGGATCTCACATTGCAGCTTTTTATGTAGCGCTTAGCGCACAGTTGATCTGAATAAGTGTAAGTATTAAGAAAAGAATATCAACTACATACATTATCTTATTTGATGTAAATAAAGTAATATTAATGAGTGGCACTTGCAATGATGTATTTCATTCAGTTAGTATATCATACTATTTGGCTTTAATTTAAAGATACTGAAGTGAACTTATTACAGGATATTCAGCAGTTAAAATTTGGAGGCCTCCATTGCCTGTTAAAAGAAAAGAAAACATGAGAATTAGGTGTAAAAGTGAATAGTAAGAAATCATGAGGTAATTTTAGGGATGGACTAAACGCTGAAACACAAAATTTTAGTATAGTTTCTATCCACAATAATGGACTGAGGACCATCAAATTTTACTAATGTACAGGAAAAATTTATAGAGAGGTATGTCATTTTTTTCTGCTTTATACCATGTGTAATTGTAGAACCAGTTCATTCAGATTTGTATGAAAAGTAAGAAAAAAAGTGCTTATATATAATCTGAGAGTAGTAGACAGGGAGTGGGCACTGGGCATGCATCATCAAATTTCGCTGCCTCCCACTATGAGTCATAGATAACCTGTGTACCCCTGCCTGCTGACCCCATCTGCTTGGCAACCTATCTGACCTAGATAGGATGACATCCCCCAGCCAGCCAGTCAGTCAGGCAACATCCGGCCAGCCTCTTTCTGAAAAAAATCACGTGACCAATACTTCCCCAGGCTACACCGCGTAACCCGAGGCGCAGATGCCGTAGGTGCTAGCATGCAGTGCCTATGGGGTTGCGGATCAAGGTTATGTATTTATCTGTATATAATATATATATATATATATATATATATATATATATATATATATATATATATATGTATATATATATATCCCATAAACAGATGAATTGTTCGTATAAGATACCTCTAATGACTATACAAAATCGTTTCGGCTTTTTACCATGGCAACATGCTATAATACATATCAGGGTAGAGGAACCGCCGACCAGTGGAGCCATCTAATGATAGCACGGAAAGATTAAAATGTAGCCGGTATAAACCGGACATGTAAATAGAACGCGCTCTATCCTTATTTCGTAGTTCACGTTTCGCAACATTGCATCCCCCTTGCACCGGGACTTTATGCTTTCTTTTTGACACAGATTTTGATTGTGACCCTTCTTTGTATCATCTAAAGTTCATTTGAGGCGAAAGACACCATGGACATCGTAGGACCGTGGTCTAGGCATTGGCGATAACCACACCTTACCTTTCAACTTTCAAGAGTCAGACTGCTTCTGTTTTTTTAATTGTGATGTTGAGCATTTTCTCTTGACCCACGGACTCACACAGTATCAAGTATCCACGTTTTACAGAATAACTGTGCCACTGGCCTCTTCTCTCGCAAGCAGGATCTGGAGATATTCATCATGAATGAGGACAGCTCGAGCCGTACACGATTTGAAGACGACAGGTGATGATTGTTGTCATGTTGATAAAGTTAAATTGCATCAGAGAGCTAGCTACTATGGCCTACTAAATTAAGTAGTGCATGTAGTAGTCAGGTAGTAGTATCATGTCCCTGGTCAAAGGGCGGCTTATTTGTTTTGATTTGAGACACCTCCCTAGTTTTAAGTTTAACAGGGAACGAATTGGAGGTCATCTTTTACTTTTCAGAATCAGAATGCATTCTTGTTTGGGACAAAATGATTATTGGGCATCCTGGTTTCATAATTATATAGTTAACAGGTCCGGTTAGATACCCCGATCGGGATATTTCTCCCGATCAGGGTACATTGTCAATTATTGAGACGTGGCCACAAAACACTAATTACTTTAAAAAGATTGAGCACTTCTGCTTCAGCCGCCTGGTAGCTGCTGAGCTGGTATTTCCTCAACTCTCAGACGTCAGGGCAGCCTTGAGCTTACTCAATATATTTCCCAGCAGGCCATTGACTCCGTTTACATGCATTGCCGGGACACCCTGACAGGATTTTTTAAATAAAATCAGTTTCGGACATGGGATTCTGCTTAAAGTCAGTAATCCCATAGTTAATAAAGATATTATTAACTTCCATTTTCGATTTTTATTTTGGATGAGTGCTTTTCGGAAGGTCAACAGTAAAAGTTGACCTTCCCATTTAGATTGAATACTACACCCCGAACGGGGTGCTTATCCCTAGCGGGAAAAAACATGGTCTGAGAAAAGTATCCCGAACGGGGTACCCATGTCACATGATGTGAACTCTTCAGAAGGGAGGTAAAGATTATTGAGCTGGAGAATCATCCCGATCGGGAGATTTCTTGGTACAATGTACCCCGATCGGGAGAAATATCCCGATTGGGAGGTTTCACCCCATCGGGTGATCAATCTAACCGGACCTGGTTAATAATAGTACTTTATAAATCCAGTATTCTTAAGAGCTGGATGATACCAGCATTCCTAAACTTAAGGGTTTCAACTGCCACGTGATGTGACATGTAGCAGTCAGTTTGTATCAGGATTGTCCAATGTTGGTACTTTCCAGAATTGTATGTGCGACCATTCTAGAAATGTACCAGAATTGTTATAAGGATTAAGATCCGCCGCTGAGCATCGGTGCAGATTCATAGTTGAAACCTATGTGTTTGTTGCAAAAGCTGAGGCCGAAGCTTTGCATGAAACACCCACGTCTAGATTATAAATCTGCACCAATGCTCAGTGGCGGGTCTTAATGGCTATTATAGCGAGTTTGAGTGATAAAAAATTAAAGACAACTCTGTGAAAATGATAGAAAAATCATGTTTTCTAATGGTTGTTGAGCCTGGATTTTGTCCCGGCTCAGGAGCCTCATCCTGGATTTGGTCCCGGCTCGCTGCTGGGAACAGGGACCACTTTAAAGCCACAGAAACAGCCTCTCACTGAAAATAGTGTATTTTCCAAGCCCAGGTATTTTCATAGCTATGGTCTATAATGTAACTCTTACAATAATGTATTGTTATGTTTGAATTTACAATTGTAGCTGGCACACCTAATTGTTCTTTACAGCATGCTGCTATGGCAATAGCAGGGCTGGGATTATACACTATATGTTCAGTGAGAAGCTGTTTCTGTGGCTTTTAAGTGGTCCCGGTTTGGTGCCATAGCAACCAACTGAGCTGGGACCAAATCCCGGCTCAGGAACTATAAAAAAACATGATTTTTGTGTCATTTTTACTGAGTTGTATATGATACATTTTTATCAAGTGCTCAAACCTGCTATATACCCATTACGAGCATGCTGTTTCCATGGTTTAAGTCCCTTTCAGGTGTGAGTCAGTGCTCAAATTTATATCCATGAACACATGCTTGTGCAACAGTGAAATGCATATGGTAAAATGGGGCATCATAAAGTTTTGAGTGTCCACTTTTCTATGGTATTAGTGGGAATGATTCGGGTACCTACCTAGTGGGAGCATCTCTAATCAGTATGTTATATGGCAGTTGTTTAACATTATGTAATCAGGTTGTGTAAACTGCTTGAGGTCACCAGGGTTGTGACCTGCATTAGGGGCTAACAGGCTACCCATACAAATGGAAGACAACTTAATGACAACACTCAGTATTCAGAAACAAAAAACATGTACATTTATTGGCCCATTCAATTCATGCCCAGGAGTTCCTTTGGTATATAAGTTGTCGCTCTAGGGATTTTTGATTTTTTTTTTTGATTATATCGATCTTTGAAATTAGGAATATTTGAAGGAGAGATATCAACAATGTAGAAACAATATTTCTCCTTCAAATATTATCTGTATTCTCAGGCTCCTTTTGGCCACAGTAAGAATTGGTTAAAGAGTTTCATAGAATATCTGGTTCTAGCAGTCCCCTTTAGGACCTAGACTAGTTTGAATTAGGAAGAGGGAAGCTCTGCTGACTCAATTAGAGAGTCTGGAAAAAGTATTTAAATAAAACAACGCCAGTGAACATCCTAAGTAATAGTAAGTATTTATCACTTAATTTAGTAACTTGTATGGCACTTAGTGCTAAGTGTCCCATAGTGCTAAGTGTCTCGTTTAAGCTTTTGCACCTGGGTGCAATTAGCCAGTATTGTACCTGTATGTCATGATGGGGTTGTCAACGAGGGATTAGCTGCTTATATAACCACAGGATGGTCAAAGGGGAGTTGAGCAACAGAGAACCCTAAGCTGGTGTGGCACCCTGCTCGCTTTATAAAAGTTCTAAGGGGCATGTGTGGATCCGTCTATGGATAACATGAATAAAAGATACCTTGGTCCTCTTTGGATCTAAAGGCTCTGCTTTTAATTGCGAGCCCTCTTTTCCTTCTTTCACCTAGAATTATTAGGGCTATGCTTTGTCATTGTTTTTCAACAATGACCAAGGACCCCTTTTTCGTAATATTGTATGGCACTAGATGGCCTTTGTGTGGTAATGTGCCTTTAAACTCTTATCAACTCACTGGACAATGGATATCTGAATTAGATCTTTAAACTGTAAACCTGGCTGCTAGTAACTGTAATTTTTTGATGCCCTTGATTCAAATTGTCAGGTCAGCTTTAGGCCATTAATACTCACAACAGCCATAAGCAGCATGACAAATTTTGTGAAATCTTTGAGGCAAAAACATGGTGTGGAAAATATTTGAAGGAGATATGTTAATAATACCACTACCAACGACTCTCCTTTTTTGATATCATTCTCTAACTTATTATCAAAAGTATTATAGATCCAGAAGACAATTTATGAATGAACTCTTAAGCATTAATGGGTTAAGATAATCCATATATATCTGAAGTACATATATGTATATCCTTTTCAGGTGTTAAAAAGCTACTGCTCAACTGCAGGACATACGTAGCGTTATGCAGGGAGTGCAATATTGTGCTGACAATACAGGGTCTGAAACTTAGATTTCAGGTTAGGGGCCCGAAATGATCTTCTGATAAAAATTACTTTTAAAAAACATCATTTCTGGTTATTATACATACTATTTCGGGCCCCTAGATTATTCAGAAATTTAGCAAAATCTAGGGGCATCTTCCCCTGGGCCCCTCGGAAAGTCGAACCCTGCAATATTAAAAGAGTTCACTGTTCACCCTTTGATATTTTTTGTGTTGTTGTGTTTTTTCAGGAGGACGTGTTGGGTGTGTTTCGCGACAGACGAGGATGACCGGGAGGCGCCGTGGGTGCGGCCGTGTCGGTGTAAGGGCACCACCCAGTGGGTGCACCAGATGTGCCTGCAGCGCTGGATAGACGAGAAACAGAGAGGAAACAGCACAACCAAAGTCTCCTGCCCACAGTGCAACACAGATTATCTTATCGTCTTTCCAAAACTAGGTGAGCTTCAGTGATGATTCATAAGAGCTCTGCAACTTGTGTTAATTGTTTTATTGGGTAAGGGCTAGGAAAAAATTGTTTGTTTCCTGTAACACCCTTCAGGACACCCAAATTAGAAAATGTATTTTGAGATTTTTTAAAGATGTCAATTAAAACCATAAAAGTGAACTTTTTCCCTTCAATATAATTCCCATGACATTGTATAAGGATACTATGTCTTATTTCAAGAAGTAAATGCATTTGTATGTTTGTCATCTAATTAGATTTGTGCTCTCCACTGAAAAAAAGGATGCCCCAAAATTTTGCGATTGCCAATGTTTGCACCCCAGTCTCTAAATCCTAGCTAAGACCCTGTGAACCAGTCACTTAAATCTGTCAACTCAACTCAGCAAAACATTGAGATGATGTAGATGTTGCTCTTATTTATTTCAGGGCCTGTGGTGTATGTTATGGATGTTGCCGATCGAGTCATTTACAAAGTCTGCCCGTTCGTGGCTGGTGGGATCTTCATAGGCTCAGTGTACTGGACGGCAGTCACCTACGGAGCAGTCACAGTCATGCAGGTAAGTGCTAATAGCAGAATTAAAGCACACATCATCGCCTTAGCCAGCAGGGCATCTTGGCATCATTTGGACACCCAAACTCTCAAAAACCATCCCTCAGGACACCCAAAATATATTTTTTTTGAAATGTCAATTTCAAGCATGTACCGTAATTTCGCGTGTATGAGAGACACCCGTTTATAAGACGCACCCCTTGTTCAGGCCTTAACAATGATGTATAGACCCTAGCTTTGTACATAATGCGCACCCCTTTTTCGGGAATATTGTGGCCTGAACAACTCCTCATGAATAATGCTAGAAAACCAGTGAAAAGCATTTTGAAATGAGTGAAATGTGACATCAATGCTTATCACTCTGTCAGTGCCCAATTCCAATTGTTTTAGGCATGATATTGATTGTAATCAATAAGTTCTAAGGGGGTGGTACTACAATTACAATTTGTTTATGCTGCAAACATTGATAGGCAGTGCCTTTGCCTGCATTATAATTGTAATTAGGTGAGTAACCTGCCTGTTTGGATGAATCAAGATAGAGTTGAATTCATTGTAGGGCTGTGCTCACCGCTCGCGATGCTCGATGGATCGCGATTTTCATGCCATGCTACGATTATCGAGCATGACATGGAACTCATGAGCATCGCAAAAAAATAAAAACTTCAACTACCTTTTTAAATAGGCTTGTGAAGCTAAAAAATCCCGTCGTGTTGGCGACATCGATGTCCCGATTCACAGCGGAACTACGCAAAATGCGTAAGTTCGATATACGCTAAGCCGTTAGAGCGTACTTCACACTCTAACAGGTTCAGAATCATGAGGTGTAGTTGCATGTTTATACCGCTAGCTTGATATGGCGCTGGCTAGCGGTATCAGCACTTCGATCAAGATGTTTTTCGCGCCCTGCTTTCACACTATAAACAAAATGGCCGCCGTTTTCATGCTCGTGAGCAGCTTGTGAGCATCCTTTAGGTTTTGGTGATGCTCGTGAGCTGAAAAAAATTGGTGAGCACAGCCCTAATTCATTGTCATCGATTTTGGATCTCTGTGTGGCCTGGGGACTCCATGTAAAGCACCTTAGATTTCTAGTTTTGTGTGTAAGATGCACCCCCGATTTGAGTGTAAAAATTTGGGTAGAAAAGTGCGTTTTATACACACACGAAATTACGGTAATTGTATTTTTTTCACTTTAGTTCTGACCCTGTTGCTGCAATATTACCTACATTACTGAGGATCCTTAACCCTTCCAATGCTGAGGCTACCTTCTTCCAAAGCACAAAGATACAAAGAAATTTTGAAAACTATCTTAACCCTGTCATGTTGCTATTCATTGGGTAGCTCTCACTGAGTATGCTCAGAATAGTACCCACATGTCAGGGTGTCAGTAATCCTTCAGCTTTTTTTGCATCATTTTGTATTGTAGTAAGGGTCAATGAACTCATAGAGGAGTGTGCAGATTGTCTACTCCACACTCAAGATGCAATGCATATTTATATGTTGTCATCAATTACTCTATAATCCATTTATAATGTCCTTAGTCTTTACGTGCCTGTCATGGTAAATAAATCCCACAATAAGGTAGATTCACGAATGCCTCATATTTGTTCCTTACTATTCCGCAGGTGCTGGGTCATAAAGAAGGATTAAATGTGATGGAGAAAGCTGATCCTCTCTTCCTCCTGATCGGATTACCCACAATTCCAGTGATGCTGATCCTCGGCAAGATGGTGCGCTGGGAGGACTATATTTTAAGGCTGTGGCGCAAACATTCGACGAAAATTCCACTTCTCAATTATCTCTTCCCAGGCGGTAAGTCAAGTGAACGTTATTAGTTATGCATCACATTAAGGTGTCCAGGTTAGTGTCTCAGCCAGGATTCTCAACATATTTGTCTCAAAAGAAACAGCAATTTCAAAATTCTGCCCGTCCAAATTTAGCTACCCTAGCTATTTCAAATCAAATTATCATCTATATTTATAAGCTTATACTGTCAAAAAGGGCATCTTGAACTTAGGCCATGTCATAGAAGATGATTTTTAAAGAATATTTGGTTATAAACCCCAAAAGGTCATAGCTCAGATTTTGTTGTTGAAATATCCGTCTGGAAAATCTGAGTTGCCTTTAAAAACTATTGTTCAACCAAATGCGACCTTTAATTACATAACAGTTGAGGAGGATTTGTAGAGTAAGTTCTTATAATTACTTCTCCATCAATATTTTTCTAAAACATACTTATGTTTGAGGAACCCCTATATTTTTGTTGGTGCTACAAGTATTAACCCTTATGCTGCTGGTGGCCAATTTGGCAAGTATAGAATGATGCAAATATCCTGAAAGATGACTGAAAACCGTGCACGTGGGTACTCATCTGACAGTAATCGCAGAGAGCTATCCAATGAATACCAACATGACAAGGTTTAGATGGTTTTCAAAAAGGTTTGCCTCTTTGTGCTTTGGATAAAAGCTAATGATGCATACTGTTTGTTATGTTTCTACAGAGGCATCAGGCTATGGCTCACGCATCCCTGCTGACACCCAGCCCCTCACAGACCCGGTCTCTGCCACGAGGGTTCTCTGCGGAGCACTCATCCTGCCAACAATAGCAACCATTGTTGGCAAACTCATGTTCGGAAACATCAACTCCAACTTCCAGAGGACCTTATTGGTAAGTGATACGAGAAATCTTTCAGCCCGTTCACATCTGTGAAATAGACATGGTTTGTCATTCTGAAATACTTTGACAACAAAGCACATTTTGGAGACTATTTGACTGCAAGCTATTTGTAATGTTTTAAAACTTGGTCTGCATATATCTCATTTAAATGTAATTTGATTTGATGAGTAGTTTTTAACCCTTATTGTGCTATTATACTGGATGGGGGTTAGTCCCTCATACTGAATAGATTATTTGCAACAAATTACGTTGCATTGCAATTGCGCTGTCAGTGGTGTGTAAGTTCCTCCTGCCATAAAATGCAAAATACTGAAAAAATCTGAAATTAAAAAATACTACCTGAAACTACTGTCCTTGTTCTTTTTAATCATGTTTATTTTGTAAAGAAAACTAATAGAAAATGTTAGTTCTGATCAGTGTAAAACTAAGGTTGTATAGAGAGCATGCTGATTTTGATAAATGTTTAATGAAAATCAAGTTTTCAAAATTCATTAGCCCCACTTAAGCCTGAGATTTCTCAAATTCTGCATGAGTATTTTCCCATGAAAATGGCATATTCAGAATCCTTAGCAAAACACAATAAATAAAATGATTATTATTATTTGTTTATTTGTTTTATTTTGTCATAACCCCATTCTTAAATAAAGGGAATGCAAGAAAGTTATGAAAGGAACGAATTCTGACAGCGCATCAAAAGGAATTCTAGACGATCAACTTCCTCATGTTTAGAGCGCTATAAACTAATGAAAATAAAAGATATCAAAAGTAAAACATTGATATCTAATATAATTTCAACCTCCTCAATCGATACATGTCATTTTTATTCAGAAACAATCATGTTTTGCACCACAAACCAACGATTGAACACAAAAAGCAATTGTTGATTTGTGGCCGCCATTTTGTGACTCCCAATTTCGCTAACTCTCAGGCATGACAACTCAGATTTAAGATTCTCATAGCATTAAAAATCTACAATAGAAATAAAAATAAAAACATGTTTCGATTGCCTACCTTGTTATCCTCCTTATGGTGTCTTTATTCTGTGTTGTACCATCAGTTATAGCCTTTTTCGAAGGCTTCAAACATGATGGTCCAACACGTGGGAACACGTTGTCAGCCTCTGTTTACGGCGAATTCGATTTCACAATCAATTGGCCGTAGATATTGCACCTATTTACTGTCAATTCTCTCTCCAATAAACGGCCTGATAAATAATTTACAAAATTATATGACTAAATAGGTCTCTTTCTTGTCTTTCAGAAAATGTAAGATTTATTTAAATCCTTCAACGACAAGTATTAATTTTGATTGTGTAAAGCGCGGCGAGGAGACCGCAAAAAAGGCCGAAATGCAGATTTTTCAAAATGGCGGATTGAAAAAAGTGCGAAGAAATTTGCTTCGCACTTGTTGTAAAATGATCGTTTGTCATATAAAATGAATTTATTTTGAAAAATAAAATAGATATTCCTCTTCCCTGACATCCATTCTATGTAAATATCAACTTTATTGACTTGAGGATGTCAGGAATAAAGGAATATCGAAACGTAAACAAAACTGGAAGTGCCCAATTAATCGCGACCGGCCAGCTGCGAGCCGGTTTCAACAGCTCAAAATATTGTTTTTCTACACATCACTTACTCTGTAATGAATAATATTAATGTTTTTCTTTGTCAATCTGACAAAGAAAGACATGTGAGAATAGGTGAGATATTTATTTCACCTATTCTCAAGTTATTTCGCCAAACATGTTGGATAACTTCTAGATTAATCGAAGTTAACCAACATGGCGGCGGCCTGCGATCGGCAGCCATGCAGACCGGGCAGGGCTCGTGTGGCGCAAACGTAAGTAGCTTTTTGAAACCGGGCCCCGCTTGTGAGCCGCGCTGTGAGGGTTAAAGTTTTTTGACCATGTCTGAACTCCTAATGCACATGGGTAAGATTAACAGACAATTAGAATATAGTTTTACTTAAAAAAGAAGTGAACATTTGATAAAGGCTTTGGGATGTTTATAATTGAGTTGTTAACAAAGTGCAGATGTACACTCCAAGGAAGAACTGATCCAGCAACTACTTGAAGGAAAGATTTTCCTACGCAAAAATTAAATGATATAGATGTTATGTTTCAAAGATGTCTGGTCTTATAGCCAGAATGTATGGAAAGGAAGGTACTGTTCCAACATCATGTTAAGACAAATCTCTTTCTTATAAGTGGAAACACGATGATAATTCAAAAATCAACCCAAATATTTTTCACCCTGACTTATACAGCACTTGCATTCTCAATGTACAGTGGGCAATAAAGTAAAATGGGATTGAGTAAAATCATGTTTGGGTAGGGTTACAGGAAACAACTTTTTTAGGCCTAACTTTCCCCACTGACATTACTGCAGCTAACTATTTGTGCATTCCTCTTATCGAAAGAAAGCCGCATTGCTGTGCATGGTCTTAGCCAGCAGGGCATCTGGGTGCCTTTTTGGACACCCAAACACTTAAAAAGAACCCCTCAGGACACCCAAATTTGTTAGTGTGGAATTTCTAAAAATCTCAATCTCAACCTTATAATTGAATTTTTTCATCTCCTTAAAATTCCCATGACATTGTTTAATGATATCATGCCTTAATTTGATGAATTTATTCATGTTTATGATTGAAATACGAGTATATTGTGATCCCCCTTAAAAATTTGGACACCCAAAAATTTTACAATTGCCAATTTTAGGCACCCAGTTTCTAAATCCTGGCTAAGACACTGTTGCTGTGCTATTTCTTCATACTGGTTTGGTTCCGGACACTGTCTCAGATCATGAATCGCATGAATTTAAATGTACCACAAATATACTAGGTATATTGTATTTGATTGGATTGTTTTTGTTCCTAGCTGATCAATTCTCTTTCTTTTTCCACAGGGTGGAATTGCGTTCATCACAATCAAGGGAGCGTTAAAAATCTATTACAAGCAACAGCAGTATTTGCGACAGGCCCAGAGGGAAATCATCAACTTCTCTGAGGAGGAAGCCAGTAATTTTGCGGAAAATGGGCCAAAAGAATAAATAAATGGACTACCGTAAATTCTCGGAAATTTAGACTACCCTAGGAATTTGGGCCACTTTAATTATTTTGCAAAATAATCAATGGGAAATCTTGGCAACCCTCAATCTATTGCGAGTTCCATTTCACAAAATATGGAACTAGCTGTAAATCATGCTGATACAGCAGCAAGGTATTTTCAGGAAACATGGGCCACCCTGAACCCATAAAAATCGTAATTATTAAAAAGTGTACCATATTACTGAGAATTTGGGCTAATGACTTATTCCCCTTTTGAGGCTATTGGTGATTTCCAAATTCTGAATAGGGTTTTTGCAAGACTCTTTTTCACATTGAGACCTGTTCGAGATTGTAGCATTGCTAGACAACACTGAGTTTTAAATCTATACATGTTCTGTGATTATGTTACAAAAAAATGCCTTGCGAACAGTCAAAGTTAATTGCAAAAGTAACACATTGGTGCCATGATCCTGAATAGGGAACTAATTTAAGGAATTCACTTGGTCTTGACAATGGAATGGTGTAATATTTCCTAATATATCTGGATCATTTTGGAAGACTATGGTACTATGTCAAAATATTTGGTTACCTATCTTTAAGAGAAAGAGACAGAAAGACATTTAAAAACATTTATCTAATCCCAATAAAGAATGCATGTTATCTTGATGTTTTGTCCTAGAATTCTCATTGAAGCAACAACTGATCATATGCTGTATATTTTTCCCATGCTTTAGATTCAGTTACTCATGAAGAAATATTTGAGTACACTGATGTGTGAATTAAAGGATAGTGGTGTATAAATGGTACCCAGACACCCTGACTGAGGTCTTGAATTGTACATATACCCAAAAGTCTACAGGTAGATGAAGGTATGCTTTAATAGTGTATACTTAATAGTGCATACATGCTGAGATGGAATACAGTGAAACCTCTCATTGTGAACACCTTAAAGATGTGAACGCCCCCTGATGTGAACACAATATCCCTGTCCCACTTGTTTCTTTAACATTATGTAAAGACCTCTGGAATGTGAACACCCCCTAATGTGAACACTTTTGCCCTGGTCCCAATGTGTTCTCTTCTCGGAGGTTTCACTGTAGATAAATCTCTGTTATGACAGTAACAAAGGGATTAGGAGACTGGGCCTCAACCAGCAGGGTGTCTGGGTATCAGTTGGATACCTTAGTCCTTGTGAAACACACATCAAGGCACCCAAATATTTTAGTCAAGATTATTTCCTAGTATGTAAATTAATGTTTTACTTCAATATTAATGTGTGTGCTAAGACATTACTTCAAAGTTACCATGCATTTCTTGATAAGTAGATATATTTCAGTGATTGTCATAGGATGTTTCTTTGTAACACAACAAACCAATATTTTTAATTGGCCTTTCTAGGACATCTACCTATGATATGTACATCTGGTTAAGGCACTGTGTACAGGTAATACTTATGTCTGCATATGTCCATTACTGGAGTCACACATTTTGTTGAAGAAACTTTGTTTATAGTAATATGGAGGAAGAACATTCTTTAATCTTACCAATGCTGAGGCTTAATTCTCCAAAGTATAAGGACCCAAAGACTTTTGAACACCATCTAAACCATGTGGTGTTGGTATTTATTGGATAGCTCTCGTTGAGTACTCTAAGATGAGTACCCTTGTACCAGGGTTTCCATAATTTTCCAGGTTTTTTGCATCATTTTCTATTGGCCAAATTTGCCACCAGCGGCAAAGGGATTAATCATAAATCTTTGCATCTTTAAGCTTAGGACGAAAGTAGCCTTAGCATTGGAAGGGTTAACATTCAGAGAACACTTGTCAATGAGAGTTTCATACATGAATGGATTAATCCATTTGCGTCCAGAGTTTCTTGGAAGCTGTTTTTTTTTTTCTAACATTTCTTAAAATGAACATCATGTATTATTTTCTGATTATTGACCATTGAGTGTTTTTGAAATACTGCTTCAATTTTTCTCATTCTGGGTAAGGTTTTCAAATTTTTCAAGTGACTCCGGACATGAATGAATTACAGTGGCCCATAACCCATTCGTGCTTGAAAGACCAGAGACATCCTCAAAAATTTACTGGGGTCTCTATCACAGAGAACTTTTCAGTAAAATATTTGCAGGAGAATTGTCAAAATAGTCAACAACTCTCCTTCAGTTTTATTTTGGTTGACCAGTTCATGCTCAAGAATTCCTCTGGAATAGTGTTGACTGGATATACAAAACTTTTGACAATAACTTGGGAATTCACAAAAAGTTCATAGGATATTTGAAGGAGAGATGGTGGTAATGTTTTGATTAACGTTTCTCTTTCTGATATACTTTTTTCAGCGTTTGCCTGAAAGATTTCATCAAAATAATCAGGGTGGTGTTGTCTTTTTTTGGATGCTGTGAGCATGAACAAGTTAAATCATGCTTTGTTCCGAAGTTTATTATTGATACAGACTACCCCTGTCACTTAGTTGTCCAGGCATATATGGGACTACAAAAATAAAGACTTGTGGCATTTATTTCTGGTATTATCAAACATAATTTTAACCTATTTATCAACCTGATACCCCTGAGTGAATAATATGGTCATCTCTTTCCAAGGAAAATCTATTTTAGAAATGGTTGAAAAAGAAGTGATAAGAAGAATACTAACTGCAATACCTTTTTCAATACTGTCTTATTAACTTACCCCTTATGCTGCTGTTGACTATTTGGGCCAATAGGAAATGATGCAAGAAAAACTGAAAATTGACCGAAACCCCAGCACATGGGTACTCATCTGAGGGTGCTCTGCGAGAGATATCCAATGAATATGACAGGGTTTAGATGGTTTTCAAAATGTTTTGCATCCCTTTGCTTTGGACAAGGTAGCCTCAGGTTTGGGAGGGCTAATCTTGTGATTATCAGATCATCCTGACAATACTAGTTATATCTTTAAACTCAAAACACAAAAGTTTTGAATGAATAAGAAATGATTATGTACTTCATTGGGATTATTTGCTTATTGTTTGCAATGCAATTACTTTCAAATGATGATTTGCATTTAATCAAGTTACAATGTGTTCCATTTTGTGTTCCTTGACTATGTCTGAAAGGTTCCCTTTCTGATTTCTGCCAAGGCATCTATTCACACATCAATAACACACCAATTTTTAGAGTCATTTTTCTTTGCAACTTCATTTTAATTCCTTGTATATATGCACATATAGATGATGTTGCCCACACGAATAAAATGAATCATTTATTACTGAATTTGGGGTGAGAGATACTAATAATTACTGACTATGTGAAGGCTGGCCTTAGCAATCATATTCTTTATTTGTCTGAGCAAGTAGGTCCTCAGGCCTCATTTGGTGGAGGTGTGGTTTTAGTGGGTGTGGCATCCCCACACTAAAACAAGCCACACCCACCAGGCACATGATTGACAGGTCTGTCTTAACTGTTTATGCCTTTTCCTCAACAGAGGGCTGGTAAGATAATCAGATAGAGTGAATAATAAGAGAAAATACAGAAACCTAAAATGGCATGTCAACTTGGATAAATAATGGATATATTCTTTGATAAAAGATATGTATATTTGCCTGATATATGTGAGTGCATATGTGTATATATATATATATATATATATATATATATATATATATATATATATATATATATATATATATATATATATATATATATATATATATATATATATATATATATATATATATATATATATATATATATATATATACATACATACATACATATATATATATATATATATATATATATATATATATATATATATATATATATATATATATGTACATATATATATATATATATATATATATATATATATGTATATGTATATATATGTATGTAAATATATATATGTGGGTATATATATATATATATATATATATATATATATATATATATATATATATATATATATATATATATATATACATGTATATATATGTTTATATATATATATATATATATATATATATATATATATATATATATATATACATACATATATATGTATATATATATTTATATATATATATGTAAGGAAGATGTGATATGGTGTCACATTTCATATCAGTAATTGATCTTATACAAATTATTGAGTTTTGTTCAAGGGGGGGGGGGGGGGGGTGGTCTACCTAGTATTTGGGTTGCTCCAATGTTTTATCTGAAGTGGAATGTCTGGGTTGTGAACACCTGCCAGGGAGAAGTATTCACATGTTTTGGTGATCACAATTCAGAGGTTTATGACGATGTATACACTACAGTGATAGTATGAGAAAGGTGAATGAGAAAACAAGAAAATGGTCAGAGGAAAATGCGATCAGCCTCAAGCTGGTCACATTTGAAGGTTTTTATTACATGTAATAATGATTGTTGGCATCTGTATATCAGGGGCACATTTAAGGTTTTATTTGTCTTTGTCTTAATTTTGTCAATTTGAAGTAAATTTTATTCATGATATAGTGGTTTGTGTTGTAACCTTTACTACCCAGATCCATTACTCCGGATGTATTACTTTTTGATTTGCTGGATGCAGTAATTTTAGACCTTAAGGGTAGATGGCGCTGTGGTATGGCAGAGTAGGCTGTGGTAGCCTAGCTAATAAGCCAGATTCAGAAATCGCATCCCATATGGATGCCCTGATATGCTTAAGTGGTACTGCATAACTGGTATTTTCTGCACATATTTATATTTCACTTTTTTCGCGCTCCCCGTGATAGAGCCAAAATAACGTCCTTCATATAGATATCAAATAAATATATGGTTTAGTTTGAGTGCTTGAAAGCGCAAATTTAAAATAGTACAAATCCCCTCCAGCAGAATTTTTTAGTACTCTAAATAAAAGCCATATACTGTAGGTGGAGAAACAACTCTGCCATTTAGCAATAGGGATAATATATCATGATAATTTATTTCCTACTTGTCAAAACTAATAAAGGCACTAATAGACTAAGAGTGGTTTATCAAAGCTTCTTGTCATGCAAAAGTTACCCACATATTTCAGGCAACCATTAAATTTTGGCCTTAACACTTTCCTCAGAAAGAAACAGAACAGCCTAATGATAGAAAGGAATGGAAATTAGTTCGGTTTTTATAACCAATCATCTTAGATGAATATCTGGATGGACTGGAAGCATGGAGGTCTTGTGTGTGACCTTAATTACGAGTCAGAGAAGGGGTCGACTCATATACCCTGCTTGCAACCAATAGGCCTGCTCCATTTTCTTCAGCCTGATCCTTAATGTCCCAACTACTGCACTAATTACACTGCAGGCGCAAAACAACAGCCCTAATACTCCCACTGCACACTGTCTAAATGTGATCGTATAGTAATATTGCCCCCCTCCCCTCACTGCTTCATCTACCTCTCTGAATAGGGTAAAATATAGTATGGGATAGCACAGAAGCTAGCGGGGCTTCCTAGACGTAATATGTATCATCAGTTATGGCCAGACCCTATTAAATAAATAGGGCCTATCCAACCAATGTATGAATACCCCTTATGCTGGTGGTGGCTAATTTGGCCATTTCAAAATGATGCAAAAACCCTGAAAAGTAACTGAAACCCTGGCACTTAGGTACTCATCTGAGAGCTATCCAATAAATACCAACATGACAGGGTTTAGATGACGCCCAAACCCTCGAAAATTAGCCCTCAGGACACCCAAATATCTCTGTGAGTAATTTCTTAAAATGTC
>OZ012694.1:40169907-40278086 GCA_963942565.1 Maea johnstoni | reverse complement strand
GTAAACTACCTAGTCAGGACTCCTCATGTACCGTAAACCCCCGAGTTAGGACTCCTCAGATACCATAAACTCCCTAGTAAGCACTCCTCAGGAAAAATGTACCAGCAGTGAGGCTGCGACATGGTACCGTAAACTCACAGCAGACAGAGTCAATATACAGCCCTCTAGGCACTCTGCTTTGATGAGTATGAGTCAATTTAGTGAAACACTAAGGGTTTGACACCAAGGGTTTCATATTGGCATAACATCCAGTAATCCCAAGCGATCCTGAGGCTATGAAATGTCATGTGCGATACAGTTCCCGTAAATATCCAGCTCTCCATGCATCCTTTCATAATACTGGTTACTGTAAGAGTTGATTAGCATCTTTCTAGCAGAAAGGACGAACCACACTTAAAGGGCACTGGACCACTATCCTTTGCATATGAATCCTTGCTTAGTAAGTTCCCTAGCTCCAAAAGATGAATGAAAAAAACATAAGTAGAGTTGATGAATAAGCTAGTTAAAATGTTCTCTTTACAGGAACTTTACTATATGAAGTAGCCTGCAATATTCCCAAGGTACTTAAGAATTTCCAAATAATGCTAGTAAGAAAGCTTCTATGGTCTAATACAGTACTGACTATAGCTCCCCTCCTATCTCATCTCCTCAACATGCAGGAATCATTGATTCAAGAGCTCATGCAATATGCGAGTTATAAGACATATTTACTCAGTAATACTTCCAAAGGCTACGACTACTACGTAAAGGCTGAACATATCGAATTGCGATGTTTCCTTCATATCTTATTTCAATAACTCAAGGTTAGAGTAGATATCATGAGTAGATTAATTGATTTTGCTAAATAGTCCTAGATTGCATTACCGTTCAGATCTTTTAAACCCTACGTACGCAGGATAAAAAGTAAAACATGAGTATGCCAGTGACCTGACTTTTTTTGTGGTATCAGTGAAAGTATCTGCCACAAATATATTATATATATATATATATATATATATATATATATATATATATATATATATATATATATATATATATATATATATATATATATATATATATATATATATTTATATATATATATATATATATATATATATATATATATATATATATATATTTATATATATATATATATATATATATATATTTTTATATATATATATATATATATATATATATATATATATATATATATATATATATATATATATATTTATATATATAATATATATATATATATATATATATATATATATATATATATATATATATATTTATATATATATATATATATATATATATATATATATATATATATATATATATATATATATATATATATATATATATATATATATATATATATATATATATGCCTAAGAACAATAGCTACTCAATGGCTCATTTCCATGGCACAATAGAGAAAATATCCTGATCATTAGGTTAAGCCCATACTTCTATTTCCTTAAATGTATACTATGTACTATTAAATATCCATTACAGTGAACTATAATTTTAGAAATCAGTTCCATTAGATCCTCACTATGAGCACCACCATGAGCAAATAATCCACTTAATCCACATATAATCCAGTGTGATCAGGATCAGTCAAATCCATCAGTTGGTACAGGACTAATCCAAGAGAGACTGTCAGTACAGGTATGTCAAAAATGCACTAGGATTGATCCTTGCTGTAGATATCTGTAGACATCACCAGCTAGAGCGGATTGTGTTGTGAGAGGCAGTTTTCATATTGATCTTGTGGCGGCAGCAGCATGTGTGGAAATGCTGTAGCCAGCCGGGCAGCTGACACACACAGCAGTCAGGACTGTAATGACTAGCTGCCTATTATAAACCCCATCTCTCTCATCACTGTTGTTGCTATTCTCTATTCATGTGAAACCAAAGGAGCCGTGGTGCACTAAATAGACTGCGGCCGCACAGCTGATTGGGCCTGCGTGCGGCTTCTATATGACCAGTTTAGGTTATAGACAACGATGTGGGTCATTTATATGACCAGATCAGGTTATATACAACTATGTGGGTCTGTTATATGACCAGTTTAGATCATATACAACTATGTGGGACTTTTATATGACCAGATTAGGTCATATACAATAATGTGGAACTTTTATATGACCAGTTTAGGTCATATCCACCTATGTGACCTTTTATATGACCAACTTAGGTTATATACAGCTATGTTGGTCTTTTATATGATCAGATAAGGTCATATACAACAGTATGTTGGACTTTTATATGACCAGTCTAGGTTATAAACAACTCTGTTGGACTTCTATATGACCAGTTTAGGTTATATGAACCTATTAGTCTCTATGTGGGACTACTATATGACCAGCTCAGGTTATAAACAACTATGTGGGACATATATATATATATATATATATATATATATATATATATATATATATATGACCAGTCCAGGTAACATACAACTATATAGGTCTTTTCATGACCAGTTTATGTTGAATAAACCTATATGGGTTTTTATATGACAAGTTTAGGATATTAACAACTATGTGGGTCTTTTATATGACCAGTTTAGGTTTTATACACCTATGTGGGTCTTCTATATGACCAGTTTAGGTTATATACACCAATGTGGGTCTTCTATATGACCAGTTTAGGTTATATACACCTATGTGGGTCTCTCATATATGACCCGTTTAGGTTTTATACACCTATGTGGGTCTTTTATACATGACCAGTTAGGGTTAGAAACTGCTGATGGGGCCTACGTGGGGCTCCTATAATGCTATATGACAAGTTAGGGTTATATAGGACACAGCTGATAGGGCCTATTTGGGGTGATTATATGACCATTTAAGGTCATATAGGACATAGTAGATGAGGCCTATGTGGGGCTTCTATATGACCATCTAGTCATATTGAGATGGGGCCTATGTGGGGCTGCAAAATGTGGGGCTCCAAAATAACCATTTTGGTTTGTGACACAGCTGAAAACATGGCTATAACTATTACTACATATCTAACAGTTGATACTGATGAAGTCATCTGATTACTGTGTATAGATGGACAGTTGAGGAAAACCCAACATATTAATAAAGGCAAATATTATATTATTTAGAGATCCCACTATTCACTTAAGTGCAAAATAAGCACAATTGAACACAGCAAATACAAATACAATACCAGTAAGATGCAAATACAATACAAGTAAGAATACAGGCATACAATGATATCAATACGTAAGGACAAATAAATGTTATTTTGTGAAATACTAACAATTGTGTAGTAATCAAAAGTTGTACTTTTTAGATCACTTTTAAATGAACTCTTTTGGCTATGCTTAACCCTTATGCTGCTGGTGGCTAATTTGGCCATTTCAAAATGATGCTTAAAACCAGAGGTATGACTGAAACCCTGGAACATGGGTACTCATATGAGAGTACTCAGCGAGAGTTATCTAATGAATACCAATGTGACAGGGTTTAGATGGTTTTCAAAAATCTTTGAGTCGTTGAGCTTTGGACAAAAGAAGCCTGAGCATTGGAAGGGTTAAGAGTATGCGTATGTATTTGACTTACCCATCAGAGCCCATCTTGAAGACTTCTCTCATCTCATCCAGCACGCCTCTGGGAGGGGGGGAGGACTTGCGGAACCGCACGTGCCCTGAGGGTTTCTTGAGGTGGCCCGTGGTACGGAATGTGGAGCTAGAAGGGGTGCCCGTGAATTTGGGTGATTGCTGGGTATGTGGGGCGGCAAAGAGTTTTTTAGGGGTGACACCTGTCGGAATAGGATAATAATACAATGTGCTGAATAAGTGCTGAGCAATAAAAATAGGCCAAAGAATTAAACTGTTTGTTTCCGGTGACTGAGGCGGGAACGATTTCTTTCTCAATGAATCACTAATGTACACTGCTTATATACATATTCTAGCCTCTCTCTTTGTAGAGTTGAAGTAATTGCTGTTAATGGGCCAACCATCACTGTGTTTAATTGGACTACCAAATGGCAGTATCCCTGCTGATATGTGTAGTAATCAGAATAAATGAATGGTTGAACCATATACAGCTGGTGAAAAATGACGAAATGCCAATTGAGCAATAATACAAATTTAAGACTTGACAATTTTATGCTACGGATGAGGACACCAGAAACTAACATTTTTTTCTTGGCCTACCAATAAAATCAGTGGTATATGAGAGTGAAACATGATTTTTCAGGAGGAAAATGTATTTTTTTAACAGAAACTCACTCTTTCACACCATTGCGTCTTAACCATTGTGAGTCCAAATTGCAATTTTCTCCTGAAATGTCTGATGCTAAATAGTAATGTGATTCATTAGCCAAAATCCTGTACCAAGTTGTTCATGTTTGACTATCTCATAACATTCAGTCACCATTATAGTCAGGTGACATATCAAAATTACTGTAAGTACTGTTTAATCTTGTGCATATAAAGTAATCCGCTTCTGCAGGTAGCTGCCTTTGATGAGTAGTTTAACCAATACACACTCAGAGTTCCTCTAGAAAGTATCGTCTGCTACTCTCACACTTTTGAAAATAACTTGGGGATAAAGTGAAAATTCAAAAAATATTTGAAGTAGAGTTGAAATTTGACTTCTGGTTAACATTTCTCCTTCAAATATTTCCCAAAAAATGGTTTTGTTTGAAAAATATTTCCAAAATTGTCAGGCCCGTTTTGGCCGCCCTGAGTGTGAATGGGTCAATGGGATGCTGAATCACAAGCCTAAACGTCAGCGTGTAATTGTGCAACACTTGCATAGGGATTGGTTTCAAATTAATGGCACGCACTTTAATAAATGCAGAGATTGTATTGATTAAACTGCGGCAACATTAACATGGTATGTAGTATATGTCTTAAGATAAAGCATGTAAATTGAACTTGAAAGCAGCAGTTGTGATGATTTTTGCCAAATAAAAAATAGGACTGCACATAAAGAGATATCAGTACAGAAAATTTGACATTTAATAAAAAGGTCTAATATTGTTTTGTGAGCAAAAGAGCGATAGAGCAAGTGACACAAGCTAACACATAAAGCAATTTCAAAACTGTTGAAGTGAAAGCAGAAATCTTCACACTATTTTTTAAACTATATGCTGTCAAATCCACTTGCATATATGACCAGACAAATCTGATGTATTGTCTTACAGATTTTTGTTTGCATTCAGGACAAACATTTATCTAGAAAAAATCAGGTATTCAGGAAACATCCCTCACATGCTGGTGACACCCTCAATGGTTTTGATTTGATTTGATTCAAGTATAAGTTTCATGTTTGTTTGTATTTAAATTGTTTGCTCATTTACTGGCGAATTGAGCGGTTTCTTCTCCAGGATACAGGCTGATGTTGAGCACACAAGAACTCACTGGGATATAAAGGCCATTTCCAACCAAATACACATTCATTTGATGATGTTGGATCCATAAGACAATGAATAAAATCAGTCTAGCCTCACTAACTATTTACTGAAAAATCAATGACGTACACTGTGTATCTGGGCCTGGCTTGTACAGAGAAATATTTAAGGAAGGAAAAGTGTTGCCTGGATCATCTAATACTTAGTAACAATTAGGGCTGGGCTCGATAGGCACGACATCGAGTGATCGGCAAAGTCGTAAGATCGATGTTCAACATGAGAGGACATCGATTGCCAAACTCGATATGGCCCCCCCTACCTCCATTGTTTTCCCTACCCCCAAAATACAAAAGAGCCTACCCTATTCTTTAAAAAGACTGCGGAGCTGAGCCGGCCGCCATTGAAACTGCACTACGATAGATACTATCGCATGCGGTAGTACTTGGAAAAGTGTGGTGAGGGCCACGCAATGTATTTTACATGGTGCTGGTCCGGCCCCCACCACACTTTTCCAAGCACTACCGCGCGCGACAGAATCGAATCGAGAAAATCGACATCGAGAAAAATTAGGCAATTAATCAGATCGCAAAAAAATGGCTGATGAGCACAGCCCTAGTAACAATAGCCTATATATACATATTGTACATTTGTTACATACTTGTTATATATGTTAAACATTTGAAAGAGAGACATTGGTTATCTATCAAACCTTTAATGTCTGTACCTATTTAGTACATATCTCTTTGATCAAAGCATTATTTGAAAGATATTACAAGGAGAAATGTTTATCTGAACTAAACTAATACCTCCTTTTCAAATTGGTTTTGAAATCATGCGTAATTTTCGAGTTATTAACAAATGTTTCAGTGACTACGGATGACAATACCAGGAAAGACTCTCAAGCACGAATAGAGTATCATTTATCCCTCTTATATTCACTCAACAAAACAGGCTTTTTATCAGAAAGATAAATCACCAAAATGGCCAGGCCTTCTTGGCATCTAAAGGCATGAATGGATTGAATAGGCAAGCATGCAACAAATCCTTGTCCTAAAATATTCCTATCTGTGTACACATTCAGGGTCCAACAATAGCACAAGCCCTATAGCACAATATAGCACTTTAAGAAAGTGTGTGGAGGGCCCAAGTTAGGCTATTAGCCATTTTTTTACTGGTGGCTAATTTGTCTAATGTACAATAATGCAAAAAGCTGAAAAATGAAGGAAACCCTGACATATTGGTATTCATCTGATAGTACTCGGCAAAAACTTTCAACTGAATACCAACATGACAGGTTTAAGATAAATTTTGAACACTTTTGCAGTATTTTGCCTTGGGCAAAAGAAGCCCCAGCAACGAAAGGGTTAAATCTAGGATGCCGCTAGCTCAAAGAGGCCAGTGGAAGTACTTGGCTATTGTCAGACTCTGACATCTTATAATAATCATAATAATAATAATAATAATAATCTTTATTTAAAGAGGGTAACTCAGTCCACTGGTAAGGAGGATCAGTGAATGAATCTTCACAAAACAGGGTGGTGCATTAAATTTAAGATGCTGCTAGCCCTACCAGGCTGTTGGAAGTACTTGGCTATTGTCAGACCTGACATCTTACAAGGTACGATAAATCTGGAATTAAGTGTGTGTGTGTTTAATTAGTTCATTTCACACTTATTTCCAGTCGCCCAAAATCCTTATTTCATTTAAGGTATCCGGCGTATGGCGATAAACTTTAAAAAATAAGACAAAGCGAAAATCCAAAAATTAGAAAAACACATAATCTTATGACACACTCATTTTTGGATTTACAGTAATCAGTGATGATCAATAGAAGATTTATCACAAAAAGGGTGTGGTGCATTAAGGTGATGGGTACCATTGCAAGCTTGTCAAATGCCCCGTCCCAAAACACACCTTACAGCGACGTAACCATATAGCCAGTTGTATCTCTAGATTCCTGAGTGTTATCAGGTAGAGAATATTATAGCCAACAATCCTAAGTCAACCCATATTTTATATAATTTCAATATTTACAACTTTTCACTCAAATGACATATTCTCACTACTTACACAGGTGGTGATCACTGCAGGTTCAGAATTACCTTAGGGATATCATTGTCTATGCCCAATAAAAAGTATTTTTTAGATTTTTTACTGCTGACGACTTTTACAGGCCATACCATCGAAAATTTTAGTGAGAAATCTCGTGTGTGGAGGCATGGGAACACCATTGATAGTAATGGACATACTTCGCTGATCACTTCTGAGCACCGGGAACAAAGGGCAGTTGCATAAAGATACACCTCGACGATCTCAAGACAATGGCTTGTGGTCAGGACGCCATAAATAGGTGCTAGCTATGAGCACGTGACTGGAGGTTACCAAGTCTAGTTGGTGAGTCAGGTGGAGATTTCTAACTAAAATTTTCAACGTTATGGCCTGTAAAAATCTTCAGCAGTAAAAAATCAAAAAAAATACTTTTTATTGGGCATAGTCAATGATATCCCTAAAATAACTCTGAACCTACAGTAACCATCACCTGCGTAATTAATGAGAATATGTCATTTGAAAAAAAAGTTGTAAATTTTGAAATAAAACAGAATATGGATTGAATAATGACAGGTGGCAATGATATTTGCTACCTGATAACACTCAGGAACCTGGAGATACACCTAGTTCAAGGATTATGCTGCTTTCAGGTGAGTTTTGGGACAGGGCGTTAACTGGCTTGCAATGGTACCCATCACCTTAAAAGAAGGTGGAGAAAATTGATTTTTTAAAAAAGGGGGCGAGACCTGGGCCACTCAGAACATGAGGGGTGAGAAGGGGGCACTGCCCACTATGGCTGAAAAGTGCTGGTGCCTGAGAGGAGGACCTGCAAGGGAAGTGAGGCACAATATTAACTCCTGATACAGGCATGCAGGGCGCCGCAACATGTCAAAGGAAAGTCAGATGCACAAGAAAGAACAATAATTCACATAAAAAAAATTCTCTTCTCAAAGTCTGATGTATTGTCTAAACTATATATTGCAATGTGGAATATAGACAAAAATATTTCAAAAAATGAAAAAAAAAAAAAAATGAAAAATTGACAAAATACTCCATTTTTCAAAAGGTACTATAAAGTGTTGTGTTTGTGATAGCCTTTAAAAATCTAAGCCTTTTCATCTACTGTAAAACGCTCAATATTTGAAAGGTTAGGATATTACATTTCTGAGATTATCCCATTAATGCTCACAGCAGCCAAAAGCAGCCTGACAATGTTGATGAAATCTTACAAGTGAAAGCATTGAAATATAATTGAAGAAGAACCGTTGATTAAAAGATTACCAACAGCCCTACTTCATATATTTTGTATTTTTTCCTTGATTTCAAAGTTAATGTCCTCAGTAACATAAATCCAGACGACACCATTTCTTGAGGAACCTTTAGCATTAATGGGTTAATAATGAGATTGCGCTTTGCATTCTTGGTCTCCCTGTGGGACAGAGCTTTAGGATTCACAACGCATAGTACATGCAAGAAGAGTACATCAAGTGATGACCGCCTCTTCCCTATACAACTTTACTGCCAAATATGAGAAAATTCTAATAATTTACACCTCTGTAACATCAATAACATAATAAATTTACTTCTGGCCATGCACAATTCTTCTAGACAGCCATCAAGCCATTTATGCTCACAGAGGCTGAGAGCAGCCAGACTGTTGTGAGGTTATCTTTCAGTCTAAAGCATAATTAGGGAAAGATTGGAAGAAAATATTTCAATCAGAACATAACCAACTACTCTCCTTCACACATTTCTTTAAATCATTCTTAATTGCCAACAAATTAAAAGTTTTCAAGATCCAGACAACATTTTCAACAGAAGCTCTTAATTTTTAATGGTTTAAAGTGAAATATATTTTGAAACTCCATATAATTTGAATGCTACATGATATCTCAATGTCAATCTCAGAAAAGCGATTGGCCAAATTCTCTTTTAGCATATTCATACTTAGAGTTGACTAAAGGCATCAGGACATTTCCATATTTACATAACACTATAGATGGGAACATGTTTCAAAGACATGCCTGGATAAAATGATTTCCTGTTTTATTATCATTATCATAATTATCATTATTATCATAATTTTTATTATCATAATTATAATTATTATAAATATTATCATTATAATCATTTTTACTATTATTATTTCTTATCATTACTATTATTATTATTATTATTATTATTATCATTGTTATTATTACTACTACTACTGCTGCTGCTGCTGTTGCTGCTACTACTGCTGCTGCTGCTGCTGATTCAGAGAGAAGTTGCTAAAACGATCTAGCCTTTTAGGGTCCTAGCATGAATGATAGGGAGCCCTCTGCATCTAATTTTGAAAAAATAACTTGGTAATGATGCATAAAGCGATTAACATTACCAAACCTTTTGAAAATTAGAAGTGAAAATCCACCTTAATGTATAGTTCAATTCTAGTGATTCTGAAACAAGATGATTTCTTTTGCTAGGCAAGCTTATTTTATTGCTGGGCAAGTAAAAACTAGTATCTACTTGCCTAACAAGCAAGTCAAACCAAAACAATTTATTATTCCCTGTTGTCAGGGTCTTACCTTGAGAGTTTCGTTTTTCAGGTGTTTGTAAGGCAGAGGTTGTCATGGTGATCGGCGTTACCATGGTGAAGGTGCTATCTGAGAGTCCTGTACTATCCAGGCTGACCATCAGATCCGTCATCGTTTCTCGCTCGGAGTGCCTTGGCGTGCTAGAGGGCGGCACCGCCCGCAGCTGATTGGTCACATCTGAAACAATCAACCAATCACATGTACAGTAGAAATTGGCACCTTGACAATACAATATGATAATTGTATTTCCTTTATGATACAATTTGTTAAGATGTTACCCCTTCCAAAGGGAAGGATACTTTTGTCCAAAGCACAAATATTTTTGGAAGTCACCTAAACCCTGTCATGTTGGCATTCATTGGAAAGCTCTTGTTGAGTACTCTCTGATGAGAACCCACGTGCCACAGTTACAGTAACTTTCCAGGTTTTTTGCAAAATTTTGTAACGGCAAAATTTGCTAGCTCTGAAAATCGATAACATGAAATGTGCAAGATATGCCAACAATTTTTCATTTGATATTTATAACTAAATTTTTCAAATAATGACCAATAGACCAAGACCACGTTTGCTATGGAGAGCTCTCGGAATACGATAATAGGCTCACCTTGTATTGCCTTGTAGTCACCATCAGGGAGGAGTTTCAGTGTTGTGATTATTAGCTGGGCCTTGCTAGCCCACTGAATCTTTGCCCGCTGGATTTCTGAAGGTTCAGGATCAGCGCCATCTGAAATCAACACAACAATAGCTTCAGAAATCAACATAACAATAGCTTCAGAAATCAACATAACAATACCTTTAGAAATCAATATCAAGTAGCTTCGGAAAACAGGAAATAGCTTCTGAAGTCAGCATAAATAGTCACTGTAAAATCAACATGAAATAGCTTCTCAAATCAACAAGGGATTGCTTTTGAAATCGTGTTAAATAGCTACTGAAGCCATCATTAAAAGGCAAATGCGCCATTGGGATAACTTGGGCTAAAAGTGTAGTGCTATGTGGTATATGTCAATTGCTCACAAATCCATTTCCAGTGCCTGTTGAAGAGGAAATTGCAATTTTCTGTCTGGGCTTCCAGGCCAAATCCGTTTTGGGGCATACATTTTGTAGTCACATGACCCCTTTCCTGTCAACAACAGAACACTAAAGCACTGCAGCTGACTGGCTCCACTATAGAGATAGAGCCGTGTTTGTGAGCACGATCTTGCTCAAGAGCCTTGGCACAACTCCTAGCCCAGATGTTGACACAAGCCACTCAAGAAGTGCGTTCTGGGCATGTCTTTGAGCAACCTCTTCTTTAATGTAAACAAATATAAGAGCCCTCATTTGTCAGTCTCACACTGAGATGAGACTAGGTGTTTCTAGGGCTTCACAATGGGTCTTATGATAATTGGTCGGTGGCATTCATCTAAGATTATGAGTAATTCTTTGAGTGATGGTCCGGCATGAGTGTTGGCAACCAATCCATGTTCTATTCCTCTAAGATTGTAAGTAACACTTTGAGTGCTGGTCAGGCATGAGGGTTTACATACCTGCTATCTGTTTGGCCATGAGTAGGAGTGCAGTGGTCAGCCTGTTGAGGTCGTCCAGACCCTGCCGGACAGTGCCCTTCCTGTCGAGATCGCCTGAGAGCTGTATGGCGTCCAGCGCCCTCTCCTTGGCCTTCATGAAACGAGCGTTGAACTGCTCCGACACCACCTCATACTCAGCATGCACAGTGGTTAATGGCGAAGTCGAATCTGCAATGACACCAATACATACACTATACTAGGCTAGAATCTGGGTGTGATTTATAAATAAGAACTATTAAATACTAGTATATCGCTATTGATCAGAAATGCTCATATTTTTTACTTTCAAGTTAGAATTCCTTAATCATGTGTATTAAATTTCTCTGGTAGCTTAGCAATGAAATGGTTTTAAACTAAACTGATAGATGTATAAAAGGAAAGGTATAAGAAACACTTTTGTATCATTAACTACTTAATGAAAATATTACCATATCTTACCTAAACATCGGGCTACACTTTTCGCCGAATTCACAAGACGCTCAACAGCCTTACAAAGATCCGAGGTCATATCTTCTAACACCGCAGTTAAAGTTTTAGCCTTTAAAAGATCAAGCAAACAAGACTGTGAATAGATAAGAATCCAATACAAAGAGCCATGGCATTGGTAGCTATGAAACAAAATAAAAGATATACAAAAACTCACATTTACAGGGTGTAATTGTCCTCAAAATAAGTGATATGAAGACAAAATAATGTATCATAAAGTTTTTGAAAGTAATAGTTTAGTTAAAATGAAACTCATGACCACTAGGAATATTTCACAAATAATGTTTGCACAAATTCTGCTACAACACTCTTGCTAGGTAAGGGAGAGTGCCCTATCATCATTAGGTACCCTGAAGTGGTGTATGGCGAAAATGCCCCTTATGCACAAGCGCCCCAATCAAGAACGCCCCACTTTTCAAGTGCTGCCGTGAGCGGCGGCTTGCTGGCTTGCTGTGAAGTGAAGTGCTCTCTCTGTGAAGTAAGATCCAACTCTCCCGTTTCTTGTAAGAGTATAAACCGGAACAGAAAAAATGGACACCACTATAACTAAACTACAACTAACTAAACTATGAACGTAAATAACTAAGAGAAAGAGAAAGGAAAAGAAAAAAAGAGAAGAGAAAGGAGGAAGAAAAGAAGATATACAGTAATGTGAAAAGTAAAAATGGGGCATTTTCGACGTGGGTGATTTCGCATATGGGACGTTTTTGCCTGTATTCCCTGAAGTTACACTGACTGGCAGTCACATTTAAAAATGGCTGATGCAGATGATTTATTAAAATACCTGATCAGCCTTACCCTATTAGCCCATTGGCATTGTAGTGATCTGAGCGTCTGAGGTGCGTAGATTCTCACAACTGCGGGGAACATTGCGGGACTACAGCGGAGAGCGTTGGCGGCATCTGTGACCTCCTCATTGAGCTTCTCCAGGTCCCTGAGCAGATACTGACATCTCTCCTTCAAACTCTGATTCTCACACCTATAACACAAACATACAGCTTTCTATAACTGCTAGCACACAGAGAAATCATGATGACATGAGACAGGGTCTTAGCCAGGATTTTAAAAATGCCTGTCCAAAACAATTCTAAATATCTGCCCAGATTTAACCACTAATCTACTTCAAATCCTTACACCAACTACATTTAATAGCCTATTGTGTCAAAAAAGCCAATTTACACTTTAGCTATGTCCTGAGAGATGGGTTGTTAGAAAAATATTTGGTTATTACCTCCCTCCTACTTCATGGCTCAACATTAAGGGCTGCCCTACTGCCCCAGGCAGGTAAGAATTTTTAAAATCGCTGAAGGGCAGATAAAATCAGAGCGTGCCTACATGGCATGTAAGATTTCATCATGTAACTTTATAGAAACTAAAAAACAAGAGAAATCACATATTTTTTCAACAGTACGGATAAAGCTATAGCAAGAAAACACTTAATTGTTACAAGTAAAGTACATACAGAAAAGTCACTTTCATGTTCATCCTATCACACCTTTTGCTGGGCAGGTCAAAATTGTGTCGGGCAGGTAGAAATTAAAGTTTACCTGCCCTACTTGGCAAGTGCCTTGTTAATGTTGAGCCCTATACTTACCCCAGTAAAGCACTATTGGCGAGGTCGACCAGGCGTAGCGTGAAAGTGGTGAATTGTTGCGTCTCCTCTCGTAGCATGTGGCTGCTCTGGAGGCCCGATGCGGCCCTGTCGGGCGTCGGTTCCAGCTGCACGAATTCTGCCACGGCGCTCTTGCCCATGCTGTCTATTGAGGAACAGATACAGAAGACCTTGGCTGCCCACTCTCTAGCAGTGATCTCCACCTGCTCCTTGCCTTCAGAGCTACCTGTAACAAGAATAGGAGGATAGTAATGATCAGGGTATACGCCCACTCTCTAGCAGTGATCTCCACCTGCTCCTTGCCTTCAGAGCTACCTGTAACAAGAATAGGAGGATAGTAATGATCAGGGTATACGCCCACTCTCTAGCAGTGATCTCCACCTGCTCCTTGCCTTCAGAGCTACCTGTAACAAGAATAGGAGGATAGTAATGATCAGGGTATCCGCCCACTCTCTAGCAGTGATCTCCACCTGCTCCTTGCCTTCAGAGCTTCCTGTAACAAGAATAGGAGGATAGTAATGATCAGGGTATACGCCCACTCTCTAGCAGTGATCTCCACCTGCTCCTTGCCTTCAGAGCTACCTGTAACAAGAATAGGAGGATAGTAATGATCAGGGTATACGCCCACTCTCTAGCAGTGATCTCCACCTGCTCCTTGCCTTCAGAGCTTCCTGTAACAAGAATAGGAGGATAGTAATGATCAGGGTATACGCCCACTCTCTAGCAGTGATCTCCACCTGCTCCTTGCCTTCAGAGCTACCTGTAACAAGAATAGGAGGATAGTAATGATCAGGGTATACGCCCACTCTCTAGCAGTGATCTCCACCTGCTCCTTGCCTTCAGAGCTACCTGTAACAAGAATAGGAGGATAGTAATGATCAGGGTATACGCCCACTCTCTAGCAGTGATCTCCACCTGCTCCTTGCCTTCAGAGCTACCTGTAACAAGAATAGGAGGATAGTAATGATCAGGGTATACGCCCACTCTCTAGCAGTGATCTCCACCTGCTCCTTGCCTTCAGAGCTTCCTGTAACAAGAATAGGATGATAGTAATGATCAGGGTATACGCCCACTCTCTAGCAGTGATCTCCACCTGCTCCTTGCCTTCAGAGCTACCTGTAACAAGAATAGGAGGATAGTAATGATCAGGGTATACGCCCACTCTCTAGCAGTGATCTCCACCTGCTCCTTGCCTTCAGAGCTTCCTGTAACAAGAATAGGAGGATAGTAATGATCAGGGTATACGCCCACTCTCTAGCAGTGATCTCCACCTGCTCCTTGCCTTCAGAGCTACCTGTAACAAGAATAGGAGGATAGTAATGATCAGGGTATACGCCCACTCTCTAGCAGTGATCTCCACCTGCTCCTTGCCTTCAGAGCTTCCTGTAACAAGAATAGGAGGATAGTAATGATCAGGGTATACGCCCACTCTCTAGCAGTGATCTCCACCTGCTCCTTGCCTTCAGAGCTACCTGTAACAAGAATAGGAGGATAGTAATGATCAGGGTATACGCCCACTCTCTAGCAGTGATCTCCACCTGCTCCTTGCCTTCAGAGCTACCTGTAACAAGAATAGGAGGATAGTAATGATCAGGGTATACGCCCACTCTCTAGCAGTGATCTCCACCTGCTCCTTGCCTTCAGAGCTTCCTGTAACAAGAATAGGAGGATAGTAATGATCAGGGTATACGCCCACTCTCTAGCAGTGATCTCCACCTGCTCCTTGCCTTCAGAGCTTCCTGTAACAAGAATAGGATGATAGTAATGATCAGGGTATACGCCCACTCTCTAGCAGTGATCTCCACCTGCTCCTTGCCTTCAGAGCTACCTGTAACAAGAATAGGAGGATAGTAATGATCAGGGTATACGCCCACTCTCTAGCAGTGATCTCCACCTGCTCCTTGCCTTCAGAGCTACCTGTAACAAGAATAGGAGGATAGTAATGATCAGGGTATACGCCCACTCTCTAGCAGTGATCTCCACCTGCTCCTTGCCTTCAGAGCTACCTGTAACAAGAATAGGAGGATAGTAATGATCAGGGTATACGCCCACTCTCTAGCAGTGATCTCCACCTGCTCCTTGCCTTCAGAGCTTCCTGTAACAAGAATAGGAGGATAGTAATGATCAGGGTATACGCCCACTCTCTAGCAGTGATCTCCACCTGCTCCTTGCCTTCAGAGCTACCTGTAACAAGAATAGGAGGATAGTAATGATCAGGGTATACGCCCACTCTCTAGCAGTGATCTCCACCTGCTCCTTGCCTTCAGAGCTACCTGTAACAAGAATAGGAGGATAGTAATGATCAGGGTATACGCCCACTCTCTAGCAGTGATCTCCACCTGCTCCTTGCCTTCAGAGCTACCTGTAACAAGAATAGGAGGATAGTAATGATCAGGGTATACGCCCACTCTCTAGCAGTGATCTCCACCTGCTCCTTGCCTTCAGAGCTTCCTGTAACAAGAATAGGATGATAGTAATGATCAGGGTATACGCCCACTCTCTAGCAGTGATCTCCACCTGCTCCTTGCCTTCAGAGCTACCTGTAACAAGAATAGGATGATAGTAATGATTAGGGTCTTAGCCCGGATCTTAACCCTTATGCTGCTGGTGGCTAATTTGGCCAATACAAAATGATACAAAAAGAAACTAAAAAATGACACATGGGTACTCATTTGAGAGTACTCAGCAAGAGATTTCCAATGAATACCAATATGACAGGGTTTAATTGTTTTTCCATTTCTTTTTCGTTCCGGAGCTTTGGACAAAAGTAGCCTTAGCATTAGAAGGGTTAACCCTTCCAATGCTGAGGCTACTTTGTGTCCAAAGCTCAAGAATGCAAAGTTTTTTGAAAAACACCTGTACCCTGTCATGTTGGTATTAATTGGATGAGTACCAATGTGCCAGGATTTCAGTCATTTTGGGGGGTTTTCTTGCAATATTTTAATGGCCAAATTAGCAGCATAAGGGTAAAAAACCTGTCCAAACAACATACAAAGTAGCATTCACCAAACTTTTGCCTATCCAAATTTAGCTACTCAGCTTCTTCAAATACTCATACCAACTCCATTTATAGCTCAATTGTGTCAAGGAGGGTAGTTTACACTTCAGCCATGTCTTAGGAGAAAAGTTGAAAACTTTCCATAGAAATGTTTGATTGTCTCGAAAGTGTTTTCCAGGTAACTGCCTGTCCAAAAGACAGGCTGGATGGGTCAGGCTAAGTCCCTGGTACAGCAAATCAATAAAATACAAAATACAGGAGCAGACCCAGGAGTTTTGTGTAGGGGATTTATTCTGTACAAGGAAGGTTGGTTTAACAAAGAGATAGAGCTATCTCATTGATTTTAAGCCAACCTAAAGAAAATGGATAATTTTAGAAAGAAAGTCAGCATTTTGAAATGTGAAGGGGGCTTGTGTTACCCATTGAACCGCCTCTGTAATCGCAACCAAAATCATATGGGAACAAGTACCATATCATATAAGATTTCTTTCACCGGTACTGTTTATTAGTACAAAATTGACTTGTCTGCTACCTGGATGTATCTGCAGGAAGGTAGTTGCTATTTTCTCTAGGAAGGAAGGAATTGGGTTTTACGTCGCTTTCAACAGCTTAGGTCATATCACGACGAGATAAAAACCTGGAACCGGGAAGAAATTCCCTACTCTTTACGAATCGTTCCAAGGGATCTTTTAGTTGCAAAAGGACAATAGAAAGCTCTCCACAACCCCGCACATTTATATAGCGACCAAGCCAACCCGCTTGGGGATCCAGCGAGATTCGAGCCTACACATGTAGGAACTCACGCTTGGGAGCCTGGCATCGTAACCACTTAAGGCCACGACGGATCCCCTTCTATTTATTAAGGCATAAAAAGGTTAGTTAATTACCTGATTTCATCATGACGTCAGCCATGGTGATAGCTGTGGCTGTCAGGTTCTCCAGCTCGTCGCTGTAGTTGCGTCTGAGCTGTGCCAGCTGTATGGTGAGTGAGAGACTAGCAGTATAAGGGTTAAGAGCTTACCTGATTTCATCATGACGTCAGCCATGGTGATTGCTGTGGCTGTCAGGTTCTCCAGCTCGTCACTGTAGTCGCGTAGGAGCTGTGCCAGCCGTATGGTGAAGAGACTAGCAGTATAAGGGTTAAGAGCTTACCTGATTTCATCATGACGTCAGCCATGGTGATAGCGGTGGCTGTCAGGTTCTCCAGCTCGTCGCTGTAGTCGCGTAGGAGCTGTGCCAGCTGTATGGTGAAGAGACTAGCAGTATAAGGGTTAAGAGCTTACCTGATTTCATCATGACGTCAGCCATGGTGATTGCTGTGGCTGTCAGGTTCTCCAGCTCGTCACTGTAGTCGCGTAGGAGCTGTGCCAGCCGTATGGTGAAGAGACTAGCAGTATAAGGGTTAAGAGCTTACCTGATTTCATCATGACGTCAGCCATGGTGATAGCGGTGGCTGTCAGGTTCTCCAGCTCGTCGCTGTAGTCGCGTAGGAGCTGTGCCAGCCGTATGGTGAAGAGACTAGCAGTATAAGGGTTAAGAGCTTACCTGATTTCATCATGACGTCAGCCATGGTGATAGCGGTGGCTGTCAGGTTCTCCAGTTCGTCGCTGTAGTCGCGTAGGAGCTGTGCTAGCTGTATGGTAAAGAGGTTGCTGGGATCAGCGGAGTCCGCCACCTTGCCCACCAGGCTCCTCAGCAGGTCCTTGTGCTCCTCCATGTGCTGCATCTGCAGAGAAAAACAACAGCAAACTCACAATTCCAGTCTTCAACAAAGGAAAACACACCCGCCAGTACTAGGGATGGATACCTATAAGAATCATTTCAACAATTTAATCGTTGCAATGGCCAAAAGCAGCCTAACAATATCGGATTTTAGGTGAAATCTTATATAGGCAAAATTATACCATATACATTGTTAATAATAGAGCAAAATAATCAATTAGTACTTTACGTCACCCTGGAGTATGCATTTATAAAACTGCACACCATCATTTGGATATACAATTCCAATGTTAGTATCGTACAACCCCCTGACATGATAGCTTGTCATTCAACATCCATGCTCAAAAGTTAAAGTTCTGCACATCAAAGGCAGCTGCCTCGTGAACGCATTCCATTATATGCGCAAAATCATCACATTATACAGTATTCCAAGTTATTTCAAGGGAAATGTTTATCAAAACATTAACAGCACCTCAACTGATTTTCAAAAATCATTCTTAATTACCAAGTTAGTGTCTAAGGTATCCTAGATACAGATGCCAATTTCTGAAAGGACTCTTCATCATGAATAGGTGAGTGCCACAGTGTTTGTACAGTACAATAGGCAAATTATTCACAAGTATTTACCTCCAGTTTAAAGAGCCTGAGATTCTTGAGGTGTGCAGAATCTGTCATCTTATCCACCACCTTCTTCCAGGGACTGATGCTCACATCTATAGCAGTCTGCAACTCTGAAACCTAATGCAAAATAAAACATATTATTACCATTTTTATCATTATTATTATCATTATTATTTTTATTATTATTATTATTAGTAGTAGTAGTAGTAGTAGTAGTAGTAGTAGTAGTAGTAGTAGTAGTATTAGTATTAGTATTATTATCATCATTATTATCATTATTATCAATGTTATCATTATTATTATCATTATCATTATTATCAATAATTTTGAAATTATTATTAGCATAATTTCTATTATCATACAATAAAGTATAATAGATCCCGCCCCAGTTGAGTAAGCGTGTGTGCGGTGAGTACCTTGGCTGCCCAGTCCTGTGCTGAATGGTGCAGAGGGTCTATTTCTTCCACCTGGTTGCGACACACCTTCCTGGCCTGGTCGATCAGCTGAGGGGTACAGTGAGTCACGGCTGACGACAGCCTCTGGAAGCTCCTGAAAATACAGCGTAAAACAGCTACATACAGGGTTCAACAATAGCACTGGCCCAACTAGTGAGGTCTATTTTCCTCTACTTGGTTGCTACACAACTTTCTAGCCTGGTCAATAAGCTGAGGCATACAGTGAGTCATAGATGACTACAGCCTCTGGAAGCTCCTGAAAATACAACACACAACTACATTGTGATGGAACAATGATTGTTGTGAGTCAAATAATAAATATGATTTCATTTACCCAGCACTGCCATCTTTCTTTTGTTCTTTAACCGATGCCCCGTGTCACTTCACAGTATAATATATCACAATGAAATGATGCAAGTATACACAGAAAAATAATGCCAAGCTTATAATTTTATCTTGTTAGTGGTTTAGGATCAACAGATGATCACTAATGTAATACAAACGTGTTCCCATCTCTGCAACTACCCAAATAAAACAAAGTCCACCACAGGCACTCTTGGATAAGGCTAAGTCAAAAATTCCCTCACACACCAATGCAAAGTATCACCAGTTTAAGAAATATGTAGGACAAAAATGAAAATACTCATCATCAACATTTATTAGCAGTTAGGGGAAAAAGTCACAACACAACATAAACAACATAGTCAATGTTCAGGCCTTTATCTGTGAACAATAACTTAGGAATAGAAAATCTTCATTTTACATTGGGAACTAATAATGATAAAAATCTTTTTTAATGTTTCAAGACAAAAATCCTTCAGATCTGAAATGTTAGATGATATTTTTCTTATATACATTTACATGTATATATTAAATAGAAATTCGCCATTTTACATTGAAATGAGTAACCTTGAAATACTCTTTCAATATTTATTTTTTCTTAAAAATGAAATATGAAATAATATGTCTTATTAATTTCCTATCATAGAAGCTTCATATTCTTTCCATAATCTCTTTGTGGTGTAGACTCACTCATATGGGTACTTACTCTTTCTGAAGGGTATCGTTGCTGGCCCCTGCAATGGCATTGGCTATCTCTATCACATGACTAGCTCGCTCCAGCACAGTGTTGGACAGGAGATCCACCCTGGTCTTGTCGGCGGACATGGCTGTGCTGATCAACTCTCTCGTGACTCTCTGCAGGTCACAAGACGAGGCGCCTGGAATAGAGGATGCCAATGCTAGAGATCAGTCAAAATTTGCATATGTAATTACTGTTATATAAATATATATTTTTATTTACAATATATTACATATTTGTTTGAGTTATATTTCAACAAAATTGATTAAAAACAGAATTTTGAGCTCTCTAATATTTGAGGGCATCACATCTTTCCCTTAATTGGGGGCTTGGGAAATCTGCTTGTATTTAGTTTCATATTATAAAACCACTAAAACATTCTTACATATATTTCTTTATTGAGGAAAACATTGAAATTAGCGTGATATATGTATAGATGTGAAAACAGGAAATTAGAAGTAATTTCTTTTTTATAATAAATACTTACCTGCGATCATTGGAAGCTATCTCCAGGGCTTGCTCTGGTCACCCAAAAGGAAGGCTCTCATTTGGCAGTCTCTCCCTATGGAAGATCCTTGCGATGATCATAGCGGAGGGTCTACTAAATGTAGCCTCCAAAATTAAAAATAGACCGTGGTTTGTGTGATCCCCGCTAGGGGCCGCACTGATACCGGTCATGACGTCACGGTTGGCGCATGCGCCTTCATCCTCTTCTCATTTTTGGCGTTAAATACCATCATGGAAGAACGGATTCTAGGGGAGGATACAGAAGGGTGGGCAATGATCGCAGGTAAGTATTTATTATAAAAAAGAAATTACTTCTAATTTCCTGTTTTATATCTAAATTCTTACCTGCTCACATTGGAAGCAGAGTACCACCGCCAAGAAAAGCTGTGGAAGGATCAGTTCTATTTCCTAGAAGCTGTGCCAGCCGTGACCAGCACTGCTCTACTAAACCTGCCTTTTGTTGCAGGAAGATCTTTAAGATAGAACTGCGCAAAAGTTTGCGGCCGGCTCCAGGCTGCGGCATCCATAATAGCTTCAAATGGCACTCCGGCCATTGTAGCCCAAGTAGTTGCGACCCCTCTGGTGTCGTGGGCTCTAATGCCCATGCGTTGCCTCCGTTCCTTAGTAAGGTGCGAGAACGCCCCCGCTATGGCCTCTTTGACCCAACCAGCGACTGTACTCTTGGTAGCCTTAGTATAAGGCTCCCTTGACCGAATGAAAAGGGCTTTTTCATCCCCTCGCAAGGGCTTGGTTAATTCCAAGTACCATTTCAGGGCCCGGACAGGGCAATGTACTTTGTCGTCTGGCGAGAACTCCTTTAGGCTGAGGAGAAACACCTCACTAGGAGTAAACGAGACCGACTGGTTTTTGTCCAATAGGAGGGATGGGAGAAGACGGACTCCTCCATTTTCCCACCGCAGATGACATGCGTCTATCCTGCAGGAATGGACCCAGCTTCCTCGCCTGGCCGAAGCCAGCTGCAGTAGGAAAGCTGTCTTGACCGCCACCGACCTCAACGGTGCCGTGTGAATCGGCTCAAAGGGAGGGCCCGCTAGGTACTTGAGTACCGTCGGGAGATCCCAAGTCTCATTGAGCGTCCTTGGTCTGGCGGAAACCACAAACAAACCCTTAATAAGGGTCGACAAATCCGTGTTGGACGACACAGTTGTCCCATCCGGAAAACCTCTATGAATGGCTGCGATAGCAGATTTGTATCCTGCAATGGTTGACGGAGCTAAGGGCTTCCCCTTATGCTTCACCGTCCGCAGGCCATTCAGGAATTCCGCGACTTCCGCTACAGGGGCCTCAGCGGGACCCACACCTCGCTCCACACACCATCGTCGGTAGTGGAGAAGACGGGAATCATAAAGCCGGCAAGTTGATTCTCGCCTGGCCCTGGCTGCCGTCTCTGCAACTCCCTGCGAAAAGCCTCGGTCAACGAAGGATTTGCGGACAGCGGCCATACAGCCAGTCTCATTCTGTCCGGTTTGGGGTAAAACATCCCCGTGACCGAGTTCTTCAGGAGGTTGTCCTTGGGTGTGATCACTCGCGGAAGGTCTGTCAGCATGCTGGTCAGCTGACGGAACCACGGCTGGCTGGGCCAGAACGGGGCTACTAGGAGGATCCGGGCTGACCACTGCAGCCTCAGTTTCCTCAATACCCTCGGGATGAGGTTGGTCGGCGGGTACGCGTACCCGTACAGACTCTCCCAATTCTGCGTCAGAGCGTTTATTCCGCTCGACGTCTGAGAGGGGCGCACTGAGAAGAACACTGGAAGTTTGTGGTTCTTCTCTGACGCGAAGAGATCCACATGGGGAGTCGGCCAATGCTCGAATATGAGCCGAACCACTGTCTTGTGGAGGGACCACTCCGTGGGGTGGTTGTGTTTCCCCCTGGACAGGGCGTCCGCCAGGACGTTCCTGACTCCCGATATGTGGTTGGCAACCAGGTAGATCCCGTGTTGCCTGCACCAGGCCCACAGGTCCAGTGCCAGGTAGCACAAGGTGGGGGACTGAGTTCCACCCTCCTTGTTGATGTAGGCCACTGTAGTGGTATTGTCCGTAAGGACATCCACAGCAGTGTCCCGTACCTGAGGCAGAAAATGCTGCAGAGTCAGCCATACTGCCTGCAGTTCGAGCCAGTTGATGTGGTGCTTGGCCCAAGCCCGCGGCCACTGACCTGAGATCACCCAGTCTCCTAGGTGACCTCCCCAGCCCTCTATCGAGGCATCCGTGACTATCGTCATAGTCGGATCTGGCCTGAGAAACGGCCGGCCCACCGTCAGGTTGGCCCGCGATGCCCACCACTCCAGCTCTCTGAGCGATTCGTGGTCGGGGTATATCCGGAGATATGGGCTGTCCGAGACTTGCGTCCACTGACTGTGGAGCATAAGTTGGATCAGACGAGTATGCGTCACCGCCATGGGGACTAACTCGCGCAGACTGGACAGATGTCCTAAGAGCTTCTGCCAAGTTTTCGCTGGCTGAGGGCTCCGTGCTAGGAGCGAGGATGCCAGTCGCGACGCTCTGATGACCCTCTTCTCGCTCGGGAAAACGAGCATGTTGATGAGGTCGAGGGTCGATCCCAGGAATGCTGGGAACTGTGTGGGTATCAACTGGGACTTTCCTTCGTTTACGAGGAAGCCCAGTTTTGTCACCCAGAACAGTGTGAGGTCGCGTTGACGTTCCACAAGCGACCTTGACTGGTTCTTCAGAAGCCAGTCGTCTAGATACTGGTGCATGTCTACACCCTGTATCTTGAGGAACGCCTCGATGGTTCGCACAATCCTCGTGAACACCCGAGGTGCTGTTGAGACCCCGAACGGGAGCACCAGGAATTCGTACGCCCTGCCATCGTAGGCAAAGCGGAGGAGCCGTGTGTGTTCGGGAGCTACGGGGACGTGAAAGTAGGCGTCTCTTAAATCTATAGAGACTGCCCACGTCTCTGACATTGAGGAGTCCCTCAAATGCTCTGAGGTCTTTAGCCTCTGCTGGTGGGCCTCTCCCAGGCAGTCCATCACTGTTCGTAGCGTCTCCATCCGAAAGGATAGGGGCTTTACGAATTTGTTGAACGCCTTTAAATTGAGGATCGGGCGCCAACCGCCCGACTCCTTGGCCACCAGAAAGATAGGGGAGTAAAACCCCGGGATGTCCGTGTGGAAGGGAATCTCCCTGATCGCCCGTTTCTCGAGCATGGACTCCAGGCCTCGTTCGAGGTCCTGACGTCGCGCCTGATTCCGAGGAATCGGGGTGCAGCGGGGCTCCTTTGTTCTTGGGGGGTTCCCCGTGAACTCTATCCTGTAGCCCTTGGTTACAGTCTGCAGTACAAACTGGTCCGACGTAATCAGGGGCCACAGGTGGGCGAACGCTCTTAATCGCCCCCCCACCGGACAAAGCTGATCATTCTGCATCAGCTTTGGGGGCTGGTTTTGGGGTGTTATAGGTGGAGTAAGCGTCTTTTTTGGCGCCTCCACCTCGACCCCTACCACGGCCTCTACCGGCACCTCTACCTCCACCGCCTTCGGACGAGGAGGAGTTCGAGCCTCCACCACCTTTTTTACCCTTCTTGTTGTGCTTGCCGCCCGAACCTCTGCCTTTTTTGAAGGGGATCCGAAAACGATCCCCCGATTGCTTCGAGGTCGAGGGCTGGTCACGGGCTAACTGAGCCTGTGACACACTCAAGAGTTGGGTCTTGGTGGTCGACTCTACTGTTTGGGTCCATTGGCCCGCAAACATGAGACCCTTTGTCAGGGGAAGCTCTCTGAGACGCAGTCTGGCCATCGTGGGCACGACTTTCTTGTTCTCCGCCAGAGCTGCCGATAAGAATCGGATGCGACGGTCAAACCCCGCCTCCAACTTCTGGCGTGTGGAGATGCGTCCTATAGCTGCGGTTAAAAAGTTGGCCAGAGACACGGCCCCGGCCAGTGTCTCGTCCACCATACATTCTGGCATAGGTGGTGGCGTCAACCCCGCGAGGAGAGCAGCGCGCTCTTTCTCTCTACTTACTATAGTTGCAGAAATGAACCCTTGAGTTCGCTGCAAATATATAGAGAGGCGCGCGAGGAGAGATGAAGTCGATTCGACTTGCTTTGCGAATCTCTCCGCCTCTTTGGTCACCGGATGTGGTCCTTTCGGTCCAAAGGGCTTCGCCGGATCCCAATCCAACTTGTAGGTGGATCGCATGTACTCTGTCACCTCGGCGTCCACTTCGAGGACCTTAAGCAAGGTCTCGTCCTCTTCCACAAGAGGGAAGAAGCGCGCGAGGGTAGAGTCCCCGAAGGACCCGGCCTCCTTCACCACCCGTCTGTCGTCGACAGTACACGCTATTTTAGAGACCCGGTCACGGGCCCATAGCGCTGGTGCCTCCACCGCACGTGAGGTCGGTGTGGCAAAGACACTGAACTCCGACTCCTCCGGGGGAGGAGAAGCGGATGGTGGTGAGGAGAACTTTAGCACCTTCGCAAGTGCATGGAGAACGGGTACGAACTCCAGAGGGCGAGAAAATTTAAAATCCTGCGCCTCCCAGGATTCACGCCACGACCTAGTAAGGTCAGGGTGTGGTGGGATCGTGTGATCTCCACTCCCATCCCTAGGCGGACCCAGCCTTGCGTAGACCGACGTCACCGGAGCGGTGGACGTGGAGGCCGTCGCGGCTGTCTGAAGTGGCGGAGGCACCTCAGGGGGAGCACCAGGTTCCGCAGGCTTGTCGGAAGCTGCGCCCAAGAGCTCTCGATCGAGCTCAGACCACGCCTCTACAGGCGGAAGACCACAGGGGTCGAAGACCTCCTCCACTTGATCATCTAAGTGATCGTCTTCCTCATCATCCGATTGGTCGGAGAACTGACCGGGAGACAAAGATGCCGGTGACGACCGGCCGGACCTCGTCCTGGTAGGCGAGGGAGAGGCCTCACGGCGGTGAGGTCTCTTGGACGGAGGAGGTGAGCACCTCGATGGAGACAAAGAGGGAGATCTTGGTCTCTTCTCAGGGGCAGCTGGTTTATCCAGCTTCTGAGAAATTGCCACAAGCGACTGAGTGATCGCCAAGATTGACTGTGTCATATCTGGCTGCTGAGGCGGAGGAGGAGGATTTGCCTCCTTCAGGGCCGCCACTAACGTCGCTATGTCGATCACCGGAGGCACATTCGGTGTCGGCTGTGGTTGTGGCTGATTAGCCAGAGTCAGGACTGGGGGGGGGAAACAAGTCCTCTTCCACCAGGCCATGACCCTGAGAGCTTACACGCCCTGCCAGCTCAAACAATTTCTCCATGTTTTCTTGCTGACCACAGGGAATGTGCTCCCCTTCAGAGTCCTCTCCGAACAGGTCCACATAGGGGTCACCCCCCAGTGGATCCGCTTCGAGTTCGGGGAACAAGGGGTCTCTCATCGGCGAGGCGACTCCCACCTGGGCTGCGTCATATGACTTCAAGGCAGCCTTTGTTGGAGTACGCCCAACCGATGGAGATACTGCTACTGCGGGAGATACCGCAGGTGCGGTGATCACCGCAGATGTAGCAGCAGCTGCCGAAGCAGTCCTCCGGGTGCTGCTCCTAGTAGTGGGGCCAGAAGACCCCTCTGAGGCACCACTCTTTGTGGCCCCCCCCCTTTTTTCTGCTAGGAGCAGCAGCCCCGCGGGGCTTCTTCGTTGGAGGTGACTCGTCACGAAGACGAGTTGAAGGCACGGCCTTCCTTGGAGATCTCCTCCTGTGTTCAGGAGTGGGAGATTTTCCCCCAGATCTCTTCCCCGTAGATGCGGTAGAAGAGGCTGACACCGCGATTGCGGAAGTCACCGCAGTTGCGGAGGTTACCGCAGAAGTTACCGCGATTGCGGGATTTCCCGCATCTCCCGCATTTGCGGGATTTACCGCAGTTGCGGTATTTACCGCATTTCCCGCGATTGCGGTATTTACCGCACTTCCCGCAGCTGCGGGAGTTACCGCAGGTGCGGTACGTCGAGTCCTAGCTCGACCACGCTCTAATGGTAAACCTGAAGGTTTGTCAGAGCGCGGAGAACGAGAACGTTCTCTGCGTGCTTTAGTTTTGCGGGCCCGATAGGCCGCATCCCTCTCAGACCGTTGGATTCTCTTGGTCATCCAAGAATCGAATCCTACCCAGGTCTCCTCCGTCCAGGATTCGCACACAGTGCAGGTATGATTCCTGTCACAACGGGTGTGCCGAGAGCAGCACCCGTGCGCGATCCAGGGTACGTCAGGAGCAGGGCGAGTGGTGAAATTCGGGCAGGGCGAAGCCCCACACCGAATCTGAGAAGAAGGTCGTCCCGCCGCGGGACCGACGCTATACACGCTGGCCGACGACATCGTCGAAGGTCAGATGGAAAACAAGACAAATATACAGGGAAAACACAGAGATACCGACAAGTTACCTGTCCCAGCGATGTATAATGGTCTCACTGTTATACTCGCTTGTACGTCTGTACTGTAGGCTGGAGTTTAAGCATAAACGAGCGTAAAACTTCCGAGAGCTTTCAAAAACCGATTGGCAGAGCAATGGCGCCCAAAAGAGAAGAGGATGAAGGCGCATGCGCCAACCGTGACGTCATGACCGGTATCAGTGCGGCCCCTAGCGGGGATCACACAAACCACGGTCTATTTTTAATTTTGGAGGCTACATTTAGTAGACCCTCCGCTATGATCATCGCAAGGATCTTCCATAGGGAGAGACTGCCAAATGAGAGCCTACCTTTTGGGTGACCAGAGCTTTCAAAAACCGATTGGCAGAGCAATGGCGCCCAAAAGAGAAGAGGATGAAGGCGCATGCGCCAACCGTGACGTCATGACCGGTATCAGTGCGGCCCCTAGCGGGGATCACACAAACCACGGTCTATTTTTAATTTTGGAGGCTACATTTAGTAGACCCTCCGCTATGATCATCGCAAGGATCTTCCATAGGGAGAGACTGCCAAATGAGAGCCTACCTTTTGGGTGACCAGAGCAAGCCCTGGAGATAGCTTCCAATGTGAGCAGGTAAGAATTTAGATATAAAATGATTAATTTTGTGCTTACGGCAGTTCTCAAAAATTGAATCAAAATTATTGGAATTGAAAGAAATGTCAATAATCGAATTGAGAAAAAAAAAGAATGAACATCAAAGTCAGCCCTAATATGTTGGTGCCTATACATACCTTGCTCCCCTTCATAAGATGCAGGATGAGGGCTCTTGGCCTTAGGACTACTGCTCATAACGTCGGTTCCTAGAAATGAGTTGGGCGAGTTCAACCCGGGCAGGTTCAATGAGGGCCCTCGTAGAGGAGAACTATGTGCATGTCGAGAGGGTTCTTTTTTCACTTCTTTCTCCTCTTCCTCATCATCGAAGCACAATTGTGCCGACAGTAGAGGTTCCTTAGGCACTGCAAATAAAACACTCAATTATAGCTCGGTTCTTAGACCAAATTATGCTTAAGATTTCCTGGAAACATTGCTGTCTGGATTAATGATAGCTTTGACTATAATAGCGGGGCAGCTAACTCAGCAATTTGGTCAAATCGTGCAAGTTGCACAAAAAGCATGATATTTGGTACAAATATACTTTGAGAGATGCTGATTACCATTCTTAACGGACACAGGGCATGAGTTACCATTAAAGACTATTTTAGGGGTGAATTTCTAAAAATGTCAATTTCAAGCTTGCAAATACTTAAATAATTATATTTCAATGTAATTCACATGACAATGCATACGGAACTTATGCCTTTATCCAATAGGTAAATACATGTTTTGTGATTGCCATCTGAAAATATATTGCTTTCCCTTGAAAAGTGGGGCACCAAAAACATTATCGTTGCCAATTCAGGGCACCTAGTTTCTAATTCCTGACAAAGACCCTGGTGGTAGAAATGGTCTTATTGTAACTATTGCTTACCCACTTTCCTGATGCCCTTGAGGGGTCTTACAATGTCCCTGAGCGGGCTGAAGAATGGATGTGTGCTGCTATCGAACACCAGCCGCACCTTTCGAGCATTCTCTATAAGTCGAATTAACTTACCCACTTTCCTGATGCCCTTGAGGGGTCTTACGTTGTCCCTGAGCGGGCTAAAGAGTTCTGGGTGCGTGCTGCAATCGAACACCAGCCGCACCTTTCGAGCGTTCTCTATGAGTCAAGTTAACTTACCCACTTTCCTGATGCCCTTGAGGGGTCTTACGTTGTCCCTGAGCGGGCTGAAGAGTTCTGGATGTGTGCTGCTGTCGAAGGCCAGCCGCACCTTCCGGGCGTTCTCTATGAGTCGGGCGCAGCGGTCCTGCAGCTTGTTGTGGGCGCGGGCGTTGGTCATATCCTCCAGGACCTGCCTGGCTGCCGACTTCACTCCTGGGATACCTGAAACAATGCCGTAGAGTTTAGTGTGTAATGATACCGGTACTTGATACAATACCAAATATCAATATTGAATAGGAAAAAGTATTGTATCATTTAAGATCTGTTATACTGATACTGCAACCAACTGAGCCGGGACCAAATCCCGACTCAGTCCATAGCAACCATAAGAAAACATGGTTTATGTGTCATTTTCTACTGAGTTGTATGATAGTTTTTCATCCCTCAAACCCACTACAATAGCCATGCACTTACCTTTCTCCAGTTTATTTATATAAACCATGAGTCCATTTCTATATATTGGGTCGTGGCTCTTATCGACCATAGTGGTGCCGACCTGGATGCACCGTCTGGCCCTGCCCACCACCGACTTCACCAGACGCGCCAGGCTGGACGTTTCCTGGCTGAACATGGTATCCTTGATCTCCTGCAGGTCCTCCTGAAGCCGGGTTTCTATTGTAAACAACACAAAAGATATCAAAACACAGCTAATATGATGCTGGCATGGCCAGGAAGCGAGCGCGAAGCTTCGGATGATTTCATTTTGTTCTGACCATAAGAAATCGCATACAATTACTATGATTTCAACCCGTCGCAAAATCATCATTTTGTAACAGATTTAAGAGAGCAATTAAAAGCTAGTAGAACGAATTGTGAGGTTTTGAAATTTGAAACCTGGCGAGTAATTTATTTTTGCCGTAAACATTGAGTCCATCAGGGTGGCAACTTTTCCGGCTACTAAAGATGTCATAAAACTCACTAAGATTTTAACCTTTCTCAGAATCTTCATTTTGCTACAGATTTAAAAGCAAATAAAATATTTAAAAGAGAAGCATGTAGTGGATATTGTGTTGATTCTAACGATCTACACCGCATTAAGATTTACCCACGGAAATGCGTTGCTTCGAATGATTTCATTTCACACTGACCAAAAATAGCATGGGTTGAGCGAGAGAAAAAAATTGCATAAAAATTACAGCAATTTCAACCATTCGTAAAATTACATTATAATTGACCCTTGGAAAGGCGTATTTTCGGATGATTTCATTTCATACTGACCAAAAGATAGCATTGAGATTAAGCGAAAAAAATTGGCATTAAGATTACAACGATTTCAGTCTGTTGCAAAATCTTCATTTCTCAACAGATTTGAAAGCCAACTACAAAGCATGTTGATGAAATTGTGGCGGTTCTAAGGAGTTAGTTAAACTGTATTAAAATTAACCCACGGAAAGGCGTAGCTTCGGATGATTTTATTTCATACTGACCAAAAGATAGCATAGATTCAGCGAAACAAATTGGCATAGAAATTACTAAGATTTCAACCTGTTGGAAAATCTTCATTTCTCAACAGATTTGAAAGCAAATTGTATGTATTGTATTGTATGTTTATTGACGAAAAAAAAGAGTTTTTACAAAGTCATACAAAACAAAAAACATATGTAACAACACATGAAACAAATAGCTTATTCAGCCGAGCAAATATGTTAACTAAATCAAATAACTTAGACGACTTAAATAACTGAAGTGCAGAACAGCCATTAAGTGAAAAATAAAAGAAGAAACGAAACAACCAAGAAACGAGGTGGTTGACATAAAACTAATACAGAGGAACAGAAAAGATGTTAGATTCAGCGAAAAGAATTGGCATAAAAATTACAACGATTTCAACCTATCGCAAAATCTTCATTTCTCAACAGATTTGGAAGCAAACTGAGAACCATGTAGAAGAACTTGTGGCGGTTCTAACGATATAGACCGCATTAAAATTGACCCACGGAAAGGCGTAGCTTCGGATGATTTCATTTCATACTGAGCAAAAGATAGTATAGATCGAGTGAAAAAAAATGCAATAAAAATTACTACGATTTCAACGTGTCGCAAAATCTTCATTTCTCAACAGATATGACAGAGAATCTCGGGACAAGTAGAATAGATTGTGGCAGTTTTAACGATACAAACCACATTAAAATCGACGCATGGAAAGGCAAGTTATTGTTACAGTGAACATATAGCTTTCCCCCTTGCCTTTCCCCGCTGAAATACCTGTATTCATGTACGTCGCGTACTTGTTACTTTGTTTCACAGTTGCGCGTGGTGACTGATCATCAAACAAACGCTATGTTGATACAATTTAACGGAGACAGTCCACATTTATTACGTGTCAGACAAAGCAATGTTCAAATCATGACAGGATCTGGCGGCAAAATGTGCTCTTAAAGCAAAAGGTGATGTTCATTTCCCAGACTTCCCTGAAAATCACGCATGCGTCACCGGATGTACCAAAAAGGTACTTCCGTTTACGCGCGCGGGACCACATTGTTGGCACCTCAAAACTTTTCTGGTACATATACAGATTGGATATATACATTGTATCCACATACGTACACACGTACGTTACATGATTGCTCGCTTGCGCTTGCTGCACTTCGTGCAGCGGCGCTGGCGTGCTCGCTATCAACCCTTCCAATGCTTAGACTACTTTCGTCCAACGCCAAGATTTTTGAAAGCAACTAAACCCTAGATGATGTTGGTATTCTTTGGATAGCTCTCACTGAGTACTCTCAGATGAGTACCTATGTGCCAGGGTTTCAATCATTTTCTTAGGTTTTTTGCATCATTTTGTATTGGTCAAATGAGCCATCAGCAGCATAAGGGTTAAGAAAAGAATGATAGCCAATCCAACCCATCACATTTGTCCATAAAGTAAAATATTTTATTCTTGACTCGTTTGGTTTTGTTATTGAGAAGAGCTTTTTATTTACTTACCTTAAATACTTTGTAAATGTACGCCTAAGTATCTGCAGCCAAGATAGGCATCCCATGCACTTTTACAAAATTTTCATTCAAATCAAATCAAAAACTGTATCATATATTTTACTTCTTATACAATCCCGTGCCCTTAAACCAATTGGAAGCAAAAGATTGATGAGTTGAATATACCATGAACCTACACAATGCTGGACCTCTTAACCCGTATGCTGCTAGTGGCTTATTTGGCCGATACAAAATGATGCAAAAACCCAAAAAAATGACTGAAACCCTTGCACATGGGTACTTATCTGAGAGTACTCAGCGAGAGCTTTCCAATGAATAACAAAACAACAGGGTTTAGATGGTTTTCAAAAATCTCAGCCTCCTTGTGCTTTGGACAAAAGTAGCCTCAGCACTGGAAGGGTTAGCATTAATATAATCGGTATATGTCTCAAGATAAAAGAATAAACTTGTGTAAACAATCTTTCCATAATCGATTACCCAATTGACTATTGATCGATCGGTTACATGATTTATCATAACAATACTTGTTCCCTTACTCTGTAGTATTTGTAACTATATTCCTCAAAATTCTAGTCATGGTCTTAGCTAGCAGGGCGTCTGGGTGTCACTTGGACACCCAAACCCTCAAAAACTACCCTTCAGGATACCAATATTTTTGCGAGGAATTTCTTGAAAAGTCAATTTCAAGCATATAATTGAAATCTTTTTATCTCAATATAATTCCCATGGCATTGTATATGGATATCTGAGTATCTCAGGGTTTCCCTTGAAAAATGTGTCACCCAAATAATTTGAAATTGCCAATTTTGGGCACCCAATTTCTCAATCCTGGCTAAGACCCTGATTCTAGTCCTTATAGTCTATGTATGATTGTTACCTGTGACCAGTAGGAAGGCTGGGGTGTCGGTGATCTCGTCCAGCATACTGACCAGTGTCTCCACCTCGTGGCACCACTCTGTCCTTAGTAGCTTCAGCTGCTCCAGACTCCCTCGGTCCTGGCGGTCACGCGCACACGCCAGGATGGCGGGGTACAGCTCTGTGTCTAACGCTTCCATGTGCTTCACACAACCTATGATCACCCGCACACCTACAATGTATAATACACAATACTTATCATGAATACACACAAGGATATTGAATAAGCACAAAATATATATTCAAGCTTAGAAATTGACAATAACCCAATGGTTTGTGGTAAAACCTGTATATGGCAAAACATATCAATAATATTCACATTTTCATAATTATTTAAATTATCAAATTATATAATATGAATGAGCTGTAGGCAAATAATAAAACAAATATGGCACTTTGGTTTTGTGCAATATCATTTTTTCAGAGTGCAATAAAAAATTGATATTGCACTCACAAAAGTGCCATATTTGTATATGTATGTATTGTTTAAAAAAACTACTGTTGGTGTATTTGGTACATAGTGGCATACCAGTATTCTTCACTACTGTTGACTTACGCCTGGATTCTGTTGAGCTGGCTGCTGCAAACTTGGCCATCTGGTACATGCCGTCAGAGTGAAGATCAAACGCCTCCTTGTACGGCTCTAACACAAACACACATCTGTCCTCCGGCAGGGGTCTCAGCTCCTAGCAGAACAGGAAAACAAAGCAACTATTGTAGTGTAGATCAAACGCATCTATCACACATATCTAAAGGAAAGCAAAGTTGCCATTGTAGTGGGGATCAAGAAATTGAGAGTTTGGTTATTATCTAACATGATGCATGTTCAGTTTGCAGTCGATATGGACAAATTATTAGACAGCTGTACCACAAAACAACGTAGCTTCGGCTTCAGATGTCCCAATTGGTTTTACTATTAATATTTACTAAGCTAAACGGACTATAAGTGTTATCTAAATGAAAAGCTATTTTCTCAATTTTAGAATATTTGCACTTTAAATGTTCTATTCATTTTGAACCCTAGGGAACTCACCAGTGAAGGTGCGAGTGCAGCCTTCATCATTCTCTCGAGGGGTTCGGTGGTTTCCTTGAAGACATCTACTATTTGCTGCAGGACGGCAGCGTTGACATGGCGCTCCAGGTCCTGAAACTCATCACTCAGACGCTCGCACGACTCGTCAAACTCCGCCCTAAAAAATAACACCCCATAATCCAAAAACAGATACCAACATAAATGCTTCCCAAGGCAAATAAAAGCATGACATGGCAAGTCAATGCCAAATCTTTAGTCAGTCCAAGAAGGACAAACCCTGACCAAAACATTCTATTTCGGTACTATTTCTGTGACCAGGGCATTTTTGGGGGTAAATATAAAGAATATATGTTCATTAAAACCATACCCATGATGCTCCTCCAAACATTTTATGAATTCATGATCTCCTAACACGAATGGTTCATTTTCATGTTTCCCAGGTTCTCCATGAGAGTTTCATCTGCATTATTTTATTTTTTGAAAATAATTAAGCACAGAATCACTAATATTTGTAGATGAGTTGTAGATAGTGTTGTGATCAACATTTCTGCTTCAAATATATTCCAAAACATATTTTTCTTAAAAAGATACACCTATAATAGTAAGTGCCCTATTTGATGTACAAAAGTATCACATGTAAAGATGTTAATTTACAAGACAGATTTCAAGGCATAAATGGGTTAACAAAAACTGTAATTACTGCTATTATCCAGTCGTTTTTGCAAGCAAAGTAGTAGTAAACTTACCTGAGTTCTGCAAATGTTGGGTTTTCCTGGACATTCTTGGAATGTTTCGCAACCTCAGACTTCTGTCTCAGTAACTGAAAAAGATGAAGCAGTTAAGAAAATTTATCATCACAGATTGTTTTTATTTTCTAAACCATGGTCTTAGCCAGCAGGGCGTCTGGGTGCCTTTTTGGACACCCAAACCCTTAAAAAGAACCCCTCAGGACACCCAAATGTTTTTGTGTGGAATTTCTAAAAATCTCTATCTCAAGCTCATAATTGAATTTTTTCATCCCCTTATAATTCCCATGATATTGTTTAATGATATCATGCCTTATTTTGATGAATTTATACATGTTTATGGTTGAAATATGAGTAAATTGTGATCCCCCTTAAAAATTTGGACGCCCAAAAATTTTACAACTGCCAATTTTAGGCACCCAGTTTCTAAATCCTGGCTAAGACACTGTTCTAAACAAAATGCTTTCACTGCAATGCGTAGTTATTTTCCATGTTGCAAAACACTTCACAGGGTCTGACAAAAACTTAATTAGAGTCACTGACCCATGAGGGCAAGAAGCTATCTCCAACTGCTATCTACAATCTACTTGCCCTACTCAAACCACTACTTGCCAAACATAATAAAACAAAAACAATTCAACTGTTTTAATCATTACATCATAATAAATACAATATAGGTATAATTTTTACTGAACAAGTATTCATTGTTTTCACAAGATTAATCAACCTTTTCTTGGCAGGCCAGAAGAGGCTATGGCAAATCCTGAATGCCTGATTTGATCAATGATATTATTGAAAGCTCTCAATATTTTCACAAGCCTAGTCACTCTTCAGTACTGAACATGAAACTAGCCCTTCAGACTTTTTTTTTTATAAAAATCTCACTAGTCTGGACTTATGAGACTAGTTGGACCCTGCTTCATTAACAGAATTGAAGCAGCTTGATGAACCCATAAAAATCTGAAACATGCATACATGATTTGGCATACATGAAAATGATGAGATTAGAATTTATTGAGAACAAGAAATTATTGATAAGCAGTATTTTGAAAAACATTTGAAAAGTTACTGTTACTGTGTGGTGATAAACTAATCCGACTCACCCTCTGGCAGTTTTTGAGGATGAGGTCGCGATGATTCTCGGATGAGAGGTGTGCTACGGCCATACTGTGGCGGATAATCACTTCCAGCATCATCTCAAGGTCATCACTCAAGGTCACCTTGCCCTCGGTGGAAAGCTCATTCAGAATCTGAAATATAGCGGAAAATACAGGATTATTTGCATGAAGCACCTTAAGGTATAAAGTCTCCTAAATTTTCATTAAGGGCTAAGATCTCTCATAACTTTATACAAAAGGTTCAACTGAAGGATATTATTAAGGGAAAAGTTTTACCTAAAATTGAGAGGATTCCAAACCTTAAGATATCTTCCAGACAGTTGCAGACACAGTTGCTTTGTTATAATGAAACGAAATTAGAAAGAAATCACTTGGTCCTACACATCTCTTTAGAAGTTGTGGAAAATTGTTAACTTATTCATGTCAGGGAATACAGAAAAAATTGGAAACATAGTTGAGGCAGAGATGCTATTTACTATCAAAATTAATTTTCTTTCAAATATTCTCCAAAAATGCTTTCATCAGAAAAAAATAGCACTTAAGAATTCAGGCAATTTTGGGCTAATATAGCAAATAACAGATTTGTAGATTTGTGCACAATATAGAACTAATTTCATAACTTTCATGGATACTTCTACTCAAACATGGATCACTCTGAAAGTGTGATAAAGGGACATATCAATTATCTTTACCAATACATGAAGTGATGAATTTTTAAAAAAAAAATTCTTAAAGAATTTTCCTGTGCAATTCAACTGCTTGTCAACTATGACCATTGTGTAAACATACTTGTAATCATTATTCTTCGCAGTTGGAGAATTTAATGATATTTGATGCGTTAGATAAAAGTTGTCAAGCATCAGGAGGTTTTTGATGAATAGTAAAAGGGAAATCTTGCTTACTTTGTCTAATTTGGTGACGAAGCTGCCAGGTTCATCTATTTCCTCTACATCCTCATCCGGCTGCTGGTTCTTCACAGCCGCTATGATCTCCTGGATAGCTGTCAACACCTCACCTATAACATGCTCCTTGCTCACCTGAAAACAACACAAACACAAGCTAGTAAATAGTGTCTGACAATAGCAGTAGCCTGATAGGTGATAGTGGCTGCTGAGAGCCGCTATGATCTCCTGGATAGCTGTCAACACCTCACCTATAACATGCTTAGTCCTGTCTGGCCAGTAACGGTACAGTATCAGTACCAATGAAACGTTACAGTACTTCAACGGTACTGTTCACAGTACTTTATTGCATTATTACCATATAAATTTTGTTGTGAATAGTTAAGTTTACGATACTGGACAATCCCTAAAGAATGATGAATTAAGAGACTATCATCATTAAGAGTACCTTTAAGGAATGAAACTGTACAATACAGTACTTTTAGAAACGATACCAGTCCCCAGGGTTTTAGCCAGGATTTTTAAAATGCCTGTCCAAAACAGCAATTCCAAAGTTTCTGCCCGTCCAGATTTAGCTTTTCATCTACTTGAGTTCCTAAACCAATTAAATTCTATAGCCTATTGTATCAAAAAAGGAAATTTGCACTTCAGCCATATCATAGAAAATGATTTGTTAGGGAAATATTTGGTTTTTACCCCAAAAAGTCAAAATTGGAAATTCTTTATAGAAAATTTTACCTGTCCAAATAGGTTTTCAGGAAACTGGCTGTCCAAAAGACAGGCAGGATAGGTCCTGTCTAGGTCCCTGACGGTATCCCACCGTACTTACCTGTGCTTGTGGGTTGCCTATATACTTGACGTATGTCTGCAGGGAGGTGCTCAGCATGGGCACTGACTTCTTGAGCAGAGTCATGGACGTGATGATGCGCTCCCGCTGCCGAGGGTGAGTCAGCTCCTTCTGGCGCTTATCGGTAAGCTTGGTCAGCACCATGGTGGACTCTGTGAACGACTGAAACAAGCAGGGTAGTGTTAATATAACAGACTCTTAGCAAGGATTTCGAAACTGGGCGCCCAAAATTGACAAATGTAAAATTTTGGGGTCCCTGATTTTTAAAGCGGGACCACTATATAGTCAGATTTTGACCATAAACAAGAATAAATTGATCAACAGAAGGCTTAAAATCCTTATACAATGTCATGGGAATTATATGGAGATGAAGAAATTCAATTATACGCTTGAGTTTGACATTTCAAGAAATTCCTCACAAAAATTGGGTGTCCTGAGGGGTGCTTTTTGGGGTTTGGGTGTCCAAATGACACCCACAACTTACCCGAACTGACTATCTACCAATACAATGGAAATTGGAAAGTACATTCATTGAATTCACAACAGGATCATTTGAATAACAATATAGTTGACAGTAACCTTGAAAGTCATAAAGGGTAGTGGCAGAAATAAAATGGGTGAGAAATACAGAACTAACATCCAGGGTCTTAGCCAGGATTTCAAAAATGCCTGTCCAAAACAGCAATTTTCAAAATTTCAGATTTAGCTACTAATCTACTTCAAATCCTTATACCAACTACATGTATTAGCCTAGTGTGTCAAAAAGGGCAATTTACACTTCAGCTAAGTCCTAGAAGATGGTTTGTTAGGAAAATATTTGGTTATTACAACCCAAAAGTCAAAATTAAAAATCTTCATAGAAATTTTAGCCTGTCCAAACAGGAGGTTTTTAGGAAACTACCTGTCCAAAAGACAGGTAGGACGGGTCCTGGCTAAGTCCCTGCTAACATCACTTCATCAAACCTAAAGTTAAAAAAATTGAGAATTTTGTTATTGCCTCTATGTCAAGGTTAAATGTTGGTAATTGCTGAAAGCCTGGTGCCTGCTGGCGGGACTTTCTGACAAAGGGTCCAACTTGCCCCACCTGAATACCCGGGTGGGCCAGGTACTGTTGAGCCCTGGTTAGGAATCTTTCATTTTTTTTCTACTTATATTTTGGATAAATTGTTTCGATTTTTGAATTAGTAATCCAATTATATATATATATATATATATATATATATATATATATATATATATATATATATATATATATATATATATATATATATCTGATTATGTCTAGTAGAGGTGTCTCCATAAGACTAGCCTGGTTCTCAGGCTGAGTTAGGTATAATGCCCCCACCACTATATATACTGGGTGTTAAGTAGGTTTGATGTCCCTCTCAAGCTATAGATGGCAGCACAGTTTTCATGAATTGCAGTTTGAAACAGCTTGAGCTGTGAGAGTTGCATGTGTATTTACCTTGAAGCATAGAAGCAAGGTGTCCATTGTCTTGACCGAGCTAAGCAGTGCTAGTCTTTCTATGGACATCTGAGCTGCCTTAACAATCTTCCTCACTTCTGAGTCATCGGCAACCAGTAGGACCTAAAACACAGTTAAACACATGAGTAATAGGTTAGAATTTTTTATCCAAACTCGAAATACACAACTTAACTGGCTATTTATCAATCCATAGATTAAAGAATAAGAATATACAGTAAAACACATGAAAAAAGAGTTAGCAAAAGTTTCATCTATAGATGATTAGCTGACCTTCAAATATTTGAAGTAAATGATTTAAATATTATAACTTCGTTTGAAAACAGATAGAAAAAAGAATTTGAACTTACAGGTATATATCTGTACTTAGGCCTAAGAAAATAAGTTGTTTGTTTCCTGTAACCCTACCCTAACAAGTTTTTATTCGAAAAAATCCCTACCCTAAAGTTTTTTCCGCCCTCCCGGAACGTAAAAAATCAACGTAAAACGTTCATAAAACACACATTTTTGACCAAAAAAATAAAGCAATTTTTTTTTTTGCCGACCTACCTACCCTATTTCTTTTCAGACCGTTACAGGAAACAAACATTATTTTTTTCTTGGCCTTAATTTATTTACTTCTTTTATAATCACCTCAAATTTATCATCTTACCTTCATAGTTCCCTCAAGGACCACCTTGGCTGTCCTGACCAGCTGCCTGCGGGACTCACGACTGAAGTCCTCCATTCTGAGTCTCTGCGTGGCCACTATCATGTCCCGGCTGGAGATACCTAAAGTCTCACACGCCCGCGGCATCGAAATCTGCAGCTCCTACAGCAACAATTACAAATAGAAACTTAGATAAACAGACACATGGATTAGTCGCCATAGGACCATAATGATTACAAAGTCCTTGACACACCTAATCTCACCGAATCTAGTGTCAGTGTGACGTCACTAGGGGACTAAGAGACCAATGAGGTCTCTCACTCATAGCGTTAACATTATAGAGTAAGTTACTCACGCACATGTGCAGAACGCACCTCTTGACCAGTTCTTGTTATCATCCAGGCTATGAGCTGTCAAGGCTTGTGTTAATCGAGACATGCTGGTTGCGTATCCGGTGATCAACATTCATGATAGCAAGAACAAACCTGAATAGCTTCACCTGGGCAAGTGAAAGCCTCATGGCACTTGCCCGCGGGCAATGGCCTCAAAAAGTTAGTGTCATGGCCTGTTTTATAAATATAGTACCAATTATTGAGATAGGAAAAGCAAATAATGTGAATATTTTTTTTGTACAGATTATTCTAAGAAAAGGTATATAAATTTTGAAAACAACAAAACGCACAGAATATTTTTTTTGTAACAGATTATTCTAAGAAAAGGTATATCTTAAAAACCACAAAACGTCCTTTTTCAGACAGGCCAGATGGGTCCTGGCTAAGTCCCTAAATATATATAATTACCTGCTCGTCAGATTCACTTGCCATCTTCTGGGCAACATCTATCAAGCCCTCCGAGGCCTTCATTACAGAGTTGGCGAAGGACTGAAAATCTCCTTGAAGAGCCAACCTGTCTCCCTTTTCATAGGCTTCATTAAGAATGATCAGCTGGGAAACCTGAAAAATAACAAATACGTATCTTTTCACAAAATGCATATTTATAGTTATACAAAGAGAACACCTGACCACGAGCTTTGCTATGGGGAGCCGAGGATTTAGCTTGTTGTCAACTGATTGCATTATTAAAGCATAAATAGCAATACCTTAAAAAGATGTCTCCAGGTTTTCCTGTGAGTCCCCATCCTGTGAGTCAGATATGGCCCAATCACACTCTTAAAATTATTACTTTTACAAAGAATTAACATATTTTCTAAGATATAGTGTTTAATATTTACATTAGGACTCATCTAGCATGTGCTAGTTTTATCTATAATTTTCTCCTCTCCCGAAAAATGTCATTTTAGAGGTTTACAAAAAAAAATTGTGTGGGATGCAACAAGTTTTCTTAACTTTTTTCAAAAAGCAAATTTATGTCAAGATAATGGTTTGAACTCTGTTAAAGGGAGTTCTACTAAAATGCATGGCAAGGTATTCATGTTTTTTACAAGGTCCACGAATAATGTTGTTGAGGAAAACATTTTCAGTAGTAAATAGTTTTTTGAGAGAATTCTTATTAAAAAGTTGGGGTGTTGGATATGACATGCTAATGTATTGGATTACTTGGATACAACATATTTGTCTGCTACCTTAATCCAACCTAAAAATAATTCATTTGTCAGAGTATGGGACAGGACTGTGTCCTCCCAGAGAGATACATCCCCTTGATCCGCAACCCCATAGGCACAGCATGCTAGTACCTAGAGTGTGTGCGCCTCGAGTTACGCGGTGTAGACTGGGGAAGTATTGGTGACGTGATTTTTTCAGAAAGAGGCTGGCAGGATGTTGGCTGGAATCCAGGCATGCGCAACTGGTTTCGCGGCAATTTCAGTCTGACCCAGCTATTTTCTTAACATTCTTTTGTCCATGACCAAAACGGAAGCACTCAGGATTGGGAGCCATATCTTCTAGGCCACGTACATGCTTATCAGCTTTGTTTTTCATCCAAAACATAGATCTAAGTCGAGTGCTGTCCGAGTGGTCTTGATATGGCTTCCTGTACTTGAACGAGTATGTATTTCTCTGGTCTCATTGTTTCGTCGGCGCATTTTCGATTGTCATACAATAAAAATAATATGGTATGTCTGTAATCCTTAGAATCTCAGCTTTCAGGATATCTAAATTTTATTGCCGTAACCCGAGCGGTTCCAGAATTACAGCAAGTTGAAGTTGGGGAATATTCATAACCATGACAGCTGTTGACAGTGGGGAGGGAATGAAAGTTAAATACTGTCCAGAATAGGTTCGAATTTCACGTCCATGCTAAAAACTGTCCAAAATATCTGAGAATTTATGGTATATTTGAATGTTTGTCATCAGTGTCTTAGCTAGGATTTAGAAACTAGGTGCCTAAAATTAGCAGTTGTAAAATCTAGGTCAGATAGGTTGCCAAGGAGATGGGCTCAGCAGGCAGCCAATCCTGGGGGTACACATGTTATCTATGACTCATAGAGAGGCAGCGATATAGCTGTATATATTCAACGCAATGTATTGCAGCGGTTCTAATGATATAAGCTAGGCACGCATCTGTAAAATATGCTCACATCCATTGACTACTACCAGGCATTGTATCTCTCTGGCAAAATGTATGATGAATATCATATATGATCAGGAAATGGTCATCATGTAAAACATATTTGTATCTGGGGTTTGATGTTTGTTAAGGGGTTCTTTTTGTGGGGTTTGAATATGTGTATGACAGGAAAACAAGGAAGGGACATCTGGACCTAGACCCTCTGTGCCGTATCGTTACGGCCCTATGCTATTGTTGCTCTGACGGGCCTCACCTATAGGGCACTAGTCCTCCAATGCAAAAAAATGGAACCTGGGTCGGTGTATAGTGATGAAAGCACTCCTGAGATGAAGTCACTAGTTTAATGGACAAGTTTGTAGGAATTAAGTTAATATAGGCTCATAAGGGCCAGATTTTTGAATAAAGTTCCTAAACTGCTATAAGTGTTTTTTCTGACTTGTTCCCTCGGTCGCCGTAGTCTGCCAGAGCGGTACTAACGTAAGTTGGCTGCGGACGTCGTAAAAGTTTATCGAAGTTCAATTGTTGGACGGCACGTGGGCGTGTGTTGGAGCTTGGAGATAACGCAACATCTCGTCTGACAACGTGAGAATTAGCGGCCATTTTGCGGATTAGGAGGCCTTTTTCCATGTACCTCCATGAAAAGTTAAGATTTCTCCAAAAAGGAAGAGGTGAGTAAAATAAAATATTGTCTTGAATGATAAATAAACACTGGTCTACAAATACAACTAAGTTATTTCATTCAAATGTGTCAGTGCAAAATCACGTAACAGCTTCCAAAAATTTCAAGGGAGGGTACTATATACGGACTGCGGACCTGATGCAGGATGCATGACAAAAGTATGGAGGGAGAGGGAACAGGAAGAGGGACGAGGCCCGGGGGGAACGAGTGGCCTGGGTAGTAGAGGAGATCTCCGTAGGTCCTCCCTTGGGAGTTGACACCGTGGGACAAATGAGGTTAAGCAGATCCATAACAAACAAACATGTCAGATGGAAATGGAAAATGTGATAGACTTAAAAAAGGACAAAGGTTTTAAGTTCATGTCAGAGTAGATATGTCAGAGGCAACATTTAGTTGACTTTCTGTTTTTAATCATTTTATGAAATTAAAATCTAATGATCAGTTGTCTGTGTGCAGGTGTGTGTCATCAATATAATTATTGATTGATTTACCTGTGATGAAATAGGTGCCAACACTCTTTCAATCGATTTGGTCTGCACCAAGTTTGAAAGTAAACCTTGAGTTATTTCCATGATGAATTCCTTGTAGCACTGATAAAGGAACAGCGATCACCCACACTGCAAATGGTTGTTTTTTACATTTTAATACAGAAATACAACACAACACCAATTTCAAATTCACCAAAATACAACGTGCGCATGCGCGTGTCGATTTTTTGTCCTCCAATTTAGAGAGCGGTACGGTTTGATGATTTTCGTGATAAGTCTGGACAGTTAGAAATTTTAGCTTGTTTTGGTTAACTAATGTCTCGAAAACTATAAGTTCATGGAGCGATTCACGAATGCTTTGGATATGAACATCTTTGAAGTGGTCAGACGTATGAAATGTAACTTTCTATTTTTAGGTCAATCGCCACCTACCGTTTAATTTACTAACTAAAACCACAACTTGTTGAACTAGTCTTGTGACTTGATAGTCCCATATCCTCCTCTGTCAAAGTTGACTTTCATTTTTCACAGAAAAGGTATTATGTGAATAATGGGTTAGACTATTGACGCAAGGTTTTAAGACGTACATTACTATGGACGGGACGAAACATCTCCCTTTAACAGTGCTTTTTACTAGAAAAGGTAAGTCATTTAAAACAGTTCTAAAAGTATAGATCTATTCAATATTTGTTTAAATAAAATTGTAAAGAATAGCAGCACCTGTCCTAAGCTCCTCCTTTTATTGTGTTTGGATGGAGGAGTGGTAAAATGTATATATTGTGTCAAATGCTAGCAGTGGACTGGTGGAACATGTCCTGATCACCCAATAATGCTATTTTTAGTCTCATTATGCACCAGTCAATTGAATCCCCGGGAGGGGGGGGCCGGGAAATGGCCGGGCGATGCCGGGCTTATCCTGTTTAGTACACCAAAATGCTGCCCCGCAGGGTGGGGACATAACTAACTAGTAGAGCGACGATATAGGCCGGGGCACGGGGGCGGGGATAGTGAATAGCACCCAAATCCTCCTTATGCCAAAATCCTATTTAATAATAATAATAATAATAATTGGAATTTATATAGCGCCTTTTCCATTCATAAAATGTTCAAAAGCGCTGCACATTGTCATAGTTTGAGTAATAGTCCACAACGCCTCAATGGGCGAGCCTGAAAAGGTGTGTTTTGAGACACTTCTTGAAGGCCTGACACGATGTAGAATCCTTCAGGTGTTGTGGAAGCGCATTCCATAATCTCGGTGCACTAATGGAGAAAGCGCGATCTCCAAATTTGAGTCTAGTCCGAGGCTCGTCCAGAAGGCCCTTTGCTTCTGATCGTAGATGGCGTCTGGGTTTATAAGGCACGAGCAGCTCCTTGATGTACTTAGGTGCAAGTCCGTTTAGCGCCTTGTATACCAGCAGTAGGACCTTAAATTGGATGCGGAATTTGATTGGTAGCCAGTGAAGCTTGATGAGAACAGGTGTGATATGTTCATACTTCCTGGTTCTCGATACTATCCTTGCTGCACTGTTTTGTAGTCGCTGCAGCTTTGCAATCAAATCCTGTTGTATTCCAATTAGGAGAGCATTGCAGTAATCCAAGCGAGACATTACCAGTGACTGCATCACTGTTTTTGTGGTATCTTCTGTTAACACACGTCTCGCTTTTCCAATATTTCTCAGGTGAAAGCTAGATTTTTTGACAACACTTTTGACATGGGGTGCCATGTTTACTATGATTAGCCCAATTAATCAGCCGCCTAGCAGTGGATAGACAAATGGTATGAGATATTGTCATAATGATACGACCGGCACTGAATGTGGCTAGTATTAAATTATCTTTTTTATATAAATACGAGGAAAAAAAACAAGAATATTAACAAAAACAAACACATTGATGATTACTGAATCTCGTTAAATTTGGAGGATAACACTTTAATTATAATATGTCTACAAAGCAAAGCTTTAAATGCTCGCGAATCTCGAAAATATTGTGAAATAATCACACAGTATGAGTAGTGATTGACCAAAAATTAATGGCAAAACAATTGCTACGATTTCAACCTGTCCAGCGTGCATCATAACCACTTGTCCCATTGCAAGTGAATTCGGCAAAAAACGGCAATCTGGCCAGCAAAACAAGACCCTTACTTGCCCTTGGCTCGGCAAGAAATGTCTTTTGGCAGAGTCCTCGCAATGTAACTCACCTTAGTTAAACAGGGTAGTGGGACAAGTGGAAGTGCCAGCGTGGGCAAGTAAACTTTAGGGGCAGCTTGCCATGCTCGTCAAGTAATGTTTTGGAACCTATGTTGCACCCTGCTAACGCAACATCGTCATTTCCCAACATATTTAAAAGAATTAAATGGCAAGTAGAATGAGTTGTGGCGGTTATATCATTCTAAACTGCATTAAAGTTGACCCACAGAGATGCAAATAATTTATCTTTTTTGTGAAAATAGAGAATACCGCCGTGGCAACTTTTCCCGCTACTATAATCATGACGTCGCATGAGCATTTGTTGCACTGAGGATTTGGTGCGTGGTTGCGCATGTTGCGTGGTCAGTGACGGCACTTGGGTATTTAGGGGGGTGCATACATTCGTTATCAAAATTTAAAAATACCCCTAAAGCACTGATTTCTGGCCAAAAAAGCACCCTTATTTTAATAAAACGCTGATTTTTGCCACTAAATAAACACCCTTTCTTTTAACAAAACACTGACATTGGATGAACGGGAGCACATAGTTTGACTTTCGATTTTATAATCCTCTGCTTGTTTAGCGGCAGCAAACTCGGAAGCCCAGTCACTTCGGCAGTCACTCGGCGTCAGAGCCGCGTATATTTTGTGGATTGTAAGGGGATTTTGACCCCCATACTTCGTACCTGGGTACAAAAAAGTACCCTTCTTTTACAAAATCGCGGACATGCGGAGGTCTTAAAAAAAGACCCCTTCCGCGAAATACGTAACGCAGGTGCGACCCCCCGGCCCTCTGTACCTGAGTGCCCCCACCGGGCGTGCAACGCACTAGTGCGTTCCCTAATCATTCTGCATTAACTTTTAAAGCAGTCACAAAGTTATGACGGGATTCTGTCTCACCGTGACGTCATTCTTTCCCAAATTCAGCCGATAGAGGTCGCCGCTTTTGTTTTGTACTTTGCAGAAACAAGTTGCCACAAATCTTGCGCACATAGCAAATTTCGTCCAAATGGCCTTCGAAACTGTAACCTTTTTCAAGGTATCAGTACATATGCTTATGCCAATCAAAAACACTTCTTTGCAGAAGGGCTGCACAAGCCATTATATGCCAGAAATATCTAAAAATGAAATAGCCATTTTAAAATCCAATCATGGTAGCCTGACCAGATAAGAATTGATAGTTTGCATGAGGATGTACAGTGGCTGGAATTTCTCACGGAATTTCAAATTCATCTATCATATTTTTGATGCCCACATGGATTTAAAATATGGTTTGAAGGGGAACTTGGGGAACATTACAGGAAATGTGCACATAGGGTACCGTCGCCACCACTCCACTTGTGGAGTGTCGCCGGCGAAGGCACACCGCGCTGCCGCTGTGCTTCCTGCCATTCGCTCTCCCAAGAGAATGCTATCTATCAGGCAGGTACTGGCGTGCAGGTCCTTATCTTTATGGGTCAAAGCAGTCAGCTGTGGCAGTGTAGGAGGGGTGTTACCGCAAGAATAGACAGTCTTAAAGATTTCCACTTGCAGTGGAAAACTGAGTATAAAAGCGGTTTTATTGGAAATAACTACAAAAAAGTGGTATAATTAGGTAAGGAAGTATATGATACACCTGCCTGCAGCTTAGTTTAGGAGTTTAAGCGTGCTCTTGAGGGTGAAAGTTGTAACTAGTGACTTTAAAAAGTTCTATGTGACCATTTCCTGTCATGAAGAACAAATCATAGGTTTATATGAAAGTTCATGAACATAGCTCAACATCTCTCATAAACAGGGAAGCCCTAGAGCTCCACACAAAGAGAAATCTAAAATTGTAATTAGTGAGTAGCACTTCCTCGAAGCCAAGGCCGACGCCATTGTGAATCTGGGTCATCAACCACTGCTGTGGTCAGTGTTATTGGGTAGCAAAGGAGCTTAGGGGTGCTTGAGATAAGCACAGAGCTAGTGGCAGGAAGTGATCTCTGCCACCCAATGCCAGTGGCTGCCAGGGGCTGGGCAGGATGATGGCAATATGCAAAAATCTCCCCCTCATGGGATCACTGAGAGAACAAGAAGGGCAGCATCCTGTTCTTGAAGTTTATTACTCTCATATGAGCTGATATGTATGTGAGCCTTTAAAAAATGTGCCCCGGGGGCGGGGATTAGTGACAAAAAAATGTGCCGCGGGGGGCGGGGACTATGCAAAATAGTGCAGAAGGTCGGTGCACTATCCCCGCCCCATCCCGGCCCCCCCCTCCCGGGGATTCAATTGACTGGTGCATTATTTTGCATCATTTTTATTTAGGGGGGGGGGGGGGGCTCATATAGGGTCTGCCTGGAGAGGGGGCTTTAACCCATCCGTATCTGTAGACCCGGTTTGTGTCTCTATCAGGCCATCCTTTTTATTTATTGATGTTTCTGTTTTTTGCCTTTCCGAGACACGGTACCACACAATAGTAAAAATCTGCCATCAGTCCGGTGAATAATAACCGGAGTGGATTTCTCGCGTTTACAAGGCGAGTGTCACGGCCATACTTATACCAATGAATTATGTACATGTTTGACTAGTGTATATATATGCCCTAAGTCGGCAGGTGACAATGGCTGAAATGTTTAATAATCTTAGAAAGAAGTTCTGAAGCGGCAATTTCCACCATTTTAAATTTTCGGTGTAAGCTAAAGACTTGACTAATCGAGCACCTGCCAAGACATTAGGAGCGTCTGTTCGCATATAACAGACGCTCCTTAAATGTCTTGATAAAGTTGTTAAAGTTTTGAAAAGCAAAATTATAGTTTCTGTTTCTCATAGCGAGATTACCTCACTCACCACCTGGTTAGGGTTTCAATCACTTCCTGTACAAATCACGGTTGTTGGTATTCCTCAGACAATGTGGACAGGGACGTTTAGGCCTAAAAAAAAGTTGTTTGTTTCCTGTAACCCTACCCTAACAAGTTTTTATCCATAATAATCCCTACCCTAAAGTTTTTTCCGCCCTCCCAACTCCCAATCAACATAAAACATGCATAAAACACACATTTTTCTACCAAAAAAATAATGGAAAATATTTTTTTTTACCGACCTACCTACCCTATTTTGTTTTCGGACCGTTACAGGAAACAAACAAATTTCTTTTTTTAGGCCTTATACAACATCTCTGATGTTTTCCTCCACTACCCCATCTCATTAACACTGCTTATTGTTCAGTCTGAGGACTGGGAGGGTATGGTTGGGGGAAACCGCATTTGCCTTGAATGACTATAAATTATAGGTGCCTTCAGGATTAGGGATGTTGGGGGTGGGAGGTGAATGGAGACTGATTGCATTTGCAGACAGGATGAAGGTGTCTAGACATGGCTAAAAGTCAATGTACACTTTAATACGGTATATACCAGTTGATATCAAAGTAGCTGAATTATAAATAAATTATGCATATTTATTGTTAATAATGTCCAATTTGCTGTTAAATACTTTAAAATAACTATGTGATAATTCATTTAGCCATGTGTCACAGGGGAATTTGGGACTTATCAAGGGGTCTTTAAGGCTCGCCTATATACAGTTGTTCTGGTGGGGATAGGTCAGAGAGTACATATGAGTAATTATATGTAGTTTTACATATTCAAGTCCAATTAGCCTAAACCATCAGTATTTCCCTGTACATGACTGGAGCTCCCAATCTCTGTCTTCCTGTCTGTCTGAATGCCCAATCTCTCTCTGCCTGCTAATTCCATGTACATGTTATTACATACAACCTAGGAAAGGATTGGTTAATTATAATTAATAAGTATTCATTAAGGGTGGCACCCCATCAATTAGAATGGTCAATACATAATTACATACATAGGAACGGTTGATTGCAATATAACAGGCAATTAACACTGATAGTCATTTAGGGTAGGACACCTTTGATTATGGTTGTCAACTGGTGATCTGTCACCCTAACAGCTAAAACCTTATAGCAAAATAAACAAACATTCAATGAACTATTTGTCTGATGCAAGGGGCTATAGTAGTAACTTTCTAGAAACATGTATTTTCCCTATGATACAGGGATGCATATGTGATCTTATTACGTGTTGGATATTTTCTGGCTCAGATTGAACATGTCTTTTGGGTAAGGGGATAATTTACATAATGTATGTCTCATGTAGGTGTGTAAAATTGAGTACTAAGGTCTAAATTTATAGCCGTGTTGTAATTTGGAGGCACATACACCAGCATCATACCACTCTTCACTTACTTGCTTACAATATATGCTGTACATAGAACTTTACCTTTTGAATTATTTTGATTTTTTTGATGTATTTTTCAGGCACCCTTTGGCTGTTCATCGTTGTCTTACTATGTGTCCTTACTACGTCACAGGCAGCACTACCTCTTAATCTCAACTGTACGGGAGTCATCAATTCAACATGTACAGAATGCTCTGCTGGAACATACGCAAATATAAGTAAGAAGAGTCACATTGCGTTGGATGTAAAACACCCCCCCCCCCCCCAATAGGCCCAACTATGCTGCCTGCCTACTAGGGACCTTCATTTCTTTAAATTTAGCATTGTCAGCCTAAGAATTTTCAATGATAAGTAGCAAGCTGCCTTCAGGCAGAGACATCCTGGTTGTTGACTCAATTTTTAGAGGTTGACCTACAAAGGTCAACCTATATTGTTATCGCTTTTGTTGTCTTGCATTCCCGGGAGCTGGTTGATGCATTTTCCCTATGTTGTCTTACATGGCTGTTTTGGATTTTTCTAGCCACATGATCTGGAGAGTGGGGTGTGGTGGGGTCGTTTTGTTTATTGTTTCTGTTAGTGTTGAGTGTGTAGTTTATAATGGTTGTTTCATTTTTTCTGTGGGTTGCCTAGTTTTTTTTTTGTGGATTTTTATATGTGCATACTTTATGTTTTATACGCTCCAATACACTCCTGGTTCCTGGCTCTACTCTGCTGACTGTGACACGGGAGATCCGGGTTCAAATCCTGCCCCGTGACATTTTTTTTTTCACAACTTTTTTTTTTTGTGGAGAGAAAATATAATTTTATTTTTCCATGACCATTTGAAAGAGAAACCAATTGATTTATTTTCCCATTTTTTTGCAAAAAAACAACAAAAAAACACTTTTCACAACCATATTTTGGGATTATAAAATAAATATGTCCACACACCAGGTTCAAATCCTGGCCAGTGACATTTTCTTTTTCACACCTTTTTTTTGTGGAGAGGAAATATAATTTATTTTTCCATGACATTTTGAAAGAGAAACCAAATGATTTAATATCCATTTTTTGCAAAAAAACACAAAAAAACTATTTTTACATCCATATTTTGGGATTAGAAAATAAATATGACCACACACATACATTCTTAGACACACACACAACCACACAAATGTTAGGATCCGGATAAGTGTTGCCATGGTTACTATGGGTTTGACCTCAAGTTTACAGGTCAGTTTCATTTTTTTATACCACAAGACACACAAAAAACACACAAAAAATATATATAAATATATATATTTAAGAAAAAAAAATGATTTAAATTTTTTTTTTAAAAATTCAAAAATATTTTTAAAAAAATATTTTTTTTTAAATTTAAAAAAATTTCAAAAAAAAATTTCAAAATCTTTAAAAAAAAAAATTCAAAATTTAAAAAAAAATAAAAATCTAAATTAAAAAAAAAAAAAATTCAAAATTTTTTTCCAAAAAAAAATTTCAAAATCTTCAAAAAAAAAGAAATTCTAAATTTTTTCAAAAAAAAAATTCTAAATTAAAAAAAAAAAAAATTCTAAATTTTTTCAAAAAAAATATTCAAAATTTAAAAAAAAAAAAATTAAAAATTAAAAAAAATTAAATTCAAAATTTTTTTCCAAAAAAAAAAATAAATTAAAAATTTTTTCAAAAATTAAAATTCAAAATTTTTTCAAAAAAATTTTTTTTCAAAAAAAAAATTCAAGAAAAAAATACTTAATTTTTTCAAAAAAAATAAATTCTAATTTTTTTCAAAAAAAAATTCTAAATTTTTGTTCATAAGTCACCAATGTGTCATAATTTAATGCATGCATTTCCCTACGTTTCAGCCCAGAACCGGCTACGAGTGAGAATCACGCTATACTGCAGAATTTACTTGCTAGCTGCAATTGAATTTAATTTGCAGCAGCACCAATATCATTATTTCTTCAACATATCTTTTGTTCTGATAATTATCAACATACACCTATATGTATGTTGATAATTGATCAATTGTTTCCATCGCAATAGCCGTCTTCCATTCGTGATAGTGTCTATCATACAATGATGGCGGCCATCTTGCTTCACGTAAAAACCCCATAATTTTGCACTGGTATTCCCAAAATTTGAGAGGTAAGTATGCGAACTATGATATGATGCACTGGTAACTTATTCATAAGTTACCAATGTATCCTACTATAATGGTTTTGTGAAGTTATTGGACATATTTTTCTTCGTTTCAGCGTCGACCGTCTTGGGGTGAAATTCGCTAACCAACGCGCCATCACCTACAGTGGAGTATAGCATAACTATGCATCAATTGATCGCGTGTGATGAGTTCGCGTAGGCAATACTAGTTCGCGTATTCGTGAAATAATCGCACACGCAAACTTTGCCTGTTCTACAGTATTTAGGTGCTTGACAGGGTCAATTTCTTTTATTGCTTAGCACTTAACTGTTCAATTTAGAACTATTCAGTACTATAATCTCCCCATCAAAGTGGTTTATACTTAAATAATGACAGATTCACCATTATTTTGCAAAAGGAGATGGAATTTTTTTTGGATTACTTTGCATTTTTGATCAAAATCATTCTATAATCAATGAAACAAAGTGGTATAAACTCAATCAAGTCCCATCCACTTAAAAATGTCTGAACAATACATAAACACGCCAAAGACCTTGCATTTGACTTCAACATTAAGGCAACAACTGTTCTCTGTGTTGCAGAAACAAACAAAATAAAAACAAAAACCAAAGCCCTTGACTTAACCTTTCGACATAGATTCCACAACCACCCGGTACACTCAAATACTATCCCAAGCACAAAACATGGCGTATCACTCTATGCCAAGCACCAGCTAACAGAGATAAAACACATGAACACAAGCAATTTGGAAACCACAACTGCCTTTGACAACAAAACACAAGCATACATCACATGCATATACTGCTACCCAAACTCTTCCATTCCAAACTTCATTAATGACATCACAACAATATCTGCAGCAACAACAAATCATCAAAAAATACTAATTGGTGACTTTAACATCAACGCCCAAAGCAAGCACTCAAACACTATAGAAAAAATATGCAAAGCCCTAGGAACAAAGCAACTAATAAACCAACAACAACAAAGCAAAACACAACAATAGACCACATACATGCCAACATTACAACAGACCACTCCTCAGGAGTCATAAGAACATAGTCAACATACTACTCAGACCACGATCAGATATATATAACATTTAAGTAAACAACATACACCTACATACAGCAGCCACTCATCCCCATGACAAAAAGACAAAGAAGGCCAAAAAATTACAAAACCACTAAATATTGAAAAAAGAAAAAATTTGAAAAAGGTTAACAACAAAAAGACATGACAAAGAATCAACCTCTTGACGCCACAGGCGTCTATCTTGTTATAATATTAAGCAGTATCATATTTAATACAGAACTTTCAGATTGCTACAATTTTCATAATTGTATATATGTTATTCTGCTGAAACCGTATCATGTATTCGCAATTTCACATCCTTAGATTGATCAATAAACAATACATTACATTAATACTTTTTCTTGTTGGATGTTGGTATTTAGTATCACATCGAGTACTGTTATTAATTCCTATTTGTGAATGTTCAATACAATACTTTTCCCTGTTCTATATCGATATTAAGTATTGTATGGAGTACTTTTACTAATTCCTATTTGTGCCTGTTGTTAGGTATCGCCGAGTGTGGCTGCTGCGCGGGTGAGGGATCATGTGTGCAGGAGTTTTGTTTGCCGTGTCCCCTCGGTACATTCCAGGGGAAGCCAGGTGCTACTCAGTGCACACCATGTAGCATTGGTACCTATGCAAAGTAAGTGTGTCCATGGGTATGGTGCATAATACAACAGTGAATTTAACCCTCCAATGAATGCCACTTACGAATATATGCGTTATTGCCAGATGATCAAATTCATTTAAAGGAGAGCCTGGCTATCCCTTAAATAGATAAACATAACAAATTTTTCATTTTTATCTGCCTGGTAACAGTTAAGTCATTAAGCGACCTGACTTAAAGGGAATTGGCTGTTACAAGGCTATGATCTATTCGGCATTCATCATGACATGTCACATGTATGACTTAAGGTGGACCCAAAATTTCATAAGATCGTTAAACATGAACAATCCGGTATTGGATTTTGGCCAGTAATCCCCATTATAATTTGGCATCAGACCTTGGTAAGGAGAATAACAATTTGAACTCACAAGGGTTAAGCTTAGGAATCCCTTAAAGTTTCCTGAAGTACCAAGGTTACCCTTAATTTTATTTGTATAGAGGTATATTTAAGGGAAACCTTGGTCCTTAAGGAAGCCTTAAGGGATTTCTAAGTTATGCAACAGCTTGATGACCTAGAAGCTTATGAATGGAATAATAGATGAAATAATAGAAGTTTATTTTACTTTGGCCTCTTTGGTCCTTTAGTCTACACAGCAAAAAGTTTCGGACAGCAAGCGGACAGCAAACGGTTGACCGATGTTCGTACAGCAAACGGATATAAATTTGCCAAAGCAACCGTTTGTGCACTATCCCTTATCTGATCCCCCACTGCTGCACATCTCGATAATTGTTGTGATAAGCAGGACTATTTGCTCTCCAATGTATGGCTTTTTTCCTGCGATTATTTCTTGCATTCTCTTATTTTAAAGTGTTATTTTCTTGATTTTCATTGAATTTTCTTTTCCTCTTCCTTCAGCTGTTTGTGCACAAACAGACAGCAAACAGTCAACCGAAATATAGGTCAACTGTTTGTGCACAAACAAACAGCAAACGGTTGACTGAAATATTTGTTCCAGTGCACAAAATGTTCCAGTGCACAAATGGTGCACAGGAACATTTGTTGACCAATATATCGGTGCACAAACGGACAGCAAACGGTCGACCGAAATATTTGTCAACCGCTTGACATTTGTGATATTTTTTCTGTGTACATTTTGTACATTCTCCTGCTAGCTACAGGATAGGTTCATGACCTGACCCTTTGTCTGTTACTTGTATTAGTGTGTACTAGCCGCCCGCCGTGCTACGCACGGATTTGGATGGCTGCTAACAGACTGTTCGTCACAGATATCACCTTTTACATTATTGTAGTATATCTGGGAGTGATAGTTGTCAGCCATGTTCATCAGGGCAATATGCAGACACAACTGGGAGCGTCCAGTGTCAGTCTTGCCCAGCAGGTATGGTATAAGTCTACTTTTACATTTATAATGACAGGGTGATTATTTAGGTTAAAACCCATATGCTCAGAGTGGCCAAACGCAGCCTCACAATTTTGATGAATTTTTGCAGGCAGAAGCAAAATTGGGAAAATATATGAAGGTGAAATATTTATAACATTAACAACGAAACTCCTCCAATATTTTGTAAAAGTATACTATATTCCAAAATTGCCATCAGAAGTATCACAGACTCAGACTTCAATTTTAAGAAGACTTCTTAAGTATAAATAGGTTAAAAGAACAATATGAAACTGTTATTGATCAAATAAAACTATTCAGTTTCTAAATGGACTTTGGTTACACCAATTAAAAGTTCACAAACATATATATTATTCTAAATGGACTTTGGTTACACCAATTAAAAGTACACAAACATATATATTATTCAAGTATTCATTCTTCTATTTATTAATTTTTATCTTGTATATTATGTATTTTTGTATTTAATTATTGTCTTGTATAAATTTTGTCATTCACTTATTATGTATTATGTATTATGTATTTTCAGGGAGTGCCACCAATAAGAGTGGTCAAAGTACCTGTGATCAGTGTAAACAAGGCTTCCATGCAAACATGACCGGTCAACTGACCTGCCAACCTTGTCAGCCTGGCGAATTTTGCAAGTATGTCTATAACAAGTTTAGAATACTGTCGATCTGAAAAGTTGCACAGGTAGTTAGAAACAATGGATTATCAAACTGAGGTTTTTTGGTGTCCACTGTCAAGTTTTTGTAGGCCTACAATTGAATATTTCTTATGCTAAAACGACCCAGAACATGTGTTAGTAGATTTAAGACACTGAAAACAAAGTGTTTTCCACCACTTACTCTGTATAAAAAATCTTCTCTATTAAACATGGTCCATCTTAATAATTCAAGTGTGTGTGGCCCAAATGGATTTTACATTGTCTAGTGCTAGTGGATAACCCTTTAGTTTTTGCATTGCATAATATTTTAAAGACTTTTGAGTTATTATCATTTTGTTACAATTGGGGAGCATTTTTCGAGAAACATTAAATAAAACAGCCACCACAATTTGCATGGTATATATGATTGTATACTAATTGACCCTTGTTGCATATTCCTTTGTTGTATTATGCCCAGCCTCTTCCTAGCATATTCATGGATAAACATTGTATATCCACTGGGACAATAAGTCGCAAACTTGATTGATCGCTACGTTTGACTGGATATTCGAGTCAAAGTGAGATGAGTTGACTATTTTAGATAATCACCTCACATCACTAATTTTGCATCTAGAAGAACGCAATTTTAGGTGGGGAAACCATCCCTACTTCGGTTAACTGATTATTCCAGCAAGTTTTATCGCTTTTAGTTAAGACATTTTCCTACATCACCACGTTGTGGTAAATGTGATATATGTGTGATGGAAGTGTAGCTTTCAATATTGCACTGTATAGTGTATGGCGCAATAAACAAGGGAACTTCTGGGCAGTGGAATAACATGTCCTGAAATGCAATATTTTTTGATAATCTTGAAATGTCTATCAATCACTCGAAAATTTTGGCAATTAATCGAGCTGAATTTTGTGAACGATTCTTCACCCTAATATCCATGCATGTATATTGTGTCTGTTCGCTGTTTCAGTAAGACTGGCTGTGCTAACTGTACATTATGTAGTGCTGGTCACTACAGCTCACAGCCACAAGCTCAACAGTGTGCCAAATGTGATGTGGGTCTCCATCAACCTCACCAGGGACAACCCTCCTGTCTTCCATGTCCTGCAGGCTTTGAGGCACTGTGAGTATGTCACATTGGAATTGTTATATGTATAGTTCTTAACCCTTATGCTGCTGGTGGCTAATTTGGTCATTACATACACAATTATACAAAAAACTGAAAAATTACGGAAACCCTGGCACACTGGAACTCATCTGAATGTACCTAAGGCGAGCTCTACCAACATGACAGGGAGTAGATGGTTTTCCTTGTGCTTTGGGCAAAATTAGCCTCAGCGCTGGAGTGGTTAATGGTATATTCTTTACCATGTACAGGGACCCGTCTTGGACAGGCAGTTTCTTGAAATCCTCCTTTTTGGACAGGGCACGATCATATCTGAAGAATTTAATATTTTGACTTTTTGAGGTAATAAACAAATATTTTCCTCCTAACAACCCATCTTCTATGTTGTGCATAATGTCCTTTTTGACATAATAGGCTATTACATGTAATTGCTCTAAGGATTAAGAGTAGCTGTGTAGCTAAATCTGGATGTGCAGAAATTTTGGAATTGCTGTTTTAGACAGGCATGTTTACAATCCTCAGGCTAAGACCCTGTTCATGTGCATGTACTAGATTTAAGTATACCACGGTAGAATGTCAATTTCTTAACAAACAAGATGTACTTGAAGTGATCTAATCTACATTTGATTTAGATTAATAATTGTATAATGTTATCATGCTAAACTCCTTAATTCTATTATAGATGAACAAAATTTTATGAAATAGTACTGCAACACCTATACACATTTACCCTCTATATCTAGGCATAGGGGACAAGTTCGCTGTGATGGATGTATACAGGGCTATTATAAGAGCTCTATCAATGAAACTTACTGCATTCCCTGTGGTCCAGGTGAGTTCATACATCTTAGAAGAATGATATCATAAAAATGCTGCATTTTAAATGTTTTCAAACATAATGTAACCAATATTGTTATGATAGTTATTACTATTATTATTAATGTTGTTATTAATATTATTATCTTTATTATTATCATTATTATTACTATTATTATTATTATTATTATTATTATTATTATTACTATTATTATTATTATTTTTTTTTTTATTATTATTATTATTATTATTATTATTATTATTATTATTATCATTATTATTATTATTATTATTATTTATAATTATTAATATCATCATCTAAATAGATATTTATTATTTATTCTGCTAGGCAGAAGTGTAATATAAAGTGTTTTGCAAAAGTCAACAATTTGGTACAATATTTTTAAATTGTCTTCATTGATTATACATGTGTATCTATTATACATCTCTTCCAGGCACTTTCACAAGCAATTTTAGTTCTACAGAGTGCAGTCCCTGCGAAGCTGGAGAATTTCAGAGTTCTGAAGGGAAAACAGCTTGTCAGCTGTGTGATACTGGAACAATATGCAAGTGAGTACATTATATGTATATATATATATGTATTCTTTTGATAGGCATCCACATATATACATCTTACTACCTTTCAGGTATTGTAGCTGAGGATATCTTCGATCTAAGTAATAAACCTTATAAATAGTATATTTAAAGATTTATTGGTTTGTTGATATCTCAACTTTTGAAAAATTGGCATGGTCATTTGAGGGTTTTTATACTTAAGAAGATTAGTAGTAGCAGTAGTAGTAGCAGCAGTTGTAGTAGTAGTGGTAGTAGTAGTAGTAGTAGTAGTAGTAGTAGTAGTAGTAGTAGTAGTAGCAGCAGTAGCAGTAGCAGTAGCAGTAATAGTAGTAGTTAGTAATCATAATAGTAGTAGCAGTTATAGTACTAGTAGTACTAGCACTAGTAGCAGTAGTAGTATCATTATCATCATTATCATCATTATCATTAACATCATCATTCATGTTGTTGTTATCATTGTTGTTTGTTACATTTACAGCAAGCCAAGGTGCATTAGCTGTGAGGGCTGTCCTGCAGGTAGTGAGGCCAAAGAGCCTGGCATGGTCAACTGTACAGACTGTAGGAAAGGTAGGCAATATCTCTCTCTGGGGGGCTGTCCAGATAGCTGAGTGGTCTAATGTGTCACCCCTGACTGCTCGCTGTCTACTGGGGCCTGCTCTACTAGGCAACTGGTCTAAGGTGTTGCCACTGATTGCTTCTTTAAATAATGGATTATATTTTGAATTGAAAAACTGAACAGTGAATCGAGTTGGAAAAATGGATGAATCTTAGTGCTCCTAAGCATAAGCATCATATAAATGGATTATAGTTTGAATTGAAAAACTAAACAATGAAAAGGTTTTGATGATTCTTAGTTGTCCTCAGCATAGCATCATGTGTGTATTCTCTCGCTCCTTCCTTGTAGGTTTCTTCAAGGCTGGCTTCAGTTCCTCCATTTGCATGGTGTGTCCAGATGGATGGTATAACCAACGGTTTGGAGACACCCTGTGCCACGAATGTCCAGAAGGCAATTTCTGTCCAGTAAGCACAACTTTAGCAATCTCTACAAATACTAGTAGTAAGAGGCTCACCCAGGGTCTTAGCCAGGTTTAGAAACTGGGTGCCCAAAGTTGCCAATTGTAAAAAGTTTGGATGTCCTATTCTTCAAGGGAGACCATAATATACTAAGATTACAACCACAAACATATATTTGCCGATTCAAATAAGGCATACTTTCCTTATAAAATGCCATGGGATTTTTATTGGAGTGAAAAAAATTCAGAATTTTAAGTTTGAAAATGACATTTTAGGAAATTTAACTCCCATAAAGATTTTGGTGTTTCAAGGGGTGACTTTTAAAGGTTTGGGTAAAGGTATTCGGTTTAGAGTCTTGTATCCACCGAAGTGCTCACACGACCTTCCTCCCCTAGCAGGCACTGTACACACGGAAACCATTTCAATCCCCCAGGGGATATTCCAGAGCAACTGGCAGCATATAGCGCACACACTCTAAGCACTGGGTGTCCAAATGACGCGTAGACGCCCTGCTGGCTAAGACTATGGGCTCACCCTTATAGCACAGTGGTCTACAGTATTGCCGCTGACTGTTAGCTGTCTCTCACTACTGGGCCAGGGCATTGGAAAGTTGCTAGTAACTTGTGGTTAGCTGGTGAGTATTGCATACTCAGGTTTCCTCCACTTAACCTACACCTGACTAGACATAACTTGGCCACACTGTGGCAGAAAAGAGAATATAAATGAAATTCCAAATGCAAATAATAGGGATACAAATGATTATGTATTGTGGAGCTTGCAGTTCTGAGAACCCAGGAGGAAATTAAAGATGTAACTTGTAGAAAATCCAAATATTTCAAAGCAATGTTATTTTCTATGTCCATAGTGCCCTACCTGTGGGCCTCAGCCATGCCCTGCCAAGACTGCCTGTCCTCCTGGGAGCATGCACTTCAAGTTCTGTGACGGACCCTGGTTTGTCATCGGAGAAAAGCAGCAACGATGTGTAATGTCTGAAGAGCTTATCGCTGTTATTGCAGGCTGCTCAGCAGGTAGGTCCTTAACCCTTCCAATGCTGATTGCTGAGGCTACTTTCCTCCAAAGCACAAGGATGCAAAATTCTTTGAAAACCATATAAACATCCCGACTGAAACCAAGGAACATGGGTACTCATCTGTGAGTTCTAATTGAGAGCTTTCCAATGAATACCAACATGATAGGGTTTAGAGGGTTTTCAAAAATCTTTGCGTTCTTGTGCTTTGGATGAAAGTAGCCTCAGAATGATTAAGCCTTTCATGTCTAGAGTTTGCATCGGAATGACATTATGCATATAAGTTCACAACACTTTTGAAGGGGAGTTGTGATTCTGGTTCTGAATTAGACATAAATGTCCATAGATGGAAAAAGTTGATTATGTTTTATTGTTACTCAAATTTATATGGATGAAAATACTAAAAGCGGTTTCCTCTGTTCGGTCATTTCTGCTCCTCATATTTCTCTTATTTTCAGAGCTTTATAATACCTTAGAAATTAAGCATATGAAAGTTATAAGTAAACTCAGTATATTGAAGGCACTCAAGGCATTATACAATACACACACACGCACACACATACACACACACACACACATATATATATATGTATATATATTTACATATATATGTATGTAATTGATCATTAAATTGTTTGTATATCCATCTTGTTCTCAGTTGCAGGTATTGGCCTGGTGATAGGAGGGACCTGTTTCTATGTGGAAAAGCGGAAAAGAGAGCAGGCAGCAGCGATAGAAAAAACACCTCTCCTTCCGAAGGCTGCAGAGGAAGGCCCTGTGTACACAGGGTTATAGTAGCTGTGGGGCCAGCCCCAATAGCCAAGTGGTCTAAGGCAGTGCCACTGACTGCTCACTGTCTCACCATTGCCTCTATTTGAATCCAACTTTGGGGCATATAAAAGATAAACAACGTTGTCAGTGGCTTGGGATCAGGCAGTGGTTTATGATGGGTACTCTGATTTCCTCCCCATCTTGCAATTGGCTAGTCAAGATTTAGCCTTAATGCGGCAGAAATAAGACCATAAATGACATTCGAAATATAGCAGCTGCTACACAGATTTGTGGTTTCAACCTCTTCATATATCATCCCATTCATGCTTAAAGTATTTAAGGAACATGTCAATAGGACTACTTCTGAAAGTATTTATAAGTATTGAATGTAGTACCAACATATTTGAAGGATAGGTATATATTGGGATCTCTTGAAATTTACATCTTCAAATATGTTATGCTAAAATATGTTTTTTCGCAAAGATATCATCACAAAGGTCATGGCTTTTTTGGGCACTAAAGGTATGAATGGGTTATGATGCTTTATACCAATGGTGAGAGAAGAGTCAAAATGAAACAGTGTTATTGACTATAGCAATAGTTGTATCCATTTGAATATCATTTGGATCAGATGATTTGGATAGCCATATTTTTAAGCAGGAGGTATTCAGCTGAAGTTTCAATGGTAGGAATAAACATGCCAAGCTACATTATTGTATTTTTCATGCTGGTGATCTATACATATATCTAAAAGGAATAGATATCCAAGAGAGTGCAGGTGAATTATGGGGTAAATGGGTTCTCCTGATTGTGTACACTAAGTCCTTATTTAAAGGAATCAAAATGATATTGACATATTTCGATGTCCAGTAAATAAGTTTTATTTCTCATAAATATCTATACTTGACAGTTGTAAAAATATTTCTATATAATTGTAAATAATAATTGTTTATATTTATTACAGATAAATCTGCTTAACATGATTAATAAGAGCTTCATCATATCCATTGACCGATTTGTCTTGATGCAATGAAAATGGGAATATATCATATCACTTGTTTCTTGCCAGTGATATGAGCCTGTTTTTGCATTGCAGGTCAGCTCACCCTATGTAATGATAATTGAGCTGCTGATATATATTTCAGTCCTGCCAAGAAATGTTCTCTAAACTATTGTTAACAATTGTTGCAACACATGGGTTAGAACCGCTGTGTTGATTGTGTATTTTATAAAGTGTGTATAGCCATTTTGCTGTTATGTTTTTCCTGATATATATATATATATATATATATATATATATATATATATATATATATATATATATATATATATATATATGTATATATATATATATATATATATATATATATATATATATATATATATATATATATATATATATATATATATATATATATATATATATATATATATATATATGTATTCCTTCAAATATTTTCGGAAAGATGGCTTTGTTTGGAAGATATCACCGAAGTTGTTGGGCGTAATATGATTGCTACAGATTGTACTAGTATATGGCAACCATTACAATTTGATCCTTGAAGTCAATTGTAGTCTACTTCTCACCTTATACAATGACTAAATATATATATATATATATATATATATATATATATATATATATATATATATATATATATATATATATATATATATGAATATATATTTGTATATATAAATATATATATGTATGTGTATATATATATATATATATATATATATATATATATATATATATATATATATATATATTTATATACATATATATGTATATATATATATATATATATATATATATATATATATATATATATATATATATATATATATATATATATATATATATATATATATATATATATTGTATTGGAGGGACCAAATTATTTGTAACATATTCAATCTGCTTGCTACTCAAAACATGTTTGTATTTTATTGCCCTATATTAATAAAACAAATGTTAACCTGAGAAGAAAAAAAAAGAATAAATTTGCTCCATGGGTTTAAGAACTATATCAGGTAGCATTCTTGATCTCTAATATCAAAATATGTAGAACACAGACCAATGTGGAAGAAGCCTTCAACCCTGAATGATATGTACGATATACAAGCTTCGAGTATCTCTGACAGTTATTTATAGATTGACTTGCCATTAGGATATTTATTTTGATTGATTACTTTTACATGTTTTATTCTTTATTGCATCTTATGAAGGAATAATCAGGTTTCCTTGCCTCATCATAACCCAATCACTTCTTATGTGTATAAAGAATATCCATAGGTTTAACAATTCCTCTTCAAACAATTCTCAAATATTAGTCTATGTGAAGAGTAATGTTGAAAGTTGCCAGGTAATTGTATTCTGATGCAGATGCGTTAAGTTGACATTGATGATTAACTACCAAAAGGTTGTTTTGTTGAATTATGGTACCTCAATCTATAAGATACATGGTAATTATTTTTGCAGTATGTAGCTTTTGTTTTTTCATAATCTGACATATGAAATAAACATAATATTGCTTACTATGTGAAATTCATATTGTGATTCAGTAATGATGCCTTAATGATGAGAATGTTATGGTGAACCATTTGAAATTGAAAACAAAGTGTGTGTGTGTATATATATATACAGGTGGGACCAGGAAAATTGGTCTGTCATATGCAAAATCTGTCGTATACATATGACGAATACTTGATATGCAACAGACTGGGACCAAGCATATCGTCCGTCATATACAAAAATCTGTGGTACAGTGGTCCGTCAATTCCAAGTTCACCTGTATATATATATATATATATATATATATATATATATATATATATATATATATATATATATATATATATATATATATATATATATATATATATATATATATATATATATACATTTAAATGGATGGATGGATGGATGTACAATAAGGGAGAGTTATACTACTGAGCAATAGCGAAGAAAGAAATTGTTTTGTGTGTTGTTCATTTTCTTCATATATTAGTGATCTGACAGTGCATTATTATAATTGTTGCTCACTTGGTTAAAGTAATTTAAATATACCTGTCAATTTCTGTGAATGCCTTTCACCAGAAGAGGTTTTCTGCTATTTGATGGGATAATATGGACCAAGAATTCAGGGGTAAGGGGGTGGTCGCATATCAAGCATTTACTGTATATCATTTTAGCAATGATAAAGATTTATTGTATTTTGCTGTTATTGCAACAAAGAAAAAGATAAAACTCTGCGGAGTTCTCTGGTGTAATAAATCAGTACAAGTGCTTCCACACGATAAATTCTATAATGAAATTTAAAAAAAGTTGTTATTATTTTATTACCCAGCTGGAGATATGACATTTCACCTCAAACAAGGATCAGGATGGATAGGACATGACAGGATATGGTCACAGAGAACTTTTTAAAGTCACTTGTTACAACTTTCAACCCTCAAGAACATGCTAAAACTCCTATATTAAGCTGCACGCCAGAGTATCGTATACTTCCTAAACTAAATATACCACTTTCTTGTAGCCATTTCCATGAAAACCGCTGTTATACTCAATTATCTGCTGCAAGTGGAAATCTGTATGGCTGTCACATCTAGCGCCAACACTCCATCCTACACTGCTACTCGCTGGCTGCATTTGACCCATATAGATAAGGACCTGCACGCCAGTGCCGGCCAGGTGGGTAGCGTACTCTAGGGAGTGCGGATGACAGGAAGCATTGCTGTATCACAGTGTGGCCACATCCCCAACCGTCCGGGCCACCACGGTACCGTGGTGGCCAGGACGGTTGGTACTGTGGCCATATCCTGTAGCCAGCTAATCTCACTGCATGACCCTTGTTGACCTGTTCAGATTTTGGTGTCATGCAAACCAAACTGCTAATAATAATTTTATTTTCATTCTCCAGTTTACACAATTTCTATACTTTACAGTAGTGGTAATTTAAAAGAAATCACCTTCTGTGAGATATACAGAGGGGTCCCTCCATAATTAACAACTCGCTGGTCATGTTTACTCATCAGTATGGCAGGTAAAGCGACTATAAAGTAAATTCCAACTCCACCTGTGGATCAGGATATTTTATTGGTAGTTTTCTAATCCTAACTTAAATTGGAACAAAGTTGTGATGACATGATAGATTTTAAAAAAGCATTATAATTGCATTAACTAGTATGCCATGAAATTTTGTACATAGTCGCAACCATTGTGAAAAAAGAATGGTTACAAATTTTTGACTTAAAATCATTTAAAATAAAATCTTTGCATTAAAAATGTACCAGCTTGCGGGCACTTTAAGAAGTTTGTCACGGTCCCTGCTGAGGATAAATCAAATAATTAAAGACAATTTAATTGAAATTCAATTACAAGACATTTGCATAGCGTTCAGTTAAAATTCTATTCTCCTTATCCTATTTGAAAAATGGTCATTGGTAAGTAAAACCAATATAGAGAATGAGCAGAGGCGGCTTTATTCAAGTTAGTGGGCGAACAGTGATGGTGCGGATGGACCAACACAGATGACACGTGTATTTGCAAACAGAAGTCATGTTTCGTAATCCCTCTGAGACCTTTAACTCGTGACGTCAGACAGCACCTGCCTGCTTGAGCCAGTTCGAGGGACTTCATCGAGGAGAGTATCAAACAGTAACTTTAATAAATGGTCTAAGAAAATTCAAAGAATAGATCTAAATCACGACTTATAAATTCATTGCCTGAGAATAGGATTTTGAAATAGTCCGAATGGTTTTGAATACCAAGTTTCACCTTAATAAAAGATCAATAAGGAGATATAATTGTTATTTTGGTTGATTGACCTCTAAGTTCTTCTAACCTGAATAGTGGAAGGGGGTGTGGCTTCCCTACTTCTTTGAGAGCTGATTGGTCTATCTTGACACTGACGTCAGCATCACGGGACTTTAATCCATCTCCCGCCAACTGACAGAACCAAAACAAAAATATTGAGAGTGACGAACGATCTGGAAACTGCTAATTTTATTGGATATTTTACTTCGTTTTAAAGCTTGTCACACTAAGACAGTGGTCAGGTAGGTTAATTATATATCCAAGAACGTTATTTAAAGGTAAGGTATTGCTATTCACGTTTTGATTGTGAAATAGAGGCTAAAAGGCAGTCTTCATTTGATAGTGTTGGCATTGCATAATAATTCTCGTATCCTGTGTCAAAACAATGGACTTTCAAAGCTGCATATGCCGAGATCTGAAGTTGAAATTACCAATTATTTATAAAATGAGTATGTTTAAGTATTAAGCTTGAGGTAATCAGTTTTATTTTGTACGGACAGTGCTCCATGGGGTATGTTTACTATCTTTGAGAAACAATTCCCCGAATCAGTACTGAACGACCTTGCTCAATTCGTCCTTGACATTGCTTTGAAATAGTAGTCATTTTGTCATTTTATTCGTGACAATCGCACTCCGTGGTATCTATGGGTCATTTAATTTCTCGCGAAGCTCCCTACCATCGTTTGACGGTTTGAGGTATGCAAGAGAAAGGCAAAGCCATCAGTCAGCTGACTGACACTGCCCAGGGTTCAAATCGAGGGCAGGGATGTATACTTATGTAGTCCGGGTGTATTTGAGGACAAAAGCATGATGCACTCAGCAAAGCTCAAATGCACTAGGTTTAGGTACTCCCCTAGTGCAAAACCATACTTTGCATTGAATTATTTTCCTCATAGGCTGTCAAAATGTCAACCAACCCCTAATCATGTAAAGCAACCATTATTTGTGCTGGAAAGGAATCTCTTCGGAGTTTCTCAGAAATAAATGGAGGTTATTAACCTTTCTCAGAAATGATGACTGCCCCATCCCTTTTTTAGTTTTTAAAGCTATATGGTTAAGTGATACATCTCCCATATCTCTTATATACCAGAATTAATATTTGCGTGTTTTGTGGGATGACACTGATGTTGAGTTGCCCTCCTATTAAAAAGTTGTCACTTCCCGTTATTAATTCTTTATAATGGTTTGATGCAAATTGTAAATCCATACATTTAGAACAAAGTAGAATAATATCAAAGTATTTGATAATTGTGGCTTATATCATATGTCAAAAACGTCTTTTTGGTGCATTGCTGATCGCATCCTATAGGCTACCTTGCCTTTATACCATTTGGCTAAATGCCAAGTTCCTGGTTCCCTTTGAGCTTATGATCCATCCATCTCATGTTAACTAGTCTTACCATGACCTACATTAACAGGGAAGTAACTGTTCCTGGTATTATTTTGGCCAGTTACTATTGTAAAATGTTGAGGTGAATGTCTGCCAGGCTTTGAGCAGTATCCAAGGCTTAAGGAACGATGTACATATGCTTTATGTAGTTATTATAAATACATAGATGCCTTGTGTAGTAGGTATGATGCAACACATCATAAATGATGTCAGCAGTTTTTTAACCCTTGTGTTGCTGGTGGCTTATTTGGCCAATACAAAATGATGCAAAAAACCTGAAAAATGACTGAAACCCTGCAACATGGGTACCCACATCAAAGAGTACTCAGTGAAAGCTTTCCAATGAATACCAAAATGACAGGATTTAGATGGTTTTCAAAAATCTCTTCATCCATGTGCTTTTGGCCAAAATAGCCTGAGCAGTATTAAAAGGGTTAAAGCGCTCCTGAAGATTTGGTTTCAATAGTAAGATGTGCAGCTTAGCCATTGTTTTAAAAGTATAATTCAAAGTGAAATTGTTTATGCATCACCAAGTTGACACACATTTTAACTCTTAAAAGCATTTCGATAGACTCATACATATTGAAATGTTCAGGAACAGGGCTCGACATTAAGGGCTGCCTTTCTGCCCCGGGCGTGTAAAAAAATTCATTATGACTGAAGGGCAGGTAAAAGTCAGAGTGTGCCTGCCCTACATTGCAGGAAAGATTTCATCATGTATCTTTGGAGATACTATGACACTAGGGAAATCCAATGTTTTTTCAATATTACAGATAAAGCTATAGGAGGAAAACAGTTAATTGGTATAAGTGTAGTACGTACAGAAAAGTCACATTCATATTCATCCTACTACACCTTTTGCAGGGCAGGTCAAAGTTGTGTTGGGTAGGTAGAAATTAAAGTTTACCTGCACTACTTGGCGAGTGCCTTCTAGAGTTAGTGTTGAGCACTGAGGAATATTCTTTTGTGCAATTAGCCAATTACAGCACCTGCATTAATTTTCACGCAGCCATTTGATTTATTAATTACTATTGTTGGCAACTGCATTTTTCAACTGACAAATTTTGTGAATTTCAAACATAGCAAGTTTGCTGAAGCAGCGAGCATTTTTGTGGTATTCGTTGAGATTATAAATTTGACTGTTTCGGACCTTGTCATGCAACATGTTACATACCTGGCTGTTCAGTTGTCTGAGGCAAGTGATCGCTTAAGAAATGCACTTGTGGATATAAGTAAAAAAAAAAGACTGCATACACTTGCTTATAATGACAAGCACATTGCAGCTTTACCTGCTGCCTAACATGCCAAAATCTGAGTACTGGATCTGGTGAAACCTTGGAATTCAAGTTGGTTTTCAAGCAAGTAGAATTTTCACTCGGGCATCTAAATGTTCGGAATCACTTGCCAAAACTTAAATACAGCCTTTTATATAAATGTTTTTATTTTACAGATAAGGTGCCCTGGACAACAACTTGTGTGTACATACTTAATTAATACTTGTTGATATTATTCATGAATATATAGAGTAATTATCCTTTCTCTTCTACATAGACCCAAGATACACCACTGCATTCCCAGCCATATGGGAATAGAGTGCTCAGTGAAAAGGAATAACATATTTATTATTGAATCGGAGACAACTTTACTTGGATACCAGGCAAATTACAAACACAACCATGACAGGGGTAAGTACACATTTTCATTTAGAGAAGTTATTTATACTTATGAAAATAATAAGCAAAGAGGTTCAGTTGTCTTCATGCTAGTAACTTCTGAAACTAACCCATGAATCAAGCATGACTTTGCGGAATAGGGACTGCTTGTGAGTGTCAAATGTTTCATTTGGATGTCCTGAAAGAAATGCTCACAAGTTTATGGAATTTAACAAACAGGTTTTAATGGATTTTTCCCTCTTATAGATGAACACAGAACTTGAAGCTTTTATTTAATTTTCTGTAGTAATTAGGGCTGTACACAGGTACCCGGTACCAGCACCGTACCGAATACCGTCTCGCAAAATACTGGTGCATACCCGTTTCAATTTTTAACGGTATGCTTATCGGTATTTTGCAAAACACAAACCCATGTCAAACATTCAATACTCCAAAATAATTCAGTAAAAAGTTATACTTACGGTTGCCAAACTTGTAAACTTGGAAGGTACGATATAGCGGCGAACCTTTGAACCATCGCCGCTGCCATTAGTGTTGTGATTCTTTTTGTTACTGTGTAGTGGCGCTGCTGTAGTGATATACAGCGGCACTATGCGGTAGTGATAAGAATCACAACACTAATGGTAGCGGCAATGGTACTATCGCCGCTATACATCGTACGTTCAAGCATGAATGAGCAGAATGTGGATCTATTCAAGTTAAACAAGGTTCGGCTGCCGTAAGTACGACTTGTTATTTTTCACATCTAATCACATGATGTAATTAAAATACCTGACAGACAACAAATACGTTTTAGATTTATGTGAAGGAACTACGCTAAGTGTGTACTTAGTGTAATTCAAGATACCGATAGCAGTACCGATAAAATACCGTATTGTTTCGACGATACCAGTTATGGTACCGTACCGCTTCACCCTTAGCGGTATGCAGCCCTAGTAGTAATTGTCTCTTTGGGCAGGTTGCAGGTTTAATACTAATTTACATCCAATATTTCAATTCAGTGTCTACTTACAACCGATGCTATGATTGTTGTAAATAAGTCCCATATGTAACCATGACTTTCGAGGCTATATATTTGTTATTACTTATTAGCCTATATATACACTAGGAGTGCACATGTACGGCTTATATTTGAAAAATATTTGGCAGAGATACATAAAATTATATTTTGAGTTCTGACAGAGATGTGCATTACGTAGTTACTTATATCTCTGGTTCTTATTAATATGTGTTTGTTCATTTTTCTACAGATGCTTTTGTAAGATTGTCTTCAAAGCACCGTTGCCAATATTAGCCATATGATACCTAAAAAACTTAGAAAACATGAAAAGTTTGCTCTACATACCATTCTAAATCCAGAAATGTTGATGAAGATCGTCAATGATGATACAGTAGCAATGTTCAGTATATGGATGCAAGAAGCCATTTTGTATTCGTGAGCATCACAAGTTGATAAGTGACATCCAATTAGAATGAACCTTTTGTTTTTGTACCATATAGGCAATTAGGTGCCCATCTTTGATTAGTCTCGTAACCATAGTGTTTCTCTGTTGCCATAGAAACAGTACGCTGTTTGATATGATTAGGTAGATGTAGGTAGAAAACGCAGATCAGGAATTGATGACTGGCGATGAGTTGAGAATATTACTTAAAAACAACTCTCGACAAAACTGGGTGAGTGACAAATGACTGAATAAAGGTTTAACACGAAAAGGGACAACTTATGATTTATTAGATTAAAGTGACAGTTTCAATATTTCTTGGCACACACCAGTAAGGCCATTTCAATACATTCTGTATTAGTAAACCAAACAAAGGAAATGCCCTGAGGCATTGCAGGGAAATTTAATTTGTTACTTGAAGGAAGTTACTTATTGTTAGCACTACCATGGTCTTTTTCAAGAGTAACACGTATCAGGGTCTCGTATCAGAACATCTGAGCACACATCAGAAGAACACTTAAGTTGTAACTAGCTCTAGAGAAGATTTCCATGATTAGATATGATTCCGATACCTGCTTAACAAAATGGTAGGTTTCATTCATCCATTCATTCGTTCATTCATTCATTCATTCATTCATACCATTCAGTACATAATTTCAGACACAGGTGGTCCACATGTATCTATAGGTACAGAAGGACTAGAGGTTGTCCAGGGGTGTCTCCCAGTGTTTACCTACACTACTATCTATTAATAGTGATTACATCAGGGTCTTAGCCAGGATTTCAAAACCAGATGCCCAAAATTGTCTATTTTGGGGCGTCTATTTTTTCAAGGGAGATCACAATGTACTCATATATTACAACCACAAACATGTATTTACTTATTGAAATAAAGCATAACATCCTTAAACAATGTCATGGGATTTATATTGGGGTGAATAAAATTCAGTTAAATGTTTGACAAAGACATTTTGAGAACCTACTCACCAAAAAAGTTGGGTATCCAGGCCTCAACATTAACTCAAAATGTTACTGGCCCCGTAGGACCAGTGACATTTAGCACCTACCGGGTCCTGCAAATTTTTACTTGCCCTACAATTTTTTCTTTTAACATGAGAAAAAGCATTGCATTAAATTCACCGACAGCATTGATTTTTATTTATTTTATCCTCATTTATTTCGAAAACATTTGTGGACATTCTTGAATGGAAACGTGTCAATAAGAATGTCGCCAAATGTTTACTGGCCCTATAGGACCAGTGAGGTACTTCCTGGTATGAAGCCATTTTTGGGAACATTTACGAGCCTGGGGCCAGCGGTTCATGTGCACTGTTGCATGGAGTCAATCCCTGGTATCCTAAAGGGGGACTTTTGAGGGTTTGTGTGTCCAAATGATGCCCAGATGGTTTATGTACAATACTATCCCAGAGTTGGCCTACACTAAGAACTTACTTGGTATCAATACAATCCTATAAAAAATATGAGAACAATTCATCCACAAACATAGTTCTATTCAAGAAATGTAAGTCTAGGTTTAATCATTCTGGGATATTGCATTTTTAAGCTGCACAAGTAAATTGTAGTATCAATTTGAATGCAAAACTAGCCTTGAGCAAATCTCAAAAAAAAAATCTCAGTTGTACACCTATAATAATCACAGCAGGCCATACATACATTCACAATGAATTTAAAACCTAATCACAAATTTTCGTCTGAAAATCTGAAATTATCTGAACCTTTTCTTAACCATCATACTAAGTCGTCATGATAATTGATGATACATTTATCATACTATATATGTCATACATTTTAACATCATACTTGATTATAGTATCTTAAGAAATATTTATTATCTCACCATCACCATGGGACATTCCCAAGGCATCCCTAATGTGGGAAAATCCCACAAGAATTCTACACTTAATTCCCAATACATGATCAAAGCAATGCGTATTCACATACGCAGACTGACAGACATATACAGGTGAACTTGGATATGACGGACCACTGTACGACAGATTTTTGCATATGACGAACGATATGCTTGGTCCCAGTCCGATGCATATCAAGTATTCGTCATATGTATACGACATTATTTGCATACGACGGACCAATTTTCCTGGTCCCATTGTGTCCGTAATATCCAAGTTCACCTATATATATATATATATATAATATATATATATATAATATATATATATATATATATATATATATATATATATATATATATATATATATATATATATATATATATATATATATATATATATATATATATATATATATATATATATATATATATACATATATATGTATACACACTCCAACTCGTTGTATGTGTGTACGTGAATGTGGTGTTCCTCAGAGTGTAAACAAAGCAGCATGGCTGAATCAGCTGACTGCCAGCTGATCGCTGGAGTCAACGGTCATACCAGGGGCTGCAGTTACCAAGGCGAAAAGAGCTCGGATCAGCTGTGGCATGCGGCATGCTGAAAACTGGCTCATTTGGCAGGATGCCCAAAACTATTCAGATATGGGGTTACATTATATACTTGTAAAGGTCCACTGCCTTATATCAGTATAAAGGCAATGATATCAATATGCAACAGGTCTAAGGTACTTTGACAAAGAATAAATTTCTTCTCTATTTTTTTGTTGAGAACTGTAAGAGACAATTAGTGTATAAGAATGGTTTTACCTTTCTGGTAACTTGAAACTACAAAATCTACAACCATAAACATGTATTTACATGTATTTAAATCCATTTATATACTTGAAATTAACATCTTGAGAAATTTTGGGGGTGTCCTGAAAGGCGATTTTTGATGGTTTGGGTGTCCAAATGATGCCCAGATGCCCTGCTGGCTATTATAAGACTAAGCGTATCATTATTTCACAGGGCCATACGAAATTAGGTGAGACTAGTGAACATGTAGAAAAGTGCCTAGGGCTAGTAGCATACTCAGCCCAGTGGCCTGATAAGGCTATACAAATACCAAGACGTTTCTTTCAGTATTGTGTTTATTGACCAAGTTAATCCAGGGCTTGAAATTAAGCTTTTTCCCAGGGAGCCCAATTGCATCTTCAAGAGCCGCGGAAAGGTGGTGTGTACAGAATCCAGTACATCTTTGGGCTCTAGGGCTGCACACCGTTAAGAATTAACGATTTGATATGATACTGATAACTTTGAAACGATACGGTTTCTTAACGGTTTTTTAACGATACCGCGTGGGACGAACTTCTGAAAAATAGCCAAACTTTCGTATTCAAAACCTGTTTTTTTTTTTCCCTGAAATATGATTTCAAATTCTTTGAATAAAACAGAATTGTATATTTGATTATTATGAGTTTTATTTTGCCATAGAATATTAAATTTGAACGAATTATCCATTAAGAATTAAATACGAAAGTATTGATGCCAATGCCGAGCCGTTGTTTCATTGAATCACGGCTTAGGAAGTGCTCGGAGCGATGTCAACAGTAAGATAAGGCAGTTTCCTCATAGCTGCTTTATCGGTTTTTCAAACCGGTTTATTTTGGGACGGTTATCATTATCATTAGGCAGCCTAATGATCGGTTTCGGTCTGCAACCGGTTTCCGGTGTGCAGCCCTATTGCGCTCCCTGCAGAAATTTGAGGGAGCCACTGGTGGATTCAAGGGAGCCCTGGGCTCCCAGCACCCCCTTATTTAGAGCCCTGCAATCCTTGCATCATTCTGGCCTCTCACGGACGCAGAGGCTTTCCTAGGAAAATATGATATACTTTCATGAAATGGTTAATCAACATCAAAATGTTTGAGTAGGGCTGGTAGATATTAGGTGCTTCTAGCCCTACCAGTCCAGTGTCCATTGTTCAGAATAGTTGTTGTTGTCAAACCTTATAATTGATTTACTCATGATGGCCAGATATAGAAGAATGCTAAAAATGATATTAATATCCAGGTGCATTACATGAATAATTATCAGTCATGTTGACACTTCTACCTAAAATTGTTGACAAGATAGTCTACAATTTCAAACATCACACATCAAATTGAGTAATATTTAGGGTTCAATATAGCCTATTGCCCCATAGTCTGAACTGTGTGGGAGCTGTGCAAGTTAACCATTTAATGCTTAAGAGTTCCTTATCTATTTTTGACAATGACTTTGAAATTAAGAATTATTTTATAAAATATTTGAAGTAAATATGTAGGTAATGTTCTAATTAACATTTCTCCATTAAATATTTTCCTAATTTTGCCTATACCTGCAATATTTCAGCAAAATTGTAAGGCTTTTAGATGAGCTGTGAACATAAATGGGTTACATTAAAGCTTTAAATGGACCTGCCTGGCAGGACTACCAGAATCTGAGGATGTGGGGGACAAAATCCTAGAGCTGCACAGTGCACTCACTGCAGCCTGCACTCACTGTTCACAAACTTAAATGGCTGGAGTACTGAAGCCAGATGAGATGAGCTCGAGCTAGAGTGGTCAACTCATTGTATAGTCTGTGTACATAGGGAACACAAACCTAACACAGAACACCTTTGAATCACTGCTTATCGTTGTCAAGACTTGTTTACAAGCCCCAAAGTATACAGGCATTGTTGAGTGTTATACTGACCTCTGTAGCACAATGTTAAATGAAATAAACATGTAAATGTAAATGTAAACAACCAGATGTTGGGTCCAACTAAGCCCTGCAGAACTACCTGATAATTGTGGTGGCTTAAAAGCCCTGGTTATATTGAAAATATATATTTGAAAAAAGGTTTTTAAACTCAAGAGATACAATTTCAGTCAAAAAATCTGAAAAATCTTCTTCATTGTGAGGGTATTTCAATGGGTGAAACAAAGTGTGCACGTCAGATGTGAATGGGTTGAATTGATTCAAGGACACCAACCTTATTTTGTATGTTCATCTAAAGTTATATGATACCTTAAAGATAAGCATATAAAGGAACCTGGATGATTGCTATACCTGAACCCCTTTATGCCTGTAGCATCCCAAACTGACTTTTTTTTTCGTTGATATCTGAGAAGCCAGAACATGATATGGAAAATATTTTATGAAGAAATATTTGATTTGATGAGAACGAAAGCCAACTACTCCTGAAATATTTACCTAATTTATGCTTACTTCCAAAGTTATTTATATAAGTATCCTAGGTCGAGACGACACTTCTCTCAGTGAATTTGAGGCATGAACGGGTTAAGACATTGGGTGGGTCGAGCAACCCTGGACCTATTCTCTTTGTCTACCTATAAATACAAAACAGCCCTGGTTACCCGTCCACCTGTATCTGTCAGAGCCAGAGCAGGCCCTGGAAAAATGCTGACGTCACCGCCTGGCAAAGTGTCAACACAAGCACATGACTCAAATCTATTTTTAGCCTCACCCAGTGAACCTGTAGCTATGTGTTGAGAATGCCATGCCTGGGATGGAACTGTGTGTTACCAGGCAGCTAATTCAATCTGGCTATGTTTTGTATTTCCCAGCGAGCTTGACCTGATATTACCCCTCTTGCTATGATATCGCACAGGGCGTTTACCTACTTGTATATTGTGCTAGGGAGGAGTCAGTGAGACACGCTATATAATTTACAAATCCTTTCTATGTGGGATGTGATTTGAACTCTTGTTACACGGCTGTTTATAAAAAAAAGAATATTTCAGAAATTTAATTGAAGGCTTGCCATCTCCAATATTCTTCATCTCTTTCTTTATTTTTCTTCAGCTGTACTGTTGCCCAATTAGACAAGATGAATTATGGTACATATTAACCATGCTACTGGTTAACCCATCCCTGCTTCCAGCCATTCCTAGGAGAGATCATCAGTGTCTCTATTTCTTATGAGGATGTTTTAATAATATAGCAAAAAATATAATCAGCATATATAATATTGAAAGAGTCTTTTAGGTTGTGTTCTGCGTTAACACATTAATACTCGCAGTGGCCAAAAGCAGCCTGGCAATTTTGGCAAATTCTATCAGGTTAAAGCTTGATTTGGAAGATCATGGAGAAATATTACTCAGGAAATAGTAAACAACTCTTATTTAGATATTTGGTAAAATTACTATTTATTTCAAAGTATATGTCAAAATTATAGTAGTGCCAGATGAAATTTAAAGAGTATCTCCTAAGTATTAATGGGTCAAGTACCATATTTCCTTCCAGTATGTTTCAAAAGATGCTTGTATTGGAGAGAGTGAGCCAATATTGTCTAGCCTGATATGTTGAAAGAATCCACTACCATTTCGTAATTCCTTTCTCTAAGTGACTCACAAGAGGTTAGAAGATAACAATTGTGAGAAATCAATATATCTGGTATGACTTGGAAGAGACATCTTTAGGTATCAACGGTATTATAATAGTGCTACTAGAGCAAAAGCAATCGACAGTCCTGAAGCACAGCAGTTTTTCTTGGCTGATATGAATCAGTTGGTATTTTCATAATGTATGTATGTATGTATGTATGTATACAAACACACACACACACATTTTCACTTGGTAGTTTATTAATGCATTGTTTATCCACATACCAATGTTCAAATGATGATGAAAGTGAAACGGTGACTTAATATGAATGTGGCTTGCACAACTATTGCACAATAATGTTAGCTATAATGGCAACATTCTGGTTAGAAGTTATCAGGAATGAAATCATCTTTGTGACACCTGATAGTTCATTATTCTGGTTGACAACTTAAAGGGAATTATTAAGGCAGAGGAGCAAAGTAAAAAGATGTTCAACAATTCGCCATGATGGGAAACTCCTTTTAAATAGCAGACAAACAATTGTCATAACCTAATTAAGGCAGGTAAGCAATACTAGTGTTTTGAGCAAAATCTTCACACAGATAATAAAGTATGAGGGAAGACCCTGGCTGTGATGTTAGAAATATTTATGTGAAATATGATTAGAAACATTACTGTTTAAAGAAGAAATGGTTTCATTGTGGCATTGTACCATATTTACATAATCCTTTTCCTTTAAAACTGTTCAAATGGGTAACATGGATCAAACAGGTCTGCACAGTAGCTTATGAGTTATAATCAACTAGGAAAATTAGGAGCCACAGAAGTGCCCTATATAGCTCTTCTCAAACATGTACTAGATGCTGAATTATGCTTTCCAGATCTAGATAAATAACTATTTGATAAAGCTTTAATTTAAAGGAATTATTTAGGGTCATTTAAATGTTTGTTAACCATCAACCCCCTTTATTCCATTGCCTGCTAGAAATGTTCACCTGTTTTGCAGGCTTAAATTTAGATCAAGATGAATGCAGAACCATTTAGTTGATTTGCCATTCTTAACTTGCATTTACAAGATTCAAAAGCAGCAGTCATGCAATTCAGTAATATTCGTTTCTCAAGTGTGTTTGGTAACCAGACAAGTAAACAAGTGTATATGGTAACAGAGCCATCTCAGGTAGCATTAACCCTCCAGGGCTTTTTGGGCACTCACATTTTGGGGATTGAAAAAACATCATCTAGCAGTATATCCAAGTTTAATTTATTACCTATTAACTCAACTCTATACTATTAGTCATCAATCCTGCCTTCCAGGAATATATGATTCAGTAATGTCATCCTACCCTACTATCCCATACTGATAGATGACTGTATGCTACAGTGGCCAGTCATAGACTGCCTTCCAGCCCAGGTCAGATCCAGGAATATCATTTCTTATGAATAAATGATAATGTAATGCTTTCTAGAGTATGTATGTATGTATGTATGTATGTATGTATGTATAGTTGAGAACATATTCAAACCCCTTGTGTAGTAATTTGTACTAAATAACAAAATAGTAGGCTACCTGCCATTAGTACCCTTGAGCATTGATTTATGTAGTTATAGGGTATAACTGAGTAAAGCAGCAAGGAAATTTCATACTTCTAATACTTCTTCCCGTTTAGTCAATTAATACACAATTCATTCATGAGAGCACCTTGGGCCAGAGGTTCACTGTTAGCATCAAGCCCTGGCCTAGTAGCTAGGCTACTGGTCATCCTGACCTTCCAGATCTACAGACAGCAAGGCCAGATTCCATTCTCTCCTCAGTGCAGGAAAGTTGTGATTATGCTGGGGCAGAGTTCAGTCCTATAAATAACCAGACAACCTCATCCTTCCTCACTAGCAATTCAGTGATTGTCGAAGAAGAGCCTGGCAATAGGGCTATTGTTTTGGCTTATAGCTTAATTGATTTGTTAAAGCCTGCCTCCCAGGTCATATTTAATTGTCATCCCTTATGGATATATGGATACTAGGAGCAGGCCTCGACTCTAACTCAAAATGATACTGGCCCTGTAGGACCATTAACACCTAGCATCTGCTGGTTCTGCAAATTTTTTACTGGTCCTAAATGTTTTCTTTAACATAACAAGAAAGAGATTTGCATTAAATTCACCACAACATTTATCTTTATAGATTTCATCTTCATTTATTTCAAAAACATTTGGGGACATTCTCGGTGGGAAACTTTTTTACAAGAATGTCTCCAAATGTTTACTGGGCCTGTAGGACCAGTTGAGGTCTTTTTTTACTGGCCCGAAGCTGTTTTTGAGAATTTCTACTGGCCTGGGGCCATAGGTTTACCCTTAGCGTCGAGCCCTGCAGGAGGGTAGTTGGAAATATGTTACTGTCAGAACAACCCCGCCCTGTGCCAATTGTGTGAACTAAATAGCAAACTGTAGGCCACAAGTCCTTTTGTAGTATTTAAAGGTGCAGGCATACATTTTTATTTTTGTAATAAAGTAAAAACAAAGTAAAGCCTAGTAGCTAGACTAGATTTGTTATAGCAGAAAGGTTAATATTTTGCTGATGTATATTTTTAACAAAGTAAGTTTCAGTGGTATCCAGTTATTGTCAGGAGGACAGTTTTAACTTAAAGTCTGGGCATGAAAGGGTTAACAGTGGGAACTAGTCTTTAACCTCCTCACAACCGAAGACGCCCTGGACAAGTGTGGTATGGGCCTATTATGGTACTTATGAAAATAACTCGGGAATGATGCAATATTTCACAAAATGCAATGATGCAATAATTCACGAAATGGAATGATGCAATAATTCACAACATGCTGGGCTCGAGGCTAACAGTAAACCGCTGGCCTTAGGCCAATAAAAAATCTCCCTAAACAGCGTTGGGCAAGTAAAAAAAAAAAGACCTCGACTGGTCCTACAAGGCCAGTAAACAATTGGAGAAATTCATGTTAACAAGTTTCCCCTCAAGAATGTCCCTGAATGATTATGAAATGAATGAAATATATAAATAAAAATATATGTTGTCGGTGAATTTTTATGCAATGTTTTTTCTTGCCATGTAAAAGAAAAACATTGTAGGGCCAGAAAAAAAATGCAGGACCAGTAGATCCTTGGTGTAACTGGTCCTACGGGGCTTGTAACATTTTGAGTTCGCGTTGAGGCCTGAAGTGTTTCAAGTAGAGCAGTGGTTTGGGTTCTGACAGGGATGTATATATAGGGAATATGAAAGTGCCTCTGACATGCCTCATGTGTGATACCACATATAGCTTTAGAAGCTTATTCAGCAGCAAAACATGAGTGTTGGACTAAAAATAATGCTCCATTTTATTCTTTAAGCAAAACTCCCAATGCTTAACCAAGTTAATCAATTAGAAATTAAGTATATGTTTAGAAGTCTTGCTGTTCCTAAATAAGAAAATGCTTTGTTGTCTGAAAGTTCTATGATTGATTTATTATTTTTAAATGAAGCCTGTTGGTGCTGTGCCATATAAACTTTTGTCCATTATTTGGCTCACTCCTGGTTCTGATCAACACATCTCCTTCAAACATTTTCTGGAGAATGTCCCAGTATAAAGATACCACAGGGCTCAAAACCAAAATATTTCAGGGAGCCCAATCGCAACTTTTTATAAGCTTCATACAGGTTTCGAGTATATCTAACCGTACATCTTTGGGCTCTGCAGATATTTAAACCCTTATGCTGCTTGTGTCTAATTTGACCCATACAAAAGGATGCTCACAAACCTTAAAAATAACTGAAACCCTGGCACATGGGTACTCATCTGAGAGTACTCAACCAGAGCTATCTAATAAATACCAACATGGCAGGGTTTAGATGGTTTTAAAAATTATCTTTGCATTCTTATGCTTCGGATGAAAGTAGCCTCAGGATTGGAAGGGTTAAGGGAGCCAGCCGCAGGAGATTGGGCCAAGGAGCCAGATCCAGCTAATTTCGAGCCCTGTAAATACTAAAATTGCCAGGATGGTTTTTGGGGTTATTGGTGTGACTAGGTTAGTTAACGTTACTGGTGTTTCTCCCTGGGCAGCAGCTCTAGCATGTTGGCAATGGATGAAGTAGGAGGAGGAGGAGTGTTTTTAGCCTGGTGAAGCCTGAGGTTATGCTTCTACACTTGCTTTTACTGGTTCACTAACAGGATGTTGTGAGCACTCTGTGACCCAACAATTGGCACCCGGCCAGGATCTCAATAACCTACATAGACTTTGCCTTGTTATATGTGGTTGAGTGAAAGTGTATAGTATGGATTTAAAACGATGGAAGAATAGGCTGAAATAGCATCCCTGGGCCTAAAAATAAATGCTTTTTTCTATAACGGGTCGGTCCTAAATATATACATTACATATACATACATACATACATACATAAATACATACATATATATGTGTATTTATATATATATATATATATATATATATATATATATATAAATATATATATATATATATATATATATATATATATATATATATATATATATATATATATATATATATATATATAATTTATTATTATTATCATTATCATTATTACTATTGTTATTATTATTATTATTGTTATCATTATCATCATCATCATTGTTCAATGTACAACACTACAACAATTTATTTTTATAATGATAAGAGTAATGATGATAATAATATTAAAAGTAATGATGATGATAATAATTGTAATGATGATTATGATAATAACATATTTACACCTCCATGAACCACATAACGGCCTAATATTTTATCTCATGTATCTCTGTATCCAGATGATCCTTTTAGTAAGGAACTCTGAGTGAGCAGGAAAGGGTTAGATATTATCGCTTGGCTGAAAGAAACTCTTTGAGCTAGCTCTGGATCTATGCATGTCACACTAATCATCTCACTAACTATGCAGAGCACCAGACAAACTGCTAATTCTGACAGGAAATTCAGACACGTGTCAGGAGTGTTTAGTCCATGTGACAAAGTGAAGTCAGGTCAGACACATCAACAAATTAACCCATTTATACCTGTATCTGTAAATGATAAGTCCTGAATATTTCAAAAATATTTTACTGACTTCAGTGAAATATTTTTAAGGGTAATATTGATGTGTCACCAAACCAACAAAGGTTTTTTTAACACTTATGCTGCTGGTGGCTAAATTAGCAAATACAAAATGATGCCAAAACCTGGAAAATGACTGAAAGCCTGGCAAATGGGTACTCATCTGAGAGTACTTAGCGAGATCTTTCCAATGAATACCAACATGACATGGTTTAGATGTTTTTAAAAGATTTTTGAATCCCTGTGCTTTTGAAGAAAGTCGCCTCAGTATTGGAAGCCGAAGGGTTAGTTACAGTAAAGTATGAAATTTGTCATATTAGTAGGTTCTCAAAGGGAACAGGTATTTACACAATTGGGTCATAATCCTCTGGTCAAGAATTTATTCAAGCCAGAATCTAATCCTCCTTAGCCGTGACAGAAATTTCCTCTTGGCATAGCAACAGAGGCTTAAGCTTGGCTGGGAGTTCATGGCCTGGATATGTGAGACCCCATGACCTAGGTAGAACCGTTGCTCTGCGGACTGCGGTGATTGGAATCTCTTGGCGTCTCCGACCAATCATCCTGTCATCATGCTGGTCAACAATACTTAACCCGTATGCTGCTGGTGGCTAATGTGGCCAATACAAAATAATGCAAAACGCCTGAAAAATGACTGAAACCTTGGCACATGGGTACTCATCTGAGAGTACTCGGCGAGATCTATCCAATGAATACCAACATTACAGGCTTTAGATGATTTTCGAAAATCTTTGTCTTTGTGATTTGGATGAGAGTAGCCTTAGCATTGGAAGGGTTATCCCTTATGCTGTTAGTGGCTAATTTGGCCAATACCAAATAAAGCAAAAAGACCTGAAAAATGGATAAAACCCTGTCACACAATCCCGGGGTGGGGGGAGGGGGGGGGGGCACAAAGGTACAGAGGGGGGGGGGGCATACGCTCATTATCAAAATTTAAAAATACCCCATAAGCACTGATTTCTGACCTATAAAGCACCCTTATTTTAATAAACACGTTGACTTTTTCAAGTAAATAAACACCCCTTCTTTTATCAAAACACTGACATTGGATGAACTGGAACACATATTTCAACTTTAGATTTTATAATCCTCTGCCTGTTTAGCAGCAGCAATTTAGTGGCGGCAGCCAACTCGGAAGCCCAGTCACTTCGCAAGTCACTCAGCGTCAGAGCCGTGTGTATTTCACATTTTGCCTTTTGCAAAGAAAAAATAGTTGATGAAAATGAAAAAAAAAAGAAAGGAAAATAAAAGATAAGAACAAATCATATGATAAAAGTAAAAGGACGATATATGCATCAATATACATCATTTATGCATTAATATACCTGTCAAAACCTGCTTTTGTCATACTTTGTGCAGGGCTAGTTCAACTTATGGCAGGGCTAGTAATTTTTTTGACGAATGTGGAACCCTGTAATATTTGAAAGATGTTAGGCGTCTGATTCTAGTCACGCTAGTGTGACAATGCGACAGTTGAACATCCCTGATTTTTCATAATATCCATCCAGATAATTCAATTCATGTCAACCCATGTGTGCACTAGAGATGTCAGTGGGTTAACCCTTAAATTTAGGCCTAAACAAAGAAATTGTTTGTTTCCTGTAACGGTCTGAAAAAAAAGGTAGGTAGATCGGTAAAAAAAAATCATTATTTTTTTGGTCAAAAATGTGTGTTTTATGCATGTTTTAAGTTGATTGGGAGATTGGAGGGCGGAAAAAACTTCAGGGTAGGGATTTTTTCGAATAAAAACTTGTTAGGGTAGGGTTACAGGAAACAAACAACTTTTTTTTAGGCCTTATGCTGCTAATTGTCAATTTGGCCAATACAAAATGATGCCAAAAACCTGAATAGATGATAAATCCTGGCTTATGGGTACTCATCTGAGGGCATGCAGTAAGAGCTTTCCAATGGATACCAACTGATGACAGATTTTAGATGGTTTTCAATATTTCTTTGCATTCTGTGCTTTAGACCAAAGTAGCCTCATCATTGGAAGGGTGATATCAAGCAAATAAGCCTCAGCATTTAAAGGGTTAATGTATCTGGGTGTAGGAAGCCAGTCAAGTTGTGGGTGTGGTACTAGTAGGGGACCTAAGGTGACTTGTGAAGTGTGCACAGCTAGAGGCGAGCTATAACTAGATAATGCTGGTGAACATTAGGGGTGATGGCAGGTGAAATGCTGGCTGCTATTAAAAGCTCCCGTGTGAATAGCTGCTGCTGCAGTGGAGCTGAACTCTGGACGCATTCTTCAGGGCTATAACCTCAGATGCTTGCAAATAAATCCTGCACTCATAGAAATAATGCCTCTGACCTGGCGCACCACGAGAGCTGAGCCCTGCAGTTTCCTATTGCCACCAAGGACAATAGCTGGAATATTTATTTGATTTCACTAAAATAAAGAACGCTCAATTGAATATCAATTGTAAAGCTTGCATGCAGCAGAGTTCTCTCAAATAATAGCTTGATCAATTTGAGGCCAGTGGGTACTGATACCTTGATCCGAGATATATTGTAGATTCTTTTTCGCAGCTTTTTGTAATTCAATCCACTGTGCCTGGCCCATCTGGAAGAAAATGCTGTCACATTCAAGTCCTATGATATCAAACAAAGATACCTCAAAACAATTTTCCTTTCTTATGGCACTCCCATAAAATGTTTAGATAGTGGTAATCCTTGATTACTTAGTAATAGGGCTGTCATTGATATCCATTTTTTTCGATTCAATCATTGACCTTTTATTTTTCGATTCCGATTATTTTGATTCGATTTTAAAGAACTGCACTAATAGAATATTTTCACATGGTCCACACTATTTTGGTGGCTAGGATCCTAAGATTTTCACAATGCAAAGACAATGAAGGTTTTCTCAACACTTTTTGATTGAATACTTGAGTTTCTCTTTAAAATTCTTATTAGCGTTGGATAGAAATGGCAAAAATGGTGTAAAAGGCTGAAAAAATGTGTTTCGATTAATTGACATAACAATTGACATAACTGCAACAAATGTATACTTTGTGAGGAACCAACACTTTTTGCAACAATTGTACTTTTTCTGATGAATCAACTTCTTTGCGACGCTGTCATTTTAGGTGAATCAACATTTTTGCAACAATATGTCCAAATATTTAAACTTTTATGTCATAATCAGAAATAATACATGTCATGCCATTTTGCATAAAACAATTGAGGGGTTTATTTTAAAGAATGACATTTTTAGTTTTTGAAATATATAGCCTTTGGTATCTTGATCATTGGTGTCCTTTCAGCACAGGGTACTCATGCAGGGTTTTGTTAATTCTACAATCTGATAAGTTTAACTCTTATTTTTGCAGGCATTCAATTTTCACTATTTGTGTGCTCCCTATGATAGCGCCAAAATAACATCCTCAAAATAAATATCTATATAGAAATAAGTATGTAGTTTGAGAGCTGGCATGTGCAAATTCAAAGTAGCACAAATACCCTCCAGCAGGGCTGTAAAGCGTAGTTTTTAGCATTCCAAATTAAAGCTGTACACAGTATTCTATATTTGTTTTGTTTATGCAATTTCTTTTTCGTTTCAGCCAAGTCCAGAGAGAAAAGGGGCCATCCCACGGCTGAACCTGGGCTACACGGATGTTGTTGATATGAACCTTTCACCCACAGACCATTGTCTTCACACAGACATGCGAACGTATGCATCCAGCCCCAATTCACTCTATATGTACGAGCAGGAAAAGTTTGACATGCAAAACAGTTACCAGGCGTTTTGTGACTCGTGTCCCGTCAAATGTGAGCAATTTGACTTAAAGCCTGAGATGGAGGAAGATATGCTGAACTGTACGCCTGCCACCACCATGTGTGGTGCGATGGACGAATGTCTCTCACCAACCTCCACTTGGGAGCACCCGAGAGACGGCGGCTTGCTGAAAATGGAAGACATTTTTCAGGTGGACAGGCGCGACGGGACGTTAGGACCCACGCTTGCGGAGCTCAACTGCGACGAATCGTTGGGATTGTTCGATGACATTGAGAGCATGATTAAAAAAGACTTTGGTATGTACCAGAACGATAGCTGGTGTGCGGAACAGGATAAGAAGCCTGTGCTGCCCTCTGGTGGTAGCAGCACGCATCATCAGACGCTCGGTCTGATTCCTCTCATGAACAGTTCTTCAGATGCGGGTAATCAGTCGACTGCGGAGACCAGCCGTAGCAGTCCCTGTCACACGGTCACCAGTAAGTCTGCCATGCAGCCCGACAGCGCGGACGAGTTACCCGCAAACCCCAAAGTACCCAAAAGAGGGCAGCACACCTCGCTGCATAAGTTGCTCACACAGGCGCCTTCAGCGGCATCAACATCAGCTACGGTGGCGCCACCTATGAGGAGCCCGGCCTGTGAAGCCCATAAGAGAAGCTGGACACCCGCGGGCAACGAAATGATCCAGGGGCAAGCACTGGATCAGAAATGGGAGGAAATACGGCAGTTCATACACGACGAACCGGCAACGTTCCATACCCAACTCAAAAAGCCCAAATTGGAATCACAAGGTAAGGTGCTCTGTACAATGGGTAATGTATATTACAGGTAAGAATCTCATTGCGACAGGGTATGGCATTATGGAAATATAAGCACGAGCCTGCCCAGCTCTGACAAGTAAGATGATGTGCACTGTTGTATACAGTGGAACCCCTCTTAAGTGACCACTCCTGGGACCAGCCCCTTCACTGTAAAACCTAATAGGAATGATGCATTTTTGGACTGGCAAATATGTGGTCAATTTAGAGAGGTGGTCAAATTGGAGGGGTGGTCACTTTGAGAGGTTCCTCTGTAGTTGTAAATGTATCTTGCTTCAATTACTTAGAAAGAAAGTTTGTGAAAAGCTCTAATTGGTTAAAAAGCCAACTTTATGCACGTCACAGTACTGGGGCAACTATACTCCCCAAATTTCAGTTATAAGCCTTAAAACGTAATTCTCAAAACACTCCTTAGCTATAAGCTACACAGTTACCTTAAATATCAAGCCACTTTGTTATGTAACAAATTTTGCCCCAACCAAGTTCATTAAAGAATTCTAAAACCTTCCACACGTTGGTAATTCCGCTTTTTATGTTGTATTGATGAGTAGAGTTTTGTATGTTGCACCTATTCTCTTACCAGAGCACGGCCAGGTATTTAAACAAGAGGAGGAGGCAGAGTCAAATGAAGAAGATGGCTTCGACAGCGAGCAGGAAGAGAGTGATGTTGATGATGACCATAACTGGTCTTCTGAGGCTGGTAGGTGTTAGATATAAGTGATAGTAGAATATTTCACTGGTAGGCAATTCCTGAGATCAATTCTCCATCATCGGCCTCATCTGACATCTCATCTCATCAATGACATCATCTCAAATTGAAATATGGGTTTTCTAGTGTTCCATTATGTATTAATGTATTATATTGTATTATTGGTTATATAATATATATATGTATATATTTACTGTACCATCCGTTTCATTCCTTAATGATAACCTTAACAGTTCTGACAAGTATGCATACTGTACCGTTTTGTTGGTACTGGTACTGACACTGTACTGTTTCATATGCAGCCCTATACATACAATTCCTTGTTTGTGACCCATTCTATACTGACTTTCAGAATCAGTGGACAGCAATGACAGTGGCCATTCACGAGATATAGAAGGTGCCGGAGGCTCGTACAGATCTAAAAAAGATGCGCGATATTTCTGGCAATACAACGTCCAATCCAAAGGACCCAAGGGCAAGCGGCTGTGTGTTAGCCTTGATGATCATGATCCACATGTTCTGAATGACTTTGAGGACCCAGTGTTCGACCCAGACTTAAAGACAGACTTTAAGCACATGGGAAAGGCGAGGCGTGGTGACGGAAACGATATTGCTCCGAGTCCCCGCAAGCTCTTCCAGATCGGCAACGAACTGAAGAAGCTGAATCGTGTGATCAACGATCTGACACCTGTCAGTGAGCTTCCTGTGAATGTGCGTCCGCGATCGCGGAGGGAGAAAAACAAGCTGGCATCGAGGTATTTATAGCGCGCTCTAGGAATAGGAACAGGATTGGCATCGGGGACAAACTCCATCTGATCCTTTCAACAATATTATTTTCATAATCATTGGACGATTATTGTTTAATATTGATAAAATATGAATATTGGTGGATATGATTATTCATGAGTATTGTTGGTTTTTTAAGTCAGTCAATCATTGGATGTTTATTATTGAATATTGATGAAATATGAATATGAACATCGTTGGATATGACTATTGATGTGTAATTTTGGTTTTTAAGTCTGTCACAATCAGTTGACCCTATTTTATTAGATTTTTTAAAATATCAAAACCAATTTTAGTTTATTTCAGTATTGCCAAAAACAATACAACCTAATATTACAGAAGAAAAATAGTTGGTTTTTGAATAAGTCGCTATGATTTGAACCTATTCTATCTGATATTTATGTTAAACATAATTATTATCATTATTTTCTTGCAGGGCGTGTCGCATGAAGAAGAAGGCCCAGCATGAAGCCAACAAAGTCAAGCTCTACGGTCTGGAGCAAGAACATCGTAAGTCACGCTTTAACCCTTCCAATGCCAAGGCTACATTCATCCAGAGCACAATGACACAAAAAAATTGAAAACCATCTAAACCCTGTCATGTTGGTATTCATTTGAAAGCTCTCCTGAGTACTGTCAGATGAGTGCCCATGTGCCAGGGTTTCAGTCATTCTTCAGTTTTTTTTGCATCATTTTGTTTTGGCCAATTTAGCCAACAACAGCATAAGGGTTAAGGGTCAATTGAATATTTTGTTCTAACGGAGTCCCATGATAGCACTTGCCTGGCTACCCCTGACTTGTAGGATTTTAAAAAAATAGCCTGGTGAGCTAGAAACTTAAAGGCCAGTGGCCCAACCAGGCTGGTGGAAGCTCTGAGAGCTTTCAGTACTAACATTGTTAAATTCCAGTTTCCAGGAATTGCTTTTTCCTCTGAGGGAGGTCCTCCAAGGAAAAAAAGTATGATTAGTCAAAATTGGTTTTATAAATGTTATAAAAGATTTTATTAGTCATTTTAATAACTGAAATTGTAAGAATTTATTTATATATATTTTTAAAATTTAATTTATTCATTTATTATTATTTTGAATTTCATTTATTGATATATTTATTTATTTATTGGGTGGGTTTGTAGTAGGTTATTACTGTACCATACATTTACAGTATTATTCCTGTCATTAGAATATTAACCTTCACTATTGGCTTTTTGGAAGAAAAAATCTCGGAAAAATCCAAAATCACAAATTCGGTTAATTTACACCTTGGATTAATTTCCTATTCTACATTATTATAAGATATTGAGTGATCATACGTGGGTTTACAATAGCTGTCTGATTTTTATTATAGAATCCCTGATGTTAGTTATATCCAGCATGAAGGAAGAGGTCAAGAGAAAAGCCAATGGAGGAACATCAAAGATCGGAGAAACTATGGTGGCCAGACTCGAGAAGTTGATGAGAACGCACCTTAGTAAGTTGCTGTTTCCTAAGGCCTAAAAAAAGATTATTGTTTCCTGTAACCCTACCCTTACAAGCTTTTACTCTGCTCTCCCAACTTTCAATCAACATAAAACATGCATTAAACACACATTTTTAAACAAAAGAAATTCCCCCCCCCCCCCCCCCCCCCCCCCCCAAAATGTTATACTGACCTACCTACCCTTTTTTTCATCCCGTTACAGGGAACAAACAAATTATTTTCTAGGCCTAAATCTATTTCTAGTTAACCCATTCATGCCTGTAAATAAGTTGATGAGAACACACCTTTATAAGTTGTTGTTTTCGAAATCTATTCCTAACTTACCAATTCATGCCTGTAAATAAGTTGATGAGAACACACCTTAGTAAGTTGTTGTTTCCTGAATCTATTCCTAATTAACACATTCATGCCTGTAAATTAGTTGATGAGAACACACCTTAGTGAAGTTGTTGTTTTCTAAATCTATTCCTAATTAACACATTCATGCCTGTAAATTAGTTGATGAGAACACACCTTAGTAAGTTGTTGTTTTCTAAATCTATTCCTAATTAACACATTCATGCCCGTAAACAAGTTGATGAGAACACACCTTAGTGAAGTTGTTGTTTTCTAATTCTATTCCTAATTATCCCATTATTGCCTGTAGAGAAGTTGATTAGAGCGCACCTTAGTGAAGTTGTTGTTTCCTAAATCTATTACTAATTAACCCAAATAACCCAATTGAGCCTAAGCGTGTAGATGGGGATTTGGAAGTATCTTTTAGAAAATGCATGAAGGGAAAAACATGACCAATTCCACAATTTTTGCCTGTATCTGCAGGTTCACTTGGAAACATTTCATGAGATACTGCACATAAGTCAGTAACGTTTTCTTTGCACTTATTTCACACAGTTTTTGAAAAGCTAATAGATTTAAGACTTCACTGAAGGTTAATGATGTTGTAAAAAAAAAATCTTCAAAGTTGGCTTTTGCTGATGCTTCCTAATGTGAGAGATTTGAGATAAACAAAGAGATTAGTACTGATGGTAAAGTTGGATGAAATCTGAAAATTTTGATTAGCTATACTAACCTTTTCGCATCTGCATTATAAGCATAGTCTGAAAATGTCTTGAAAATTGACCCTCTAATGCTTGGATATCTCCTTGATAGAGTCATCTGGCCATAATTACCTTTGAAAATAACTTCGGAATTAATCAAAAGTTCACAAAATATTTGAAGGATATTTTGGGTTGGATTTTGTTCAACATTTCTCCTCGAAATATTTCCTGAAAATTCCTTTTGTGAGAGGGATCTCATCAAAATGGTCACACAGTTTTAGGCGCTACAGGCATAAATGGGTTCAACAATGTTTAGAGACGTATTTGACTGAAAGCTGTCTTTTCTGTTAAGTTAACCAATATCTCTCCGAGTATTTTTACATTACTCTTTTTGATAAGTTGTAAGTTGTTAGGCTTTGCGTGCACATCAGATGGATCATTTGGTATTATAACAATCAGCCTCTTCTCAACTTGGTTGTTGAGATCGAAAAAAGGAAGAGCTATAAATTAGAAAACATGTAGTGTATATGCATCTTTTAGTTTCAGCTTGTTTGTCTGTTGTCTTTGTATGTAGTCATAATTTTAAATGTTACTCTAGTGATGATTAAGACAATTCAGGCTATGACAAAATTTAAGATTCAAGTCTCAATTTTAGGAGTTAACCATTTCCTGCTTATAGTTCCCTTTGAAATAATCATCTGATGCTTTTATGCATTTATATTTATAACTTATGGATCAAGAAATTTAGGAGAATAATTAACACTATTTTGGAAAGAAAGTATTTGGTTAGCATTCTTACCCCTTTCACTGGTGAGGCTACTTTTGTCCAAAATATTAGGATGCAAAGATTTTTGAAAATCATCTAAATCTTGTCATGTTGGTATTCATTGGAAAGCTCTTGCTAAGAGTTCTCTCAGACGAGTACCCATGTGCCAGGGTTTCAATCGGTTTTCAGAATTTTTGCATCATTTTGTACAGGCCAAACTTAAGCCACCAGCATAATAATAATTGATAATAATGATAATAATAATAATTGATATTTGATATAGCGCCATAAAGGTCAAAGAACATTGTTTTTTCAAATATATTTATAAAACCTTTATTCAGAAAGATATCATGAAAAATTATCATGCTGCTTTGGTAACTTAGAATTTCAATTCTCATCACTTTTTCTGTCTTTTTAAGACTTGCCAGTTTTAGGTAGTGGAGGAAACCAGAAACCCTGGGAAAACCACCACCTAACCCTAAGTCACCGGCAACTTTCTCACATGTGGCTTTATGGGTGCGCTACAAGCATGAATGGGTTAAGGTGTCGTAGCCCATGAGTGTAGGCCATGATTATTACATGTTTGTGTTTGTTTGTCTTGCAGCTTGCACTGTGGCCGATAAGGCAGACGAGTATATCTGCTCTGTTCTCAAGAAGTACACGGGACACGATGACGCAGACTGGCTTATGATTTAACAACTCCCTACGTACTGTCTGTCCTACACGCCGCGTCTATAAATCGGCACCAATCAGTGGCTTCCTCTCCTTCTCCGTAACAGCTCCTCCTAAATACCCAGCATGCACTGCAACTCTTTCATCCCAGCAACGAATAAATTCAACATCTCGTCAAAATCTTAGCACCTTTGAAACATTTGCAAAAAAAGCAACCCGAAAGTTTTCTTGTAAATATTGCAATATTTAAGGGGACTTAAGTACAAAATTATGTATTACAAAAGCGCCGAAAAGAAACTTGGCTGAAGCAGAAAATTTCACATGCAAAGTAACCCAGTTTTCAATGCCAATGATCGAATGCCTTGATATTGCTTATAACCCTTTCAATGCTGAGGCTACTTTCGTCCAAGACGCAAGAACACACAAAGTATCAAAAATCATCTAAATCCTATCATGTTGGTATTCACTAGAAACCTCTAGTTCTGTGCCCAAATGCCTGGGTTTTAGTAAAATTTCAGCTTTTTTCCTATTATTTTGTATTGACCAAATAAGCCGCAGGCAGCTGTAGGGTTAATGCAAAATCAGCATGACAATAAGCAAATGTTGGGTGACTTTTCCTTGTTGAGTGAGACTGTCAGTGTCGATGGCTATGGTGTACCTGCTATGAATGTTGTGCCCTGAGAAAGTTGGATGTGACAGCGCTTATTGAGAAAATCAACTTGTGTTTTTCAGAATCCAAGATAGCAGGCAATACTGTTGAGTATGTCAACGAGGTTCTCAGTAGAGTTAATGGAGGTGGTAAAGCAGAACTGTTTGACTAAAGAAAACGAAAGAGAGAGTGCATGCAGTCAAGTAAAGGTCTGGACGCAGAAGTAGAATCTACACTCCAACCCACAAAGACACTATTACGCCGAAACATCAATCACAGGGATGTCCAACTGTAGCATTAGTTGACGCACTGGAGGTGTCAAAATGTACGACAGTCTGAATCCATTTTGCATTTTGTTAAACTCTGGCTGATCAGAATGTATGCCAGTAAATGTTGTTAACCGCTTAAGTCGTTAACCTGAGAATTCCATCAATCTTCTATTGATTGCTTACTGATTGACCTCCTACTTTGGTATTGATATGGAGGCATACATGCTAGCATCACCTGGTGACACATTTTTGAACCAATTTGCAAGTAAGCCACAAATACTGGAGTGGATCCTGGCATTCTGTGTAGGGGGTCTGTTTGGTATGAGAGCTATAGATCTACTTCATTTATTTTAAGCAAAACTAAAGAAAAGCTACAATACCAGGGTTCCACATTCCTCAGAATTCTAGTAGCCCACCATTTTCAATAGCCCTACCAAATATTTCAGTAGCCCTACCCAAAATTTTAAAAAGCATGACTGAAAATGTGTCACTACAATGATATCTAAACAATCTCATTGGCTCAAGTTGCAAGCGTATGCAACTGTAGCAGCACTTTTTTTACATTTCCTCCAAGAAAATATGGAGTTTTTGGCCGTACCTGTGAGGTAGTCTTACTCGAATTTTACCCCCTAACCCCCTCTGTATCTGTAACTGAAATATTTAGCTGTGTTGAGGACTGACAGTCTGTGCTCTAGGAATTGTACAAGTGGACATCCCTGTGTCGTGATCATAGTGATAAAGTTGGAGTCCTATCTGATTCTGCCTCTGGCTCTTCCAGGCTTCACCCTTTTTCCTCAGTGAGGGACTGTAAAAATGGACCATAAGATTGAACCTTCCCCAAAAGCAGGGTTCGAAAATACAGAGGTCCCTAGGGGCATGTGATACTCGCAATTGTCTAGGGGCCTCTAATGATACAATACTTTGGATTTAATAGGCTCACACATAGATTGATACATATCTATCAAGGTTAAATTCTGTTTTTCCATATCCGAAATGAAATACAAGCAGTGACATTTATTTTGAAAAGAATTTAAATGAATAATTGTCAATCAAATTATTTTTTGCCCCATTTGATTTCACATTTAAGGCCTGGATGGCTTCTAAATTCATGGTTACAGTACTGTAAAACAGGTAAAGTTGGTGCAACTAAGTTTTGAGAATGCTGCACTAAATGTAGATGGCAACATGATTTTCAGATGTGTGAAGCACAGTTTATTTGTGTGAATTCACACATATTGTTCGATGTAATTGAGATATCAAGTTAGCACGAATAATATGTACATGAAAAATAACATGTTGGTATAATTTTGATAGGTGAACGTTGCCTGCTATACACTACTGCTGACCTTCCTGTATATCATAAGGTGTACATTGATATGTTTTAAGTCCCTCACCGGAAAAAGGGTGCCTCAGACTGCTATTGATAGCAAGCAGGGTAGTATTATGATTTGGACAAGGACCTTAGCCAGTATTTTGGAAGTGGGTGTCTTAAATTAGCAATCCTAAAAAAAAATTGCATGTCTATTTTGAGGGAGACCACAAATTCTCCAGATAAGAACCATAGACGTATTGAACTTCTAAGAAAGTATGACATATCTTTTGTTATATCCTAGCATTAAAATTGAAATGTAGATTTCTAAATATGTGTTTTAAATTTGTGTTATGTTGGTAAAATCCTTCTATGAAAATTTGAGTGTCCTGATATTTGATAGCAGAGATGTCTAAATGGCGCCCACATACCCGGCTGGCTAGGAGTCTTTGGTGCAGATAAAGGGTGTATTCTGAGGGTGATTCAAATCATCCATTTGTTATCAGAAATTTGTTTTATTGGATATTCACAGTTGGAAACGCTACCCCAGTTTCCGTGATGTAAACCCTGTACCCATGCCCAATGGCCGTACTAGGTGTAGTCAGATTATTCACCATATGTGTTCAGAGTAATGTTTGGAGGTTGTGATATGGTACTACAGCATACAGATTGTGACCTTATTTTTTGTGCAAGTGTATATATCCATTTGTGAGCACCTGTGCCTCTGTTGCACCCATGCTAACCTCTTTATGCCCATGACTCCCAAAATCGCCCTCGCTATTTTGGTTTTATACCGACTCATTTATTTTTCGCTCACAACGGCCATAAGTGGCCTGACAATTTTGATGAAATCTTGCAGGCAAAGGCATAAACAGGAAAATATTTGAGATGTTAATCAGAACATTAACAACTAGTTTTCAATTCCTAAGTTATCCTCTTTAATATGTTTCATAGATCCAGATATTTATGTTTGGAGGAACTCTTTACTAAACATACACGTCAGTAAAACAAATAACAACAAGACTGAAAAAAGACATTCCTGATTTTTCTGTCAAAGGTTTGAGGTGAATAAATGGATATTTACACTAGATACAATTTGCTTGTACATAAATTTCAGTGCTGAAGTGATGCTTTGGAACCTGTGGGTACTGGCATCATATGGTCTTTGTACTGCTATTGTAAATGACAGCTATAGATGTCCATGAGTCAGAAATGAAAGGTTGTTGGGAACATTTTTTTTCATATATTTTCTAAGGTGGGAGTCTAATGAGGTTACCTATATATTAACTTGCAGTTCAACTATCTAGATTTTATAGATAAAAAATTAAGTATACAAATGTGCATACGTGTGTATGTGTATTTATATATATGTATATATACTTATATACAAACTTACACACACGTATACATATATATATATACATGTACATATAAAAGCGTGTGTGAATATATGTAGAGTTGTAATTACATATCTTTTGTCTATAATTGCGAAAGATGTATGTGGTGACAGGTACGTTTATAAACAGGTAAGCTCAGAGGTTTGCCGAAATATTGAAATGATATTAAATGTTAACATACCCCCCCCCCCCCCCCCCCTTTTGAAATGCTACATATGATTTGCCAAAAATACTGAGGTGATTGTAAATGTGAACTTTTCTTGTGAAATAGCAGTAATATTTCAAAAGATTTTAGCCAAAAATATTGACTTCATTGTAAATGAGAACATTTGTTTTGAAATACTACATAGGTTAAGTTAATGCCAAGTTAATGACTTCATATGAAATTCTAAATTAGGAAAAATCTTAGTTGTTTGGTACTCATACCATATTCTTGATCATGTGAACTCGGATTCCATATCGACTTGGTGAAATTAACAGATGATTTTAAGTCTATCCTTTGATAACACTGAACATTTCTACCATTCCTTCGTATGAATACCACATGTACGTTATCATCTTGGTGGGTTATGTAATCAATTGTATCAGCAGTGTAAATATAATGGAGTGTTAATGAATATCTGTACAGGTGCCTTTGGAATTTTAACAGGCCCAGGCCATGTATTTTCTTACTCAGTCATTGAAGACAACAATCCTGCTACCTTCTTATATTAGCAGAAACTTGCTCTTACACCAGTTCTTGACTCTTTAATACACAATTGTTGGACCAAATGAATAATTCCAACAATTGTTGAACTTCTGAAGAAGCATACCTAAGATGTATGCTATACACACATGTGCATATATGTATATAAATAGGTTACTTAATGGTTGTGGGTGTGATATGGTTTTTATCGCGAGTGGCTGTTTGATATCACGAACGAGTGAGCGGTAGCGAACGAGTGAGTGATATCATACAGCCACAAGCGATAAAACCATATCACACCCACAACCATTATGTAACCTGTTTATTACATGCTTATTTATACTCAAAGAAACAAACTAAGGAAGAAATTATGTAACCTGTTTATTACCCGTGGGTCGCGCGTGTATGAGCGCTCTGTCAAACATTGAAGAGCATCTGTAACAGCATATGTATGCGCAAATGACGTGACAGCAGTTTTGCCTGCTCATCCCCTCATCCTGAATCCTCAGCGGTAGGAAAGCTTGTGAAATTACGATGCATTACAACTTTAATCACGCCTCTTCTGGGCGAAGCGGGGCTTCCAACAGAGCTGCCGCCATCTTGAATAGGTCAGGCGTCTTGAAACAGGTCATGACGTCATGGGCCGGCCAACAAAGGACTGACGTCATGAGAAGGACACTCAACACAGGGCCTGCCGTTCTTCAACAATAGACTAACAATAGGCCAACAATAAAAGGTGTGATATGGTTTGATATGGGTTTTTTTCACTTGATATGGGTTTTTTTCACTTGATATGTTTTTTTTTCACTCCGGAACATGTTATATCAAATTTACCACATGGCCACAACAATGGGAATATAGGGCAAGCATGTGATAAATATGTATATATATATATATATATATATATATATATATATATATATATATATATATATATATATATATATATATATATTGATATATATATTGATATATATATTGATATATATATTGATATATATATATATATTGATATATATATATATATTGATATATGTGTGTGTGTTTGTGTATGCAAGTTGGTCAAGATTTACTGACTCCAACTCTTTCATCATCTAACTTTGGCAATTCTCTAGGCTGGGTCTGCCACTGCTTTTCAATTTTCAAAACCAGCATGGTTTAAGGGCATTGGAGTGATACTCATTTTGGATACTAGATTGTTATAATTGATTATCTATTTATACATTTATCTTTAAGTATGTAACATGTAATCAGTGTATTCTCGAGTATATCAGTATACCTGTATGTTTGCAGTTAAAGTGGCTCTTTGAAATGTAATGATGCACAAGGATTGGGGGAGTTGTGTGGATATTTTTGGAGTGACGTTTATATGGATATTTTTGAAGATGTGGATGTTGGAGCAAGCACTGTGTTTGTTAAGCAGCAATAATTGCTTCATCCTTATTATTCTACGCAAGGTAAAGTTTTTATGAATAACAATTTGCAGTAAAGATGATGGAATCATTACTGATAAGGCCACTCCAATTTAATTACTTGTCTTACGAGCTTTTTTGGGGAAAAAAATCCTGTCAGACTCCAAAAAAAAAAGAAAAAAAAAGTCACCTTTGGTGTCTTACGGACGAAAGTGGTTTTGAAATTTTCTGTCAGACTCCAAAAAAAAAAAAAAAAAAGCAAGTTTTAAGAATATTCTTTGTAAGGGTCAACTACAAGAAGCTATCATTGCTGTAGTAGAGCCTCAGACTTGAGGAGGTATACCTCCCACCCTTCAGGCCACAGGGATTGATTGATTGATTGATTTTATTTAGTTGAGAATAGGCTGGTAGAAACATATCGCTACCAGTCCTGGTCGGCCGACTCTAAAAAAAGAAAAATAATAAAAAAAGTCGCATTTTTCAACTTTTTTTTTTATTCCAAAATGGCTCATTTCCTACCTCCTGAGCACGTAAGACAAGTAAATAAATTGGAGTGGCCTAAGATGTACATAAACTAGGGAAGATATAAGGCGGAAAAACTATCATATCAGGAAAAACGTTTGCCATAAGTCGCACAAGTAATGGGCCAGGTAGAAAATAATAATTGAAACTTGGGGGCTAGCCAGTTTAAAAGAAGATTGTATTTTTACAGATTTTAGGGGGCTAGCCGGTTTAAGAGAAGATTGTCCCTCCCAGAAGATAGATGTTTTGTATTTACAATTCTTTAGGATAATATCAGCTGTGTAAAAATGGGTGGCTGTCGGAACTTGATTAATTTTAAATGTTTCGAAAAAAAAAAAGGAATGGCCCAATCTCCAGATTGGCCGATTACTTGCATGAACTACGGTATATCAGATAACTATATTTTGAATTGCAGTGCAGAAGACACAGTTTGATATATTGGTGAAAACCTCCTAGAATCAATATGGATGATATCTATAGATATGCAAGGGAAACAGGGTTCCCAGCTTGTATATACATCAATCATGTATTCATAGCCAATGTCGGCAAATTCATGGAACATGTTTTTGTTCGCTATCTGTATTTAGCTGACTGATTCCTATCCTGAACAGTCTTTTTTGCTGAACGCTAAGTGACCTGTTTGTTTCTGTCACAAACATACTCGATTTCAAATTCAATGTCGGAACCCTTTCCTGTAGATTTGATCTCACTTACAACAATGCATACAAATTAAGATGCACTGTATGTGTAACCCGTTGTTTAATTCCCATCATGGAGAATAAATCTTACTTCCGTGTTATAACTTATGCTCTGCAGGCCAGACACAAGTTTCTGGAGAGATTATCATGTACAGTTTGAAGAATAGATATTTCTATAATTTTGGCTTCCAACTTTTTTCATTTGCTGGAGGAATTGGTTTTTTCTCTTATACATTTGTATTAGAAAGGAGGAACTATAGTTGGAAACGATAATCATGAACAAATTATATTTGTAGGCTTAAATCACTTTTAGTTGAAATGCTATACATGTATTTTCCTAGCTGAAGATCAAGTAAATGTTTTGTGGATTATGAAAAAGAATAGCTCAGGTCATACTACAATGGGACTTCTTTAAACCCTGGACTGGGAATATTCTCCCTGATGATTATGAAAAGGTCCAGGGGGGGATATGTTAGATGTGGGTAGAAAGTAATATTTTACAGTTCCTCACAATGCCACACAATTGTGTAGATCCAAGTCAACTTGCTGCTTATGGTTGTAAGATAGGATAAACACAATGACTCTGATAAATTTTGATAGAAGATTCTATTTTTCAAAACAGTGGAATCTGAATGCCTTTAACTTTCTCACTTATTTCTTTTGAGTTTAATAGATTTCCCCCGTCTTATTGGTTAAAAGGGATCCGTTGTGGCCTAGTGGTTATGATGCCTGGCCGCCAAGCGTGAATTTGCAGGTACGAGTCTCCGCTTGATCTTTAAGCGGGTTCGCATGGTCGCTATATAAATATGTGGCATTGTAGAGATCTGTCTATGGTCCTTCTGCAATTGAAAGACCCCTTGGAACGTTTCGTGAAGAGATGGGAGTTTCTTCCCGGTTCCAGTTTTCTATCTCGTCACAATATAACCTAAGCTCTTCTAAGCGACGTAAAACCCCATGCCTTCCTTCCTTCCTTATCGTGTGAAGGCACTAGTCGGTGTTTCAACACTAGTAACTGTGATACTGAGGTAATTTTGATGCTAGAAAAAGGAGAGATATGTGCTTAAGAAGTGGAGGTCTTGTTAAAGAAGTGGCTTCAACTTTGTGTGTGGTTTTAAGTAAATGTGCGTTACTAGTTTAGTACTGGTAAAGGGTAAAACTCTGATAATGAGTGGACTTTGCTTAGAAAGGGGAAAAATAGAGGACTTTAAAAGAGAAGTGATGACAAAATACATGAGTATGATGCAATTATTGTTTCTATGTTCCATGGTATGACGCAGGTTATCGTGTTGTAAATAGAGTTTGGCATAAATGTGCATCATGTCGGTATATTTGCTTTGTATATTTGAAGAGCCCTTTTAATGCTATAACTTTCACTCATATGTATGTATAATCCTTCTTATATTCCTCACTTTGTTTGATTTGCATGTACTCCAGCACGCACAGGTATATTGTACAATCCACGTATTTCTCCTATTCAGTGAACTGTGATATGTGTAGCTCTGCAGTATTATATAGTATGTTTCAAAAACTATCAAACGGGTGGATTAGATTCCTTACTTTAGCATTGCAACTATTGTTATATATCTATCAAGCTCCACTATTTGATTTGTATATACCATGGAGTGAGGTCTGTAAGATTTGTCGAGTTGGTGTAGAAAAAAGGCCTCCAAAGATGTTAAATTGTTGACATGGTTTGTGGTGGGTTAGAAAAACATAAATGAAACTAAATGGCTTCTGTTTGTGTTGTAGTACTAAGATGTTGGCCGTGGTCATATAACCACATAATTATTGACTATTTTATTGTGTATTATCAAAATCCTAGCCATGGAGCCGAATATGATGTGTACAGTCAACTAAATTGTTACATGGATAGTGTAGATTTGCGTTAAAGTTGATAAGCTTAAATAATTCCATGTAGCACTACCTGATGGGAGGGAAGGGGTTGGTTATTTGATTGAACCAGTGAGTTATGTGCAGTATAGGTTCCATTATTCTAGGTGTGTAGTGCATGATACAGGTATTATTCGGCTGTAGAGGGATGACCTGAGATTCACAAAGTTAGTGTCCCCAGCCCTGTTCACATCTGGAGCATACACACAGTCTGACACTTAGTTACAATACAGATATTCAATTCCTGCACTAGTTGACGGGACGTCTGCCAGCGCCTGGTTGTACAAACTCCCATGGATAACATGTCAAAAAAATAAGCCAAGCACATCAATGATGCACTTAGATTGCTTATCAAAGCTACGTTCAGTTGTGAGGTCAGGGACCTGTGGTTGCATTCATACCCAGGGAACTGTATGGCAAGCGGACATGCGGTCGTGTATTATGCCCGGGCTGTCCATGCATTTAGTGCAGGAATTAAATGCCAGCACTGAATGCCCTGAAAGTGGTACAGCCTTTGATCAACCTGATATCATCGGTATCCCTTAAGGTGGTATCGAGTAAGGCAATGCAAGAAAAGGGCGCATGCTATTTTTGGTTCCCCTGTGCAGTGCGAGTGGCATTTTAATAGTAAGACATTGCTGCAGGTCCAACTCTCATTAACCAATCAGCATTGAGAATCACAGCTCAGCAGGTGATATTATAAAAGGTTCAAATCCTGTTGGGTCATAAAATCCCCCATATAATATTTTTTTTAAATGTAACTGATTGGTGAGTTGTGTTGTCAAGTTGTCAGACCTCATTAAACAATTGGCCTGCTTGCTGAACAAATGTGCAGCATTGTGAAAAGGTGTCTTTGGAACTGAAAGAATTTCCGACTTTCAATTGTCACTCTTTCTGCCTTATTGCAACTAGGTTGTGACTAGCCAGTTGTAAGTGGTGGAGGAAACCGGAGTACCCGACGAAAACCACTGCCTAACCCCAAGTCAATGAAGAAAAGGGGAAAGAATTTCGGAATTTCGATTGTCACCTTTTCTGCCTTCTTGTGGCTAGGTCATGACTAGCCAGTTGTAAGTGTTGGAGGAAACCGTAGTTCCTGATGAAAACCACCATCTTACCCCAAGGGAATTTAATCCCTGTTCTGACCCTCTATCTCATTTTATGACCTAAGCTAATGAAAGTGCATAAATCCTAGCAAAGCAAATTAGTCAATGTTGTCAGACCTTGTGTGTTCTCCAGATTTGAATGAGTTATGATGCCGAAATTTGAACCCATACCAATATACATACTGTCTGCTTCAATCAAAATCAGCCCAAGTGTTTTATATGTTGAGGCCGAGGAGCCAAGTATCATGACAATGCCCTGCATGGCACTGGCTGGACTCAAATGTTATTGCCGAGACTTGTACATAAGATTTCCTATATTTTTTGTATCGAGCAATGCCCAAGCCAGCTAGCTAGATGATTTCAGAAATTCTCTGAATCTTTTGACGAAGGGGAGAGAGAGGCTGCCCCGCATATTTTTTCCTGGAGGATCATGAAAACCATATCCTCCATTACTACAAATCTGAACTAACTGGTATTGTAAATAGCGTGAACAATCGTTACAATGATCTTGTGAAGCACAAATGTAATGCAAAAAGTTGGAGGCAAGTTGAAGAATGGGATGATGATGAGTTACTTTTAGGAAAACAGACCATATGTTTCCCTTACCATTCTCAACAAATTTGTAATATAGTCATATTGGGTCTTTCACATATTTTCTTATTAGGCTGTACAGGTTGCTTAAAAGGTAGCACATGTACAGCGTAAATCTATGAGACTACAGATTGCTAAGCTTGTAAAAGTATCACATACACAGTCGGTACCTATGAGACTACAGGTTGCTAAGCTTGTAAAAGGTAACACATACACAGTGTGGACCTATGAGACTACAGGTTGCTAAGCTTGTAAAAGGTAGCACATACACAGTGTGGACCTATGAGACTACAGGTTCCTAAGCTTGTAAAAGGTAACACATACACAGTGTGGACCTATGAGACTACAGGTTCCTAAGCTTGTAAAAGGTAACACATACACAGTGTGGACCTATGAGACTACAGGTTCCTAAGCTTGTAAAAGGTAACACATACACAGTGTGGACCTATGAAACTAGGTGTTCCTAAGCTTGTAAAAGGTAACACATACACAGTGTGGACCTATGAGACTACAGGTTCCTAAGCTTGTAAAAGGTAACACATACACAGTGTGGACCTATGAAACTAGGTGTTCCTAAGCTTGTAAAAGGTAACACATACACAGTGTGGACCTATGAGACTACAGGTTCCTAAGCTTGTAAAAGGTAACACATACACAGTGTGGACCTATGAGACTACAGGTTCCTAAGCTTGTAAAAGGTAACACATACACAGTGTGGACCTATGAGACTACAGGTTGCTAAGCTTGTAAAAGGTAACACATACACAGTGTGGACCTATGAGACTACAGGTTCCTAAGCTTGTAAAAGGTAACACATACACAGTGTGGACCTATGAGACTACAGGTTCCTAAGCTTGTAAAAGGTAACACATACACAGTGTGGACCTATGAGACTACAGGTTGCTAAGCTTGTAAAAGGTAACACATACACAGTGTGGACCTATGAGACTACAGGTTGCTAAGCTTGTAAAAGGTAACACATACACAGTGTGGACCTATGAGACTACAGGTTGCTAAGCTTGTAAAAGGTAACACATACACAGTGTGGACCTATGGGACTACAGGTTCCTAAGCTTGTAAAAGGTAACACATACACAGTGTGGACCTATGAGACTACAGGTTCCTAAGCTTGTAAAAGGTAACACATACACAGTGTGGACCTATGAGACTACAGGTTCCTAAGCTTGTAAAAGGTAACACATACACAGTGTGGACCTATGAGACTACAGGTTGCTAAGCTTGTAAAAGGTAGCACATACACAGCGTAAACCTATGAGACTACAGGTTGCTGAGGGTGTAAAAGGTAACACATACACAGTGTGGACCTATGAGACTACAGGTTCCTAAGCTTGTTAAACGTAGCACATACACAGTGTGGACCTATGAGACTACAGGTTGCAAATGCAAAGACTGTAGAAGGTAACACATGTGAAGTATGGATCTATGAGACTTAATAAGTTGCTAAACTGGTAAAAGGAAAGACATGTACAGTGTGGACTTAAAGACTATACAGGTTGGTGAGCTGGTAAAATGCAACACATACTATACAGTGTGGACCTATTGACTTAAAGTTACTTGGCTTGAAAATGGTATCACATGTACAGGACCTATGAGACTACTCATAGCTTATCTTGTGAAGGGTAACATATGAAGTATGTACTTCCAAGACTACAGGTTGCTAATGTTTGTAAAAGATAACATATGTACAGCATAGACCTATGAGACTACAGGTTGATCAGCTTATAAAAGGTAACACATTTACAGTGTATACCTATGAGACTACAAGTCGATAAGCTTGTAAAAGGTAACCAGTTATGTATGGCCTTATGTGGACTTTAGATAATGTACAAGTTGCTAAGCTTATGAAAGGTAACACATACAGTGTAGACCTATAAGACTGTACAGGTTGCCTATAGCTTGTAAAAGGTAACACATATACAGCTTGGCCTTACAGGCTGTGGAAGTTGCTTGTAAAGTTTGAAAGGCAACATTTGTACAGAACTTAATCTTAAGAGACTGTATAGATTTGGGATGCAGGTGTTAAAAGTGTACAGTGCCGATGATCGTGAATTGGATTGAAGTAGTCCTGCCCTCTGCTGGGAAGAGGGAAAACCGTTTGAATGCCGAGTCTTTCAGAGGGAATACCGGGAGGTAGCAATGCTTCCTTGTTGCTGATATTGACAGAGTCACATTAACATGTTTATATGTCAAGCTTGTTAAAAAAATTCAGATTTTGAATACGAATATGATTTTTCAGTCCATGAGATATTTTGATTCAAATTATCACCAGTATATAGTCAGTCCTTTTTTGGCCGCTGCTTCAGGTATGGATGGTTTTATTATATTTTCTATTAGGGGGGGGGGGGGGGGGGGGGGGGGGGGGGGATATATGAAATTTGGAGAATTGCTGTTGAGTGATGGTTGGTAATTATCAGCTAAACATGGAAGCATTGTAACCGCTCTTGGTATTGCCAGCACAATATATGTTTGTCCATCTGGATACTGATCCTGATTAATGGATAATGATCCTGATTAAAGAAAACCCAAAGGTGTTAGGTGGAAGGTGGAGAAATAGCACAGACCTCTCAGATGTATAATCATAGAAGAAATGGCCCTTAAGGTCTGAGGTCCTGGGCCCAGTTGCATAAAACATCATAGTGTTAGCGGAAGTGCCAAGGTTTTCCTGACGTTGTCGTTCAGGTTATGTTAGGTTGCCTTAAGAATAAAAACAAGGGAAATCTTGTTCCTTTTTGGGAATCTTAAGGGATTCTTATCCTTAATTAAGATGTTTTATGCAACCAAGCCCTGGGCAATTTAGACATGGTGAAAAGATGTAGTGAACTTGATATTTGTAAGCATCTAAGTGGCCTGGTGAATATGCAAACGAGTTTGTATCGAAGCAATATTTTAAAGAAATATTGGATTAATATATACTATTGCTGTCAGATCTGGTACTTCTTTTATTCTTTATTTTCAAGTATTGCGATAGTGCTTGAGTGTTGTATTAAACTTTTGGGCTATAAAGGTGAATAAGGAAGATTGCGTGGCTCCAAGTTTGTACATTACAATCTGCAAAAATGTTCACTTTTGGCGCATATGTAAAGTTTGATAAACAAGGAGATATCTTTAGAATGGAGAAATATTTAACCTGAAAGTTGATGTATCTGATATGTTTGAACATTCTCTCTCAAATATTTTTTAAATATTTGACTATTTAATGATTTGTTTCCAAATATGTCAGGTCATATGATTCCTTCAGGCTTAAATGGTTTAAAGCATGTCTGTAGCCATTGTTAAAACTAAGCATTGATTTAATTGTCAATTCTTAAGAAATTTAGCCACAGGTATTTAATAAACTTATGATATTATGAAAATAACTTGCTAAAATTGAGAATTATTTGAAGTAGATTTGTTGGTTAATAGTATCTTATCAATAATTCTCTTTCAAATATTTTCTGAAAATGATAGTGAGATATCACCAAATTAGTCAGGACAAAAGAAATAAGGACATGGTAAAAATGTTATTTCCATATTGTTATGCTGAATTGTAAATTCTAAAATAGTATTTAGTGAATATCATTTCATTTTATTTTTGTTTCCATTGTTTTTGATATCTCCTGAGCAGATGTCTTTGTTTATAAACTAAGGAGATCAGATGATGTCTTTGCCACTGATTGAAGGTATTCTGGAGCTCTTTTGAGTACTTTTATAAATTTAACTCAAATAGACATCCACGGTTAGTCCAGTGACTTACCTGCCATAAGAGAAAATACAGCTTATGATTAAGTAGCAAGACAGGGTTGCATAAAACATATAAGGTTGGGAATGCCTTGCAATTACATTGAGGGCTGAGTTTTCCCTTTATTTTATTCTTAAGGTTACCTAAACCCTTATGCTGCTGGTTACTAATTTTACAATACAAACTGATGCAAAAAAAAAACCTGAAAAATGACCGAAAGCCTGGCATGTGGGTGTTCATCCGAGAGTACTCCGTGAGAGCTCTTCAATGAATACCAACTTGACAGGGTTTGAATGTTTTTCAAAAATCTGAGGAAAATAGCCTCAGTATTGGAAAGGGTTAAGGATAAAATTAAGAGGAATCGTGACCCTCAAGGAAGCTTTAAGAAATGAGTAGTCTCAAGATGTTTTATGCAGCAACACTATATTTTCATATGTATTATGAAACCAGAGGGTGATATTCATGTAGATTTTCACACAAGAAAGGGTTCTTATGGTCAAAGAGTCACTGAACTAATCAAGAGCCTAATTTTGCCATCTTGATGTAAGGTTCTCCTAGATGGGTTATGTGGAGTTTGACTGTGCCTGACAGTTCAGTGTTGATTTCACTACACCTAAGCAGTGTCAGTTGAATGGGTTGAATTTCTGTTAAATCAGAAGTAATTTACAAGTATATCAAGGTCTTGCTTTGTGGGACAATCAATTGATGGTCTAAGAGCAAAGGTGTGCAGATAAGTCAAAGTGCAGGGTTAACTTGTTTGGAACTTTATCACTTCCTCTTGCTGTCAATGGTGGCATCATATACATTTCAACTGACCCTTTAAGACCTGTGGTTATGAGAAGAAACTCTGTTGATATTGGGATAATCCAGTGGAGTATGTTACTTGTATCAAAACATATTATTCAGAACTAAATAAAGTGCATGGCTGGACTAAAGATGTCTGTGTTTTATTATATCCTTCTTGATAGCCGTTGTATAGACATTGTTAAACGCCTAGTATGTTGGTTGTATTCTTTTCTTACTTTCATACTTGACATATCATGCTGCGGGTAAAAGCTACCCATTCAAAAAACTAAAACTTTGAGATAACGGTAGTAATAAGAAATACAATAATAATGATTATAGAAGTATAATTCATGTTGAGCTATTTTCACTAACAATGCCCAGTGCATGAGAAACTGGCGGAAAGCCTGGTACGAGTTAATGCCCTGGAGGATTTCAAGCTTATATTGATGAAAGATATGTGATAGGCCATCTCTTCCCTGCAAGCAGTGCATTCAAATCCCTATTTATGAGAATATTGAAAATGGATTTTTCAATATTCATTCACTTTTCAATATTCGAAATAAATTCAATATTTATAATTCATTTTTTAAAATGCGTCACTCATTTTCTAAGGTTCCTAAATGATTTTTCAATACTCGTAATTCATTTTTCAATAAATACCTTGAATTATGACTATTGAAAAATGAAAGTTTATAAATATTTTTCAATTATCGTATATTGGGATAAAACCACTTCAGCTTGCCAAACTGTGGTAAGGTTCGGCAATTTTGTTTTCGTTAATATTTTTTTCGACATAGCTCATTTATTTGGGAAACACATTAATTTAAAACAGTAGCATAAATAAAATCCGGATACTTCCTAGGGAAGCAATCTTATCTCTCGGATGCACCTCCCCTTGGATCAGGCTCCTAGCTGTCAGCAGGAAAACAGGCGGCAGGCAGAGATTAGTCAAAATAACCCATGTACAGCTGGGGGCACGCCTGGTAAGACAGAAGTAACTGACTCTACATTGCACAGAATGTTGATTTTTTATGTCAATTTGGATATTTCGATGTTAATTGGATATTTTCAGGCTCTCGTTGGCAATGTGAGATCCTAAAATATTTCATAAATGTCCAAATAGCCAAATAATAATAGAAAATCAACATTCTAGGCAATGTAGTCAGATACTTTGGTCTAGCACCTGGTCTGGCAACTTAGGGGCGGACTATTTGATATTCTCTGCGCGTGGGGGGTGGGGGGGTTGGGCTTTCATTTTTCAGGAAAGAGCATCGGGGCCCTGGAAATCAGTAAAAAAAAATTGGC
>OZ012694.1:40137407-40164907 GCA_963942565.1 Maea johnstoni | reverse complement strand
GATAACTACCACCTTGTTAGTATTCTTATTGACGCTGGAGCAGATTGCAATGCTCTCAACGCTATGGAGTCCACGAGTCTACACGTGGCAGTTGGTCACTCAAACTCACGGATCACACAGCTCTTGTTAGATGCGGGCTGCGACCCGAATTGCAGAAGTCAAGATGGAGCGACAGCTGTAGAAATGGCTGCCATTCGAGGAAATCTTGAGATATTAGCCATGCTGTTGAAAGCAGGAGGGGGATTTACTTATAAAGATGGCTGTGCTTATGCCAATCCAGATCTTCAGTTGGCTCCGTTGTTTGGTTGCGGGGATCCCCTAGGAGCAATAGAGTTGATCCGTCTAGCGTGTGGTTCACCAATATGCTTTTTACAGATACAACGCAAAATACACAATGGTAAATTCAACGGAAAATCCCTGACTGTGGATCTCAATGATCTGAAACTTCTTCTGGGGAGGATTCTCACTTTGAAAGAACTGTCTCGAGTGACTATCAGGAGGACACTGCTCACACCAAAGCCAGAGTTCATTCAGGAATTGCCATTACCATCTAGCTTAATCGGTTACATAAGTCTTATGGACCGAGAGACTTCTTCTGGCAATTCTTATAGTGATGATGATAGCGATCAAGAGTTAGTCCAAGAAGATATAATAATTCCACGAAGGGCCACTTCAAATTTTCAACATTTTCAACTTTAAACTATCTTTCCTAACATATATTTGTAAAAACATTTTCTCTGTCTGTTCATATCTATTGTATCCAGAATGCACTGTATCAAAAAAGGCGAGACCGGTCTAGAACTCAGGATATACTTTCGTTTGTTCGAATTTGAATTTACATCTTGTTTAACAGTCTAGTCACGTTGAGGTAAGATAATAGTTTTGTTCTTTCCCTTTGCTGATAGTCCCAAAGGATCTCTTAATTGCAAAGGTTCAAGAGGAATTGCTGCAGAGCGTGTCACCACTTTATGCATAATCTAGCACAGGTAAACTGCCCTTTTATTTTCCAATAAATGTTGAAAAAAATGATGTATTATTAGACCCCCTTGTAATAAAGAATTGGCTTCGTACATAGTAGCTTTAGTGATGGCTATATGGAGCATATAGCGAAAACTCACCTAATGACCATTTCATTCTATTTTTTTGATTCTTAGTATCATTTATTATTCAAATTTCCCTTGACAGTTTATAAAGTCCTTGTCGAGTGAAATTATCGAAGACAGATGTGTATCGTACAGAGTGACCCCTCATTTAGGGTAAATATGCTGAAACAGGAAAACATTGTTTTTTGGATTTTTTTGTTTAATTAAGTCATGTATGAAATTGTGCAGGCATACAATAGATGTATTCATGAAGTACACGTAGGCACCGTGAGCAATCATTTGATTATTTTTAGACCCCTTGCACATTTTGATTATGAAAATATGGCATCATACATGGTAGCGATAGTAAGTGCTATATACAGCAATACTTTCTAGTTAAGTATAAATTCATAAATCAATAGTTGTTGTTTCGTCTTTATTTTTCATTTCCACCATTTAAAATTAGCCCAAAGTATGCCTTTATTAGACAGGTACTCCATGTACCTGGATGGTAGGGCATTTTGGCAACTATTGTGAGAGCTGTAACATCTCCAATCCCACAGCAGAACAAAGTATCCTCTGGGTAAGGGAAAGGGTTCAGATATCATATCCCCCCCCCCCCCCCCCCCCAAATAACTTATTGCTTTATTCACGTAATGCTAGTAAAAACCTTGATTTCCTCAGTGTAAGTTAGATATGTTTTTCATGCTTTCAAAAACGGATGAAGAGCTAATTGCCGCTGCTAAAGTTTATCCTTCCATGTACGAAACTTTAGCAGGGGCAATTAGCTCTTCCTCCATGACCACGTTGTACGACCACGTGGTGAAAGGGCGTGGCAATCTCCCGGTTATTACGTTATAACCATTGCCTTGCCGTATTTTGATTGGCTGAAGCCCTGCAGCGTTTTTGCTGCGCAGCAAAATATTCCTCCAGAGAATACCTTGCTGCGCTGCGTCGCGCTGCGCTGCTCCAGTGTGTTAGGTCTAAGGTATTAAGACCAAACTATATTTTGCTGCGCTGCGTCGCGCTGCTCAAGTGTGTTTTAGGCTTAATGCCTCTCTTAATTAAAAAGGTCAGTTCAATAGTTGACACTAGTTGTTTGCTTCATTCATTTCACGCATACCAATCTACTGCATAGTCTGCTTAATGTTAGAAGGAAAACGCTAGGAGTGAATGTAACAAGAACACACTCAAATGGTCAATATAGGTGGTTTATATATTATACATAATTAAAAAACATGACATTTTAGTATTTTTACAACGCTATACTATAGTAAGAAATATAGAAATTCAAAAATATATGCCACTTTAATAAAACAAGCATACAATTGGTGTAGCCCGGGCTAGTCCTCGCTTGATTCGCTCCTTTCCCTTTCACATTTATATTAGTGTATACATCTGGGACAGACTACTAGACTTACGCATTTACCACGGGAGCATTCCATGATGGCAGAGGGAGATATTTCTGATCAAAATTGCTAAATGAGTAAATGCCATTTCTCATATTTATTACACAATTTCTCATGAAGTCTTTAAAGAATATCAAAATTTAAAACTTTTCCCTGCTTAGTTCTTATACAGTTGTGTACACTATAAAGTTGATAGTGTCTTAACAAGGTGCCTTCAGGTACAGATAAAGTACACATAATGTCAGCCTGACATTAATATATGACACATATCGTTCATATTGCGGAAATTCTCCATGATTCTCGAGAAAAGCATAAACACGTTATTCTACCCACCACTTTCGCACATACATATATGGCAGTAGGTCTATTGATTGTTATTTATAGAAAATTTCATCAGCTTTGCACACATCGCGGGAAACTACCGGTCATATATAAAACATTCAACAGTGCGCTACGGCGGGAAAAATGCCCCATCCATCACTGACGGTCATACCACTCATGCCGTAACTTACGCAACAATGGGACGTCTCAACAATTGGGAAAAAACTGATAGTTTATAACTGTTTCCTTGAATTATTGCTAAGATAGCCATTGTTGAACACTTATTGTTTATTGCGTTGAAAGGGCAATTCCTATTGGTCGATGTATGTTCCGACAATTGCGCGTGAACCAATAATGATAGCTGTAAGATAAAACTGTAGGCCATTGTTGTCATGTTGCTAGGCAATTTTCCGTGTATACGAAGGTGATTTTGCACACAGTGTGTACGTCTACTGCATCAGCAAGACTATCATAAAGCATTTGGCCGAGTACGCAGTAAATATTTCACCAAGATTGCTATATAAAAGCGAGAAGAGTTACTGAGCAAGTCCAGTATGGGTAGGTATTCTGTATGTCCTGCAATGGATCGATTAATTGTCATTCTCAGTGAAAAGAGCGTATTATAAACCTCAACAAATTATGCACAATGCCAAATAAGGCCGCATCTGAAGTATGTGTTTCTATTCAAATTTTGCCTAAATAAATGTAATTAATATGTATACAATTTATTCGAAAAGAAGTTCGATATCGCTAGAGTGGTTTTATAGTCTTAAAGAGGCTGTCCAATTAATCATTATGTTAAGTTAGGCAATGTCTTCTCTAACTCCAGAGCTATACATACTGTACGATTGCTACCTTGGATTTTCCTGCGACATAAAACGTTTTTTTCCACGATTATCAATCTGCTACATCTCGTTAATATTAAGCCTCAGATACAATACACTTTATTTCAAAATTCAAATCCGCATTACAGCAGAACTTCATTATCTAAACTGAACTAATTAACTGAATTAATTCCTTTTTTTAACATGATTAGGAAATATGCGTACCCGTGAAGAATAGTTCCTTAAGCTGTTCTACTCTTATGTAGTTTCATACAGATTTTGCGATCCAAATCCGATGCATACATGTTTTTAAAAATTTAAAGCCATTGTTAAACGCATGTCTATTGTCTTAAACGATTTTGCCAATGGCCGATTTCTATAAATTGGTGTCAATTGGGCGTGAACTAAGAACCATGCTGAGCAGATAGAATTGTAGGTTCTAAAATGAACTAAAATGAAAAAATCTACATAAAACGGGAAAATTGGAAACAGGAAATAAACACGTCCTCTCTTCGAAAACATTAGAAACGGAAACACCCAAAAATGAAAAATTATGGGAAATTGAGGTGACATAGTCGTTGGCTCTAGTCTTTGAATATGAATGTAGTTTTTCATACAAAGGTTGCTAAAGTATACATAGTGAATATTGTAAGGAAACCTTTATATTATAATACAAAAATAGCTGATCGAAATTTTTCATCAATTGTAAAAGGCGTTATGAGCTGCACTAGAAGGCTAAAATGAGAAACATTTTTTGTACTAAAATGTTCCAAAGTTATCCAATTGGTCTCAGAGAAGTGAAGATGACTAGTCAACATTGCCACTACCTTATACTAGGTACTCTTGTAAGGACTATGAATTCAATTTCAGTTACCGGTATTTTGTTTGTTGCAGGGGTGGTTACGAACTGCAAATATGGCTCTGACCACACAACAACAAAACTGATCAGCTTGCAGGAAAAGATTTTCTCATTGAGCAAAGAGCGGGCTGACTCGATCACAGCTCTGACAAACAAAACAGAGGAGACGTGCCATCTGCAGAAACGCCTAGATCAATCAACAGGCCTTATAATGCATCTGACCAACTCATTGCAAGCTGCACTGAAATGGATAGAACAAAAAGTGGATATGGATGCACAACGTTTGCAGTTATATAACAATGATATCGCCATCTCAAAAGATCTGCAAAGAAATAAAATATCTGCTTTACAGATAAGAGGAAACTTTGGAGAAGTTTCTCTTTCTGTTAACATACATCCTAATTGTGTAACCAGTGCCACCTTCAAATGGCAAGATGTTTCCACCATTTTGAAAACCATGGATTTCACGAACTATGTCCAGTTACACTTTGGCTTGTGTCAGTTTCCGACCAACAGGGACAACCTTTTTCATCTTGAGAGCTCAACCCCAACAGCTGCAATCACCACTCCAAATGCCAAAGCAAAGAGAAATACTGCAGCCATCATGGTCACTCTAGAGAGAGATCCCTCTGTAAAGAAAATTCAACCACATAATCTCTATCAATATGACCTGAAACCACAGAACATTCATCACATCCTCTCAGTGGGATGGTATAGCGAAGACAGCCAAACCTTTTTAATTATCTGTGATGACGTTGCAATGGAGATGAGCGTCATAGTGGATCGCTGGGGTTGGACCTCAATCTGCCATGAGCACAGTCTTTTGCAAAACAAATTCAGAAGCCGCTCTCAAGAAGTTTACTCTCTCATTAACTGGGAGAGTTCAGACATCTGCAAATACTCAGAACAATTTGTGGATTATAACACTGTGTGTGAAGCTGCCTTATATGTTGCAGACATTGTGTTGGCCAAGTCCTACACTCCTAATTTAGTCACATAACCATTTTTCTATAGGCTAAGGTCTTTTAAAGTTGAATTAAATTGGTTAATTCAACTATCTCTATAACTATAAACACATCTCTAAGTTTAATAGCATGTCATTCACAAAGGAACATTATAATACGTCATCTTGACCTTCTCTAGATGAAAATAAATAGATCCTCAGGTAATTAAACTAAGCAGATTTCCTTGTCACGCATGTAAAATGTACTGGATTGCAAGAGATCTGTGTATTATATATTATGCCTACCTTGAAATAACCTGTGCTGCTGGAGAGGTAGAAGTGGCAGAGAGTTGAAACCATGTGGCAGACAATAGGGTACTAGTATATGTGACAGGTCAGGCTTGCAAAAATCAACCATTTGTTTGCAGCAAGCACAGTTAACATGAAACTGATCTAACCACTGAATATGCAAGTGATGAGGGATACATTGCCTCTGTGAACTTTAATTTGTTTGGGTTCCTAGATATGTGACATACCACATTTGTATCAATTATAACTGTATTGCTTATATATCAAGAGGTGGATGGGAAAGTCATGTAAGCATGCCAAATGTGATACTTAGATTTAAAACATATAGAAAACAATTGGATGACTTAAGAGTAGATTTTATTCTAGAATTTAAAGATGTGTTTATCTGTTTTACATTAACCATTGGTAGATTTTGTTTAATATGCAAAGAAATTGATGGTAATAAGCACATGAATCATTGATTTGTGGATTGCAACTTTAAAATAAAGTGTTTGTTTTTTTCAAATACATGTGTTACTTGTCTTAACTCCCTAAAACCTACTCTAATACATACAAGATGAGTGATAAGTAAGGATTATACCTCAAGGTAGTATTAGTAACATTGTTATAATTGCACTCAACTCTGGATTTCGTTTATGTATCGCCAGGCATGCCCATAGCAAGCTTCCAATCTTATTCCGAAAAGCTATATAAGATGCTTATTCTTTCTCTTCCCCTTTAGTAGGGTATTTCTTCTTAATCATATTCAAGTGTCAATAATTCTAGAAGGCAAACATATACATCATTGATGCAGAAGATAAAGGGTTATTAAACTGGCTATAATGAAAAGATGGCAGGTTGTTTGTGATATCATTCATGATTAATTCGAATCGTTTTTACTCTAAACTATTTTCGTCTCACGTTTGGTAATCCATATTTCCAAAATTAAAGTACAGCATAAAGTGTTTCATTTACGTTCGTTCTCGTTAGGTTCCTTCTGGATTAGATGAGCAACCACAATATTGGTCCAAGATTCTGATGAAAGATATTATGGCCATCCAGCATCATTTGAATACTTGTTCAAAACTTTTAAAGATATGAGTATAAACGATGATAGGATGGTGGAGGAACAACAGGAATAACCTTACAAGCAACCTATAAGTGTGAACATTTCTCAGAATTTCATTCTACACGAAATCTGATATATAAATGTGTAGCACTACTTGCTCTAACATTAAGTTACGGTATGTTTGCCTTCCAGGGGTGCAGTACAGAGATGTAATTCCTGCAGGGTTCCTGCACCAGGTCGTGGACCAGTGCCTGATTGTACAAACACCAATTGATAATTACATGTCAAAAAAATAAGCAAAGCACATCAATGATACATGTAGTTTGCAAATTTAAGCTACGTTCAGTTGTGAATTCATCGAGGCATCCATGCTCAGGAAACTGGGTGGCAATTTGGGTTCATTTTTCCGTAGGTAGTCTGCTTACTGATTAGAGGTGTTGCAGTTCAATCTAAATGATTGGCACAACTGGATTTCGTAGCAATTAGTTTCTACCCACCAACGTACATGTATGTATGTATATCTATTGACTATGCCAATGCATAAAATATCAAATGTAAGAGCCCTCAAAATGACTTTTTTCATCATCATCAGATCTATGTACATGGTCCATTCTAGTCAAGTGTGTTCTTGCTATGTGAGTATCAGTCAGTTTCTCTAAGTGGCAGCGTTTTTTTACTTTCCATCAATCTAAGCAAACTACTGTCTTGATGTCAATAAACTTGTTTCTAACTGTATTTCTGAGATGTCCACCTCTTTAAAGCCTCATTTAACTCCTAATTGTATCCTGTGTACTCATTCCATGGGTCAGGAAATGTTGACCTACGGCCCAACATGTTATCATAATTGGCCAGTTCTTATGAGTAATGGTTCTCTATCAGACACACTGAATATGGAAACATGATCGAAGTCATGTTGATCAATACTAGTGTAACCTTGTTTTAAGTATAACCTATAAATAATAAATTTGATAGTGAAATGGTTAAGTATTTTCAACCCAGCTGTAGTATATCATCTTGCTTTACGAAACACACACAAACAAACACAAACACACACACACACACACACCCAATCTGTAATGAATTTGACTGCATTTTTTTCTTTACGAGCTACACTTCTGTTTGATTTTCTCCAACTCCAACTCTTCTCTTTTGTTTTCAGATTGCAGTTTATATCTTAAACATAGGGTCCAACAATAATCAGTATATATGATGCTCACAATCAATACAACCACCATTTAAACAAGGGTGTTATCCAGGCCTCAACGCCTTGTAGGACCAGTAACACCTACGATCTACTGGTACTACACATTTTCCTTTTATATCATTTATATAATATATTGATATGTTTTTTTTTCAGGTGATTATTTACATAACAACAAGAAACATTGCATAAAATTCACTGACAACATTTAATCTTATTTATTTCATCTTCATTCATTTCAAAAATATACTTTTCTGTATTCATAAACAAATGACACGCATTAAACCAAAGAAATAATCTGAATGATCTATTGCGCATGTGAAATGGACTACACCATACCATTCTCAGGCATTTTATGTTCCTGATAATCTATCTTTTCCTGGCGTATTTGGAAGTACATTTTGGATCAGCACATACCAGATATCAAAACGAAAATGCCTGAAACTTGCTTGGAATTACAAAATGAAGAGACCGGATGCCTTGGGCCTGTGGTTCACCATTAGCATGGAAGCCTGTCTTCATGAAAAAGTTGCTTTTTATTCTTTCCAAAAAAATATTACTGCTGCTCCAGAGAAGAAAAACGAGATCCTGGCTCAGCCGGAGGAGAAATAAAATCTGACCTTACCAAAATGGAAAGCTACGTGTATAAAGCTATTTTAAACATTGCATGGAACTATTTTGGAGAAAACCAAGTACCCCACCTTTTGTTGTTCGAATTAGCGTCTTTGAATGAACTTGACTTTAATTATGATGCTATAGCAAAATTTCGATACCCTGCAAGCCCTCCATGGACAAACATTACTTCTGTTAAGGTGATGAGTACCATTACAAGCTAGTTAAAAGTCCCATCCCAAAACACACCTCACAGCAGCATAATCATATAACAAGGTGTATCTCCAGGTTCCTGAGTGTTATCAGGTAGAGGATATGATAGCCAACCGTCCTTAGTCAACCCATATTCTATATCATTTCAATATTTACAACTTTTCACTCAAATGACATTATCTCACTACTTACACAGGTGACGGTCACTGCAGACTCAAAATTACCTCATTGTCTATGCTCAATAAGAAGTAGACTTGAGATTGCTGCCCGCTAAAGATTTTTACAGGCAAAAAAAAGGTGTAGGGTAATCCGTCCCTTCAGTATGGATCCACCTTAATAGGCTTTGACCTTATCCTGCTCTTGGACCAACCAACAGATTTTCCTTAAAAACACGACGCACTTGAAACATTTTGTATATATGTTTATTTTGTTTATTTTTTGATTTCTTATATATTTCTTTTGTATTTGCATACAGTCAATAAAAGATATATATATAACATTGAAAATTTTAGTTGGAAATCTTCACACCAACTACACTAGGTAACCTTGCAGGCTCACAACTAGTAACTATTTATAGCATCCTGACCACAAACCATTCTCTTGTGATCGTCGAGGTGTATCTTTGTACAACTGTCTTTGTTTTCAGTACTATTAAGTGATCAGCGAGGTATGTCCACTACTATCAATGGGGTTCCCATGCCTCCACACATGAGATATCCCACTAAGATTTTCAATGTTATGGCCTGCAAAATTATTTAGCGGTAAGGAATCTGAAAATTACTTATTATTGGGCATAGACAATGATATCCTTAAGGTAATTCTGGACCTGCAGTAGCTTATACCTTTGAAAATATTGAGATCATGTCATTTGATTCCTCCGCATACCTAACTACATTTCAGCTCGGAAAACCTCAAGTTTGTTAGGTGAGGGGGAGGGGGTTGTAATTGAATTTTCTTGTTTCCCTGGACCTTTTCTTAGGTGACAGCACAATTATATGTTTTAGCATGGCTGAATGGCAGATTAGACTACTCTTTTGTAACTTTTAATACAGTATATCAATCTTCTATTATTTTCGTGTTGTCTCTGACGGAGGCGTGTGAAGTCAGTGGCTAGTGGTTATTTATTCTTCAAAGGCTTAGGAGGAATCAAATAATCTAGAAGTTGGAGGAGTCAAAGAAACACCCCTCCCCCTCAACTAACATACTTGAGGTTTTCTAAGCTGAAATGTAGTTAGGTATTCTGGTGTTTAGTCATGTCAAAGGGTCTGTCTCAAATTGAATGCCCCCTCTCCCACCCCCCCCCCCCCCCCGTGAATATTTGTATTACGATTATGCTAACATCAATTAAGCAGAGCATGCAAACGTTCTTTTTTGCATGTTTGAAAGTGCTAAAGGTCCTTCATCATTCAATCTGCTGACAAAAACAATAGGCCACCCCCAAATTTGATTTTGCATGTGATAACTGATTTGAAATATGGGAATTCATTAAAAAAAATCTTAGTCTATAACATAAATAGTTGTATCTCTAATGAAACCCCTTGTTTAACTTTTTAGTTTTCTGAACCCCTGGTGGTGTTTTCAGAAATCATCATTAGTGGCGACACCAGTGTCACTATTCAGAACTAAATTGAACCCCCCCCCCCCCCCCCCCCCCCCTTCTCGAATCCTGGAATCCTCTCTGCATGTTGCCACTGACATGCAGAATGATGGTATAATACCACACCTCACTAGTAAGGATAAGAATACCCGTTGAGACGGGGGTACTCACATTTACGGGACAATGATGTTAATGCGAAATGCTTACCTAAAATCTCGGGACAAACCTTCCTCCAGCTAAAAGTGTTAAGCCAATCGTAGGCTTGATACGAGGGGACCTCCTCAGTGACCAATGGAAATCTTTTACACAAAAGTCACTTCCTTTGAGCATAATAAGGAAGTTATGTTTTGATTCAGAACATGTTCATGCATGTTTTATACATTTCTGCTCTGTAGAATATAATCAATAGTCCTGCTAATGCAGAGGAACTGCACATTGTTCGATTGATTCTTAAACCTGTAGAAAAATGGAAGATTCTTCGCGAAAACGGAGGAAGGTGGACAAAGGAGAACAGAAATTAGCGGAGCGGGGAAGTCACAACACGGAAGTAGATGTAAACAAACCCACGTGCATTTCTGAAGCTGTCAATTACAACCCAGACCAGTTTCTCAAAGGAGAGAAAATATTCGTGTTGTCCACCGGTATCGGGAAGGCGAGGTGTGATATTTTCAGGAAACAGGTTCTTAAAAATGGTGGAGAATATCATGAAAAGTTAACATCTGAAACATTGAAGATTATTGTAGATGAAAAAATGGAAATTGATCGAATGTGCAGGATTCTTAAACTTGACGCCCCTCCTAATGGGATGAAGGTTGTTAAATCACTGTGGTTGAGTAATTGCCTAAAACATAAAATAAATTTAGATACAAGTGATTATGAACTTAGCTTGATGAAATATACACAACTGAAAACAGCAAGTAATGATTCAAGTAATGATGTTTTCCCACAAGATAAAAAATCTAATTCTCCACCAGTTTGCAAGGTAGAAGAAGAAAAACCCTCCACATCAGCTGTAGCAACCAAAAGTTATGAGCCCGCAGAAAAATCATGTGACAGTAAAACAGTCGATAATACTCCCCTACCTAAGGTTGAGATGATGTTTGACGCAAATCGTAAACGTCGACCAGAGGGAGGAGACTCTGACAGCGACTATGTGCCAAGTGATGAAGAAGACAAAGAGATCAATTCAGCAACATCAACTCCGACTACATCCCCTCATAGACCAATACCAGTATGTATACATGTATGCATAGTGCAATGAACTAGTTTGAGATGTCCAGAGATGGTTCTAGACCGACCATTGCCACCTGGGTGTAATGATTAACCCTTCTAATCCTGAGGCTATTTTCGCCCAAAGCACAAGGACATTAAGATTTTTGGAAACCATCTAAACCCTGGCATATTGTTATTCATCGGATAGCTATTGCCGAGTACTCCCAGATGAGTACCCTTGTGCCAAGGTTTCAGTCATTTCTTTTTAGGTTTCTTGCATCATTTAATTGGCCAAATTAGTCACCAGCAGCATGGAGGTTAAGATATTGGTTGTACATGTACTTAGAACTACTGATTTTATTCTTATATGTATTAACTTAGATGAATAAAAGGTTTGTGGGAACTCTAGGCCCTACACACTTAATATATTGCAGCACACACTACATGAGAAAATCATGTCAGCATATAACTTAAGCAACATGCCATGTTATAGCCCTACCGCAATGTAAGGGTGTTTGCATTACTCCTCATTCCATTACTTTCAAACATATTTTCCTGCGGTAGGTTGTAGCCAAGTTGTATACTAATGAATGAGTCTCTCTCTCTCTCTCTCTCTCTCTCTCTCTCTCTCTCTCTCTCTCTCTCTCTCTCTCTCTCTCTCTCTCTCTCTCTCTCTCTCTCTCTCTCTCTCTCTCTCTCTCTTTGAATTAAGAAAGATTAAAAAATTTCTAGTTCATTAACTTTCCTTCCTTTTCAGAAAGGAAACTGGGTTTGTGCTGAGGCTTCTGGAAGTAAAAAGATCTCTTTTAACCATGGTATTATTGAGAAGCTGGAACAGATGGTAAAGGCCTATGAGAATACCAATGATAAATGGCGTGCATTTGGCTACCAGAAAGCAATTATGGCTTTAAGGAAATATCCAAAGGAAGTCACAACGTGGGAGGTAAAAGTCTTGTACGATAGATTTGTTAGATACTATTTTGATTCATCATTAATTTGTGTTCTGATGAGAAATTTTCAAATTCCATTTTCAACATTTTTATTTTATATTTTTATGATTTTATTGGGTTTATGCTAATAAGATAAATACATTGGTGATGGTGATGAGAATACAATACTTCTACTACTACTACTACTACTACTACTACTACTACTACTACTACTACTACTACTACTACTACTACTCCTACTACTACTACTACTACTACTACTACTAAGTACTACTAATACTAAGTACTACTACTAGTACTAGCTACTACTAACGATGATGATGGTAATGATAATAATAGTAATGAAAGGTTTTCACATCTTTTTTAATGTAGCTGTTGATTTTTAAAACAGTAGAACATGAATGGAAATGAAGTATCCTCCACACTGCATATTGAGTATTTTTCAGGAAGCTAAAGCATTACCAGGTGTTGGTCAAAGGCTTGCTGACAAAATATGGGAAATAGTTGAAAGTGGAGAATTGAGAAAGCTGGATGAAATTACGTCCTCTGAAGAGATGAAGGTGTTGGAATTGTTTAAGAATATCTGGGGTGCTGGAGCTCACACAGCTAGGACATGGTACCAACAGGGAATGAGGTAAGGGTGTATTATGGGATGTGCTTATACTAAAGAATAAGGAAAGTCACAGCATACCATCGTGATAATTTTTGCATTTTTAATTGGTTCAATTGATGTTCTATTGTAGAATGGGCTCCTTACAAATAGTCTTGGACATTAAAATCTGTTTCATTTACAAGTACATCTCATTGAACTTATAAGCTTAAGCAATAGCTAAATGGAAATTGTTTTAGAATGTGCTCCTATCAAAATGTCTCATTATCAGAAAAGTATTTTTCAGTAAGATAATAATTTAGTGTTTATAATATAGCTATTGTATTTAAAGATATTGGTAAAAATTCATTAAAGGCTGCAGGATTTTCAAGGTAGGTTTCTTAATTATTTTGACCATCTGGACACCTTCAAGTTCCTATTCAACATTTAATAGACCCTTGAGAAATATCAAATGATATTTTAATTTCCATGGCTCATTAAATCCTGAGCAAAAGTGAATAAGTTTTAATCACTATCTAACACTTTTACAGGACTCTAGATGATTTAAAGACCAAAGCCACCTTGACAAGACAACAGAAAATTGGTTTAAGATTGTATGATGATCTCCTGGACCGCATGCCTCGATCAGAAGCCACAGAGATTGAGAAAGTTGTAAGTTGTGGATCATCCCACTCGTTAATTTTTATCAGCCTGAGCCAGGGTGAGGGAGGCAATATGTTGAGTGATGTTGGGAATTTCCAAAAATAATTAGAGATCCAAAAATGATTGATTATCCATAACTTAATACACTTCTTTCCATATGCACAATTATCAACAATGTGAATACAGAATTACTATTTGAAGTTGATAGCACACAGTTGATAAACTAAATGATATTACAGGTGAACTTGGATATGACGGACCACTGTACGACGGACTTTTGGCTATGACGGACGATATGCTTGGTCCCAGTCCCATGCATATTAACTATGTGTATTTGACCATGCATAGGACGGATTCCGTATGCCGGAACTCGGCTACCACGGACCAATATCACCGCACACGATGCTATTTACTATGTAATTAGCATTGTGTATGACGGACAAACACGTGTCTAGCAGTCGGCTTATTCTAGCCGAGACTAACACATGTGCTGAGTTACGTTCGGCCAGACAGAACTCAGTTCACATTGTCTGGTATTTCTCAGCAGACAAATATATGTATAATAAAAATCCAGCCAGACATATTCTTTCGCTGTTTTGACTTTTATATAGAGATCAACTGAGGTCCCCAATGCAATAAGATACACACTTGCATATGACGGACTAAGTCGATCATATGCATATGACGGATTTCGCATATGACGGACCAATTTTCCTGGTCCCACTGAGTCCGTCATATCCAAGTTCAACTGTATAACTGAAGTAATATTGAACTGTATATATTCTTCAAATATTTTTTGAATTTTTTCAAAAAATACGCTTGTGAAAAATATATCACTTTAAGAATTCAGATGTTTTTTGCTTACTTCAAACCTAAAAATGTTAATCTGATTTGCAGGTGCGCGCTGCAGTAAATGAGATAGATCCGGGGCTGGTTGCGATGGCATGCGGGTCGTTCCGCCGTGGGAAGGCCACCTGTGGGGATGTGGATGTACTCATCACGCACCCGGACGGCAAATCTCACAGAGGGGTCTTCCATCTCATCCTCAACAAACTCAAACAAACTGGTGAGTACCTTGCATCTTCTGCACAGTGCCCGTTATACCTCCATCTTGCTCACACAGTTGTGACTAAAGCTGCGCTTACTGAGGAAGAACCGCTCATGAGCTCACCAGCTATATGAGTCGTGAGTTCTCATGCTCACCAAAACACAACTCTCACTGTTTTCATTGAACACTTTTTTTTAGATCCTGCTAGTCCTACTAAGTTAAGATTTGTGATATTTGGTCACATGTGCAATTCCAAATAAAAAAGCTGCAGTGCACCAGATTCAGTACACTAAAGCAACTATCAGGGATATCCAGGTATTTAAAGTCCTGGAGCACTGACAGCATCTTTACTAGGACAAATGTTTCACAACATTATCATCATTTTCCATTATGATATTGGCCTTATCTCAATAATGGAGTCATCAATGGAGAACATCATTTAAACGATGAAGTTCATGTTAAACATAATCTGCATAAAATGATAAATTTGAGAGTATATTTAAAGATCTACTGGCCATGCAGTATGATAACTTGCTGCGTTTGACAGTGCTTGATGGATTTGGCCTGTTGCAGGTTTCGAAGCCTCTGTCGCATGTTGGTACATCAATGCTACAGTTGGACACCCCTGAGTATTGCCTGAACTTAAACATGCGGACATCTTTCTGGGGTATATTTAATTTTATTTATAGATACATAGTCTCTTAATTTAGAGAAGTGAAAGGAAGATACTGTGTTAAGTGGTATCTCACTCCAAATGATCTCTTAGTAACAGTATATAGGTATGTAGTATTCAAAAGCCAGGCACATTTGCATTTGGTACATTCTGGTACATTATCAGGCTGTCTCATCGGTGTGCAATCATGACCCATACAGCCGCAGAAGCAAACCTGTTACCTATGGTCAGGCCTGATATGATTGCACTAGTTAGTAGGGTTGGATACTGTAAAGAAGTACGGTACTGGTGCAGTTATTGTTTTAAAAAATACCTTATCGCACCGTTTTATTTTTTGAAGGTATTCTTTATGAAAATAATCACAGTGAAGTTATCATTTATTAGAGATTTCCAGAATTTTAAACCGGATTATTCACAACGGTAATGATCCAATGTAAGTAGCATTAACAGTACCATTATATTACTTTACTGTTTCATTGGAACTGATACCGTACCGTACCATTGTACTATGAGAGGTATCCATCCCTACTAGTTAGCCTTGTTGAACATTCCCCCAATACTGGGTTGTGCTTTTCTGAGCTAACTCTGGGAATGGAACCCTTACCCAGTTCTAACATGGGGTTAGAAGTGGTACCCTTTAAGAAGGGTACTTTTAAACTAATCTTATCAAAGGAAACTAAAGTGACATTTCTACGATAAAAATGGAAACCTTTATACCTGCAGGCAAATTACCTTTTACTATTGACATCACTGGTGGTAATAGTTTCAAGTATTCCTCATAGCTCATGGGGATGGGGATTATGGAGGCCCTAGACAGTACCACTGATTTTTGTGATAATATTTACTTGTTAATATCTTTAGTCTGGAGGCCAAGTTCTTGTTATCAGATTTGCATAATCTTAGCATGAAAATTCACAGTATTCGTGTTGTTAACTTCATGTGATTTGATTGAAAACCAAACAATCATCATCAACATGTCAGCATGATGAAGACAACATTTTTGCAATTTATGTGATGTATCATCTTTTTGTTTTAGTTGGGGCCTGAGCCTTTGATTTCAGTAGTAAAAACCTCAGAAATAAGGCCAGTTATATTGTTGCAGAGTTTACCATGAGAAGTATCCTATTTATCATTCCAATGTTTTCTAACATCTAGTATAAGTGATTTGGGTTATTTGTATCATCATACCTTACTAAAAGTTATTTAAGGGTTCCCACACTAGTTTTGCATATTATTAAATGTCCCTTTTGTGTAGACAAATTTTTGTGTGTAAGGAATCTGCATTCTACCCTCTATGGAGGGACAGAATAATAGAAGATTGTAATGTTCTTTTTATTACTGTTTAATACCCCTAAAAGTCTTATACCATTGATGAATACACACATATATGTTTAGAAAGATGGATGTGAAAGTGTGTGCACATGTGTGTGTGTATATATATATATATATATATATATATATATATATATATATATATATATATATATATATATATATATATATATATATATATATATATATATAGAGAGAGAGAGAGAGAGAGAGAGAGAGAGAGAGAGAGAGAGAGAGAGAGAGAGAGAGAGAGAGAGAGAGAGAGAGAGTAAAAGCTATGAATATTGCTGAATTTTAGTTTATATTTTAACCAATAGGTGGCATTAAATGACATACTGTACCAAGGAAGATTATTTGTACATTCACAATGATTGAAACAATTTTTGTGAGTATTTTTCACAGGGCTGTTACATGGCACAGGTTTATATTTTTATTCCATTCATGTGCCACTAGTGGCCCGGGCATTTTTGCCAAATAACTTAGGGGTCAAAAAATTAGAAGAAAATCATTTTTTTAAAGAGAAATGATGACAAGAACCTTGGTATTGGTTCGATTTAAGTAAAATCATATATATCTTATGTATATATATATATATATATATATATATATATATATATATATATATATATATATATATATATATATATATATATATATATGTATATATATATATATGTATATATATATATATATATAAACTATGTGTGTATAGTATAGTTTGCCGTAGGCATTTTTCTAAGCCTTTCTAGCCAAGCCTGAGACTGATGTCTGGAAATGTGGTGCTGGGAATTCAAGAGGGGATTCAGAATGGCTCATTAACCCATTTATACCTATAGTGCCCTAGATATCCATACAGCCTTGTAGATATATTTTTCACGCTGACAAAAATATGGATCAGAAGCCAAGCCATACATCCCCTTCCAATATTTTGTGGATCCATGCTTAATTCTAATACTATTTTCATAAGTATCATATATCTTATATCCTGATGACACTTGTTCACAGCATCTCCAGTCATAGACTAGCTCCTAGTCTATGATTTACTTAAATATTGCTTTTCTTTGTTCAGTCCATCTTTTACTCAATATTCATGTGTTAGTTTCAGTGGCTGTTGATAGATGGCGCCAATGGTGGTCACCATGGTGAGTCAGAAATCCAAATGAACCCATGCTGGCTGCCTGGTGAGCCAATATAGAACTAAGTATGGGTAGACATCTTAGAATGGTGTATAAACGTTAGACAGGTTATTAAAAAAGTGAAATGAATTTTGTGGCCTGGGACTATGCTACTCCAGGCATGAATGGGTTAAAAGTGTGTTGGATATCAAATCACAATAAGGTCAGCACTGCATGGCACTATCTGAACTTTGCCATTACTTAATTGTCATAGATTAGTGTCAATTAGTTACAATTAATAACTCATTTCTCGTTGATTAATAAAGTGGACTGCACCAACCCATGGCATATCATTTTGATGGTTTTGCACTAATTATGCACTAATTACTTTGCACTTTTAACTGCCCATTGTTATAAAATTCACAAGTATCTAGTATTAACATCAGAGAGACGGATGTACAGAGAGTGGTATTCGGCCAGGTTCCTCTATGCTTCCTTGCATGGGCATGTGAGAAAGTTGCTATGCACTTGAGAGTTGGCTGTGGTTTTCGGTGGATACTCTGGACGCTAAGTGCCTTTAAATACGGCTGCAAGCCGTTCCCTTATTAGCACACTCTGAAACTGGCACCCTCAGCAAGTGGGTTTGACTAGTTGGAAAGATGCTATCATTTCTAGCCAGGTCACGTGGCTAACTTTATCTGCCCTGAAAGAAAGCGGATACCAGAAAACACACATTTTTTACATGTAGTATTAGATTAGCAGGGCTTGCAGTTTTTTTCAATGGAAAGGTTCCCATCTAAGTGTCAGGCGCGCCTTCTCTTTCGTGCACTATTTCTTTCAAATTCCTGCACACCATATGCTGCGGACGGCAATCAGTCCTCACAGCGTACTAGTACAAAAGTAGTGCATGCGAGACGAGATATAGGGGCACACATATGTCCGACCTTCAAGCACATGTGGGGGGAGTATAGTAAAACATTGGCATCTATTGAATCACACCTAATCATTTAGACCTGAGCCGGTTTTCCCATAGGAATGTCTATTGACAAGCCGGCAACTTACGCTGACCTGATTGGTGACGTCATCGACCGCGTAGTATTGGCGCCAAATTCAAATACTGTACCAAGCCTTTGCACTCGTCTAGTAATTGCATGTACTTTAACCCGGAATCGTGCAGTCATGACACGCTACTGACTGCCTTTCACGGATTTATAAGGGTTTTTAAGTATGGAATAGGAACATTAACTTGTAGTAATGTATTAAATCAGAACTTATCCTTAGAAAAGATGTATTCTATTGGCGTGGATGGCTAATTTATCTAATCAGATTTGGCTCTCTTTTAAGTTGTGTCAGATGTATTAAATGTAAATCTAGCCAGTATATCAAACTACTTAAATATCTGAATCAAGGTAATTTACTTAATATGATAATTTACTTAAGTTATGGTGATGAGAACCATTGTAAGCTAGTTAAATGCACCTGTGCAAGTAGTGAGATTATGTCATTTGAGTGAAAAGTTGTAAATATTGAAATGACATAGAATATGGGCTGACTAAGGACGCTTGGTTATGATATTTTCTACCTGCTACCAATCAGGAGTAGGGTTAAGATGGTGTTTCTTGAATTCCTGGTTTGAACCCCATGTGCTACTTAAATGAAAAAAAAATCAGAATTGCTGTAAGACATACAAAGTGATTTCAAACAGTTTACTTCCACAATTGTGAAGTGTGCAACCAGTGATGCCCTGTATTTGGGCCTTGGATCCGTGCGCCGGCCATCAGTTTCGGCGCACGGATCCCCACAACCACACTAAAACAAGCCCTATTTTTGCAACCGCGGGCGCCCCATGCAAAACAGCGCGATTTCCCTCCTGAACAGTTAATATAAACACCTATCTCACAACCTCTTGCATTGGGTTATTTCACTGGATTTCTCCAATGTTTACAACTGGCTCATCACAATATAGCCTATGTATGGCAGAAAGGCTGCAAAAATGAAATTTCATATACGTATCCTCTATAAATTTCAAAGCCTGTATCACCAAAGGACAGTATTAGTAACCTTTGAAAAGTAGTCATGATCAATGATACTTTTGAAACATTTAGTACAAAGTTAACCAACGCATGTGTAACCACTGATGTCTAAAGTTTCCATTGAAAAGTAGTCTTGGTCAATGATACTTTTGAAACATTTAGTACAACGTTAACCATCGCATGTGTAAAGTTACCTTAGGTAAGTAGTCATGATCAGTGATACTTTTGAAGCATTTAGTACAACGTTAACCATCGCATGTGTAAAGTTACCTTAGAAAAGTAGTCATGATCAGTGATACTTTTGAAGCATTTAGTACAAGGTTAACTCACACACATCCAAAGTTAACTTTAAAAAGTAGTCATGATCAATGATACTTTTGAAACATTTAATACAAGGTTAACCTTTTTATGTACTCATCTGAGAGTACTCAGTGAGAGCTATCCAATGAATGCCAACATGACAGGGTTTAGATGATTTCTAAAAGTTGTTTCATCCTTATGCTCAGATGAAAGAAGCTGAGCATTGGAAGGGTTAAAAGATAATCCCCAAATGACTTTTTTAGTGGCTGCAGTGACGAATGGGTGAATAAGTAACTAATCCTACAATAGATTAGATTAATCAGAGATTACTCTCTTAGTTAATCTCCTCCTTTATCTTAGTCCTGGTCATGCGTACCCTGAAACAACTGGGCTTACACACTAACTAACCTACTGTGCAGGAAATATCTGCATGCATACACTTGCTGACCTGCTAATGACCACGGCTGAGTTAGTCTCTTGTATCCACACAGACCCAAAGCACTTCCATTCCAGAAAACTGGCACAATGCAAACCCGGCTCCCTTGAACCCCACTTCCTGGGCCTGGTAATTACTATGTATAAGTACTACGGAGCACCCGGATGCACAGATGTTATCTATACATGTTAAAGGCATACTAGGGTATTCGACAAGGTCACAGTGACATCTAAAAGTCCATTAAGAAAATACTCAAAATTAAACATTGCATAAGCTATTATATCATTGTCAGATCCCCTTTGAAAATCCAAAATAAAAAAGGGGGGTCACTAGTCATCCCGTCCACAAAGGTGGCACCAAAGTGACACTAAATCTCACATCTCACCAGATTTCCGCTAGTAGCTACTTGTATAATAGAATTGAGTATAAAAGCAGAAATGTTATGACTGCAAAAAATGGGACATTAAGGTAAGGCCACTCCAATTTAATTACTTGTCTTATGAGCTTTTTTTGGAAAAAAAAGTCCTGTCAGACTCCAAAAAAAAAGAAGAAAAAAAAGTCACCTTTGGTGTCTTATGGACGAAAGTGGTTTTGAAATTTTCTGTCAGACTCAAAAAAAAAAAAAAAGAAAAAGTGCAAGTTTTAAGAGTATTCTTTGTAAGGGTGATTCAATCAACTACAGGAAGCTATCATTGCTGTAGTAGAGCCTTAGACTTGAGGAGGTATACATCCCACCCTTCAGGTTACAGGGATTAATAGATTGATTGATTTTATTAAGTTGAGAATAGGCTGGTAGAAACATATCGCTACCAGCCCTAGTCGGCAGACTCTAAAAAAAAAATTAAAAAATAAAAAAAGTCACATTTTTCAACTTTTTTTTTATTCCAAAATGGCTCAGTTCCTACCTCCTGAGCTTGTAAGACAAGCAAATAAATTGGAGTGGCCTAAGAAAGTATATAGTACATGCTTGCAACTGAATAAACTGTAAATCCTGTTAATTTACCGATGATTTTAATTTGCGGGTTACCGATCAGATGCTAGGGGTAAAATGAAATTTGGAAAATTCGGAAAAGTTTCAGATCGTTAAAATTACGACATTAACAGGCAAACCAGATGTCTGTGCTGTGTGGGCGAGACAATGGCAAGTAAACAGGATACAGTTATTACATTCTGAATGATGGATTACAAGGGTAAATTGTTAATGATACTGTCAGGTGGCTGCCTGTTGATTCTGCTCGTAAAGAGCCGAGATGAGAGCAGACACCAACTTATGTATACCTAGTATAATGCCAACTCGTCCCCCATGGCTTATCATTATTAATTTTAATTCAATCTCCCTAACCCATATAATAACTTAATTGTGTGATTAAAACCAGGCAGGTATGCTGCTCTGTCCTGCGCCACTCCTCCCAGGGGTACTGTAATACTATCAATGTGTAAAATGTTGTTGCAGTTCTAATTTGCTGATCACATGTCATCATGATCATTAAATATCAAGTTTAAAATTCTGATAACGGCTTGATCGGCAAATATTGGACACTGCAAATTAGCTGGTTCTACAGTAGTAGTTTTGGGGTGGTCTTAAGGGTTGAAAGTTGTATTTAGTGACTTCCAAAAGTTCTATGTGACCGTTTCCTGACATGTCTATTTTGAAGACCCCTTAAGACCTTCATTTTGATATATGGCAAGTTGACTGCAGTACAATTCAAGTTGTGTCAATTTAGTCCCTGGGTACCAAAACCATGCAGTTGGCAGGGTAGGTTACATCCTGCAATTCAGCAAGACAAGTGTTAAACCAGAGATATAGATAATCCTAGGTAAATTTTATTTCTGGTTAAATTTACCACTAACAAGAGTAACATGATTGATATATGCATATTTATTTAGTATAAGCTTGGACAAGAATTACTCAACCTTTTGCTGCATGGAGGGCTCGCCCTGATGGCCATGTGGTCTAAGGTGTTGCCACTAACTGCTAGCTGTCTCTCACCACTGTCCGGGATTGAATTTTACCTGGGGCATGTGAAAAAAGTTGCCAGTGATTTGGGGTTAGGCGGTGGTTTTCGCTGGGTTCTCCACTTTTCACCACCAGTTACAACTGGCTAGTCACGACTTAGGCGCAGTATGGCAGAAAAAGTGATGAGAAACAAAATTCCAAATAGATGCATAGGTTGAGTTCTTCTTCATTCGTGTTTTACTGGATCTGTGATGCTGATTGAAATGCCTTTGCAATCTAACATGCATGAATATGAAATATTTAGAGTAGAATTAATGGTCTGGTTTTGACCAACATTCTTCTTTATAAAGAGAGGTATTTATTTGACTCGAATTCTTCAAATATCTTCCCAGAAATGTTTTTGTTGAAAAAACCACACTGAACTAGTAAGAATGTTTTTGGCATTCCAAGCAGGAATCTGTTAAAAGGGATTGAATTTTTTAAGAAATTTATTTAAAGAATTGGCCTTTTTGTAAGCATCAACATGACAAGGAATTCTTAAAAAAGAGAATTGATTTGAGCTCTTAAACATCAGCATGATAAGGAAGTTCTAGAAAAAGAATTGATTTGAGCTTTTAAACATCAACATGACAAGGAAGTTCCAGAAAAAGAATTGATTTGAGCATGACAAGAAAGTTATAGAAAAAGAATTGATTTGAGCATGACAAGAAAGTTATAGAAAAAGAATTGATTTGAGCTTTTAAACACCAACATGACAAGGAAGTTCTAAAGAAAAGAATGGATTTGACTAGGGAGTTCATTTAAAACTGAGAGTGTCATGAATATTCATTAAAGAGAGCAGATGTCAAGTGAGTTCTCAAGGCCTAGGAAAGGTTTGTTTCCTGTAACAGTCCAAAGAAATATGGTAGGTACGTAGGTTGGTAAAGTTTATTTTTTTGGTTTATTTTTTTTTACAAAGAATGTGTGTTTTATGCATGTTTTTTGTTGATTAGGAGTTGGAAGGGCGTAACAAACTTTTGGGTAGGCATATTTTAAGTAAAAACGTATATGGGTAGGTTTACAGGAAACAAACAAATTCGTTTTAGTCCTAAACTAACAGTGAGATGCCAAGAAGGTCCTTAAAGAGATGAATGAAAATTTGTGTGCCTAGAAATGGCAACGAGTTTTGTAAATGATAGAGATATCTAAAGAGATCTATAAAAATCATATTTTTTGTCGACACCATACAGCTTAAAAACAATGAATTCCTTAAAATGATGATAAGGAAGTTCTTAAGAACTAAGATGGCTGTGCATTTGTAAAAAATACTTCAGATATCTAGGAGATTTTAAAAAATGATTTTTAACCCCCCTAGAATAAAGAGGGAGCTGAACATCCAATCAGATTCTTAAAAGCAGACAGGTGTGTGAACTAAGATGGCAGGACATTTTTCCATGAAATAATTTCTCAAATATTATTCCCTGATCACAAAGATATTACCCAAATGATCAGGATTGTTTGGTCTTTGCTGGCATAAATGGTATAAAACATTCAGATATTCATGAAGTTTTATTAAAAGATATTTTGTGTACACCCGTATCCTAACCTGCTTATCATTTCATAAACTGACTGAATGTTTATATTTACCAGTTGTGGATAAAGAGGGAGTTTAAGGGGTTTAACCAAATCCCCCCCCCCCCCTTCTCAAAATGTTAATTTCCTTGCTAAAATATGTTACTTTTCTTTACTTTTGCTTAAAACCAATGAGGCAGATAAAGCTCTGTTAAGACAACTCTCTCCTACAAAACGAACTCCATACACAGAAACCCTGGATCCGCCCCTGCATACCATGTTGGATAAAGGTTCATTGCTTAGCAATTGTGTAAAGGCCAAACTAAGTAGTGTGCACATTCCTAGGAAGCAGCACACACAACCATAGTACTTGAAGTCGAAATACATCATTGGGATTTTCACATTCTGAAACGTCGTTATATGAATTGCATACCTAAATCCTCTTTTACTCAGACTCACTTCTTTTCTAACTTGATTTCCAAACACAGAATTGAATTTGAAATTAATTTAGATATGTTTAACCAAATTTATTGATATTCAAGTGATCTGTAACTCAATGTGTTTTTATGTAATGAACTTCATGTGCTTGTTAGCGTATCAGGCAGTTTCATGACTTGGCACCTATGATTTGCAACCTGTGACACCTGAAGTATCTCAATGCGTTTTTGTGTAATAAACTAAATTACTTTATGTACTTGTTAGCATTTTTGACAGTTTCATGACTTAGTACCTATGATTTACACACTGTCGAGCCATGGCACATGAAGGCCTTAAATATGTTATTATGAATTACTGGTAGATTTGTGTTTCAAAATGGGTGCGGCCAAATGTGTAATCTTAATGGTCAAGAGGCAACAAAAGGGGATTTTGGTAATTGCTGGCAACAGAGATGCAATAGTACACATGATAATAATTGGCCGAAAACAGATGATACTCATATTTTTCAACAAATTGAGGTGTTATTGATTGATTCTGATTATGCCTAATGCTTTTTTGTTACTTAGAAAATATACAGGGCGTCCCCAAAAAAATGCAATCTCCCCTTTTCCAAATATTTCTTCAAAACAGCTTTAGTATCATCAACAATGACTTCATGGTTGAAGAGAATAATATCTTAGAGATAACCTGTTGTAGTTTCAAGCAAATCCGATCATACATAACAAAGCTGTGAGGCAAAGTTTGACCCCTCTATCATTTCACTCCAACACAAGGTAAATTTCCTGCATACTGACCAAGCAGTATAGCCTGGTTTCAGGCTATATTAGGTATAGTGCCCCCACCAACTCAGGTCAGATCAGTGAAACAGACTTGTAGCAAGTCTAAATAAGCAGGTGAAGGTGCTATTTTTAGCATAAGGTTCTGGGTGCTCAGGGTAGCTGACTCCAAAACCAGTCTTCACCATAGGTTTTACATTGCGTTGGAGTGAAATGATATAGGTGTCAAACTTTGCCTCACAACTTTGACATGAATAATTGGATTTGGTTGAAACTATAACAGTTTATCTCTAAGATATCATTCTCTTTAACCATGAACTCATTTTTGAAGTTACTTTAGCTATTTTGAAGAAATAATGAGAAAAGGGGAGGATTGCATTTTTTTGGGACGCCCTGTAGAGAACAAAACCATGCACAGTTTTGGATGGAAGTAGTATGGATTACTATACAAATATGACATCCCTGTGTGGTGTACAACTGGAATAACTCCCCCGAGAGAGGGCGACAATCCTCTCGAGGGGGAGTTATTCCGGTTGTACACCACACAGGGATGTCATATTTGTTTTATTATACCGAACAACATACAAAACACAAAAGGGGAAAAATGACAAACACAAGAAATTTTGGATAAATACTCTTTTGTGAAAAATTTACAAATTATAATAACAGGGATGTCCAACTGTTGCATTGACGCATCAGAGTGCAACAGAAGCCCCAAAACGTACAACAGGAGAAAATTTTCAGTTTGACTCAGATTTTTTTCTGAAAACATGAACAAATGAGTCTAATCGATGTTTCGCTTCCTTTTTCAAATAAAATTTGTATCAGAAAACATTTGAACTCCATTTATTGATACCACCTCTTAATCAATCTAGGTGCTTATTTATTAGCAAGACACTGAACCTTATTTGTTTGTTTGTACTTTTACTGTCTTTATTAGTTCGAGCAACGCTAACTGTGGTACCGGCTGTTGTTTAGTAAATGCTGTCTATTGGCCTCATCACAGTTAGACTCTAACTTAGAGATCCGAGCATTTATAAAATAGCATCTGCGCCAAGAAAACTGGGCGCTCATATCTATTACTTGAAACACCCCCCAAAAACAGTCGCGTTCGTACCATACCTTATTTGTTTGTATAATTCTATCTTTATTTGATAAAATTCCGTTGCCTGGTGCCTGTTAGGCATTATTTTAACGTTGAGGCGGTCAGCCTAGTGGATTTCACGTAGGCGATGGCTGAAGTATAATATGCACGCATGCGCATCGAGCTCATTGACCGGTAGCGGTGATTAACATGTTAATTCACGGCTGCATGTTGCCGTGATTAACATGTTAATTCACGAGCTGTGCAGGACAACAGCCTGTTACTAAGTAGTGAGGAAATCATGACGATTAATCCATGGCCCTTGACCAATCAGAACCAAGAATCTTCACGTGAGGTATAATAAATATAGTTATACCTTTAACTTGCACAGCGCCACCAAGATTATTAGTACTTCAGGTGACCTATTATCAAAAACAGCTTTAAGTTTCCGTACCCTGATCATCAATAGTTATATTTGAAGCAATTTACATCTCTTGGCATGCATGTATTTTCTAGTACAAGCATAAGGGCATATGGAATATAGAGGTTCTTGAACGCGTGTGCTAGAGGATGATATTTCTTACACGAGGGGATAGAATTTCCATCTTGGAACGAGCCTCTGGCGAGTTCCAAGATGAAAATTCTATCCCCGTGTGTAAGAAACATCTTCCTCTAGCACACGAGTTGAAGAACCCAACCCAACATAAGAAGAACCCAACATAAGATAAATAAACAGTAAATACACTTTTACAGTATACAAGGAGAGTGCTGAATTCACTGTGATGATCAACAGGAAGTGAGCGTTGCTACCGTAAACATTTGCAATGATTGGTCAATCTCACCATGTGAGACCTATTTACTATCTAGGTCACACACGCGTCACAAACTGCTAAGCAACGAAAGTAGTGCAGTGTTCCATATACGG